>RCWM02000384.1:0-600000 GCA_003667255.2 Euschistus heros | reverse complement strand
CTGCCGTCAGTCGGACTCGAACTCGGGCCCGGGAGCATGGTAGTCAAGCGCCTTACCCACTGAGCTACCGCGCCTCTCTTACACATTTTGAGGGTGAAAAAACATATCAATGTCAGAAGAAACAAAATAAGAATTTCTGATATAATAGAAACGGATTTCGCATATGAAACTACAAAATTTTATTGATAACTTTACATGGCCTATTATTATTTTTTTATTTATATATTTGTTAATTTATTTATAATTCATGCGAATAATAAAATTTTTAACTTATAAAATAGTATATTTAGATTTAATACTCCCTCCCCCCCGACTGTTAGAAAAAAACAACAAAAGGAAGTGCCCTGGGATTAGCTGCCCCTCACGCCATGTATTTTCACCCTTCATCAAATTGGTCGTATTATCAGTATTATAATTGGTAGGCGTGAATTAACATTAAAAAAAAAAAAAAAAAAAAAAATGTGTCACATGCTTGGATTATGACGTGATTAGAAGAAATCTTTTAAAGAGATACAATTTAATTATGATGTATGTAGCATAAGGCAGAAAATTCAGGAGGTAAAGAAGATAAATAAATAATGTTTAAAGGAAGTTGGTGAGGAGGATTTTCGAATTGTGAATTACAAAGAATTCGATAATGAGAAAAAAAAGGAGTATATAGGTTGATAGTGTGGCCGTCACGAGTGACATAAACATTCTTTTTGTAAATTTTTTCTTGGTGTTACGCCATAAATAGGTTTGGTATTACTTTTGACCTTTACCTAAAAATTCAAACAATTTTCTAAAGAGAAGTAATTTTATGGAACTTAAATTTTAGGTGACTACTTCAACATTTACTAGAAAAACGTTCAAAGCTCCCAATTAATTACAAAAACTCACTTTCATGACGGTGATTAGACCTATTTGGACGTATGGAGTTGAGCTTTGGGACTCTACAAAACCATCCAATTCATCTCGTATCTAGTTCCTACAATCCAAAATCCTTCGAAAAATCCTCAATGCTCCTTACTTTATGACCAATAAACTTATCCATAAAGATGTTCCTTATGTTGCTGATTTAGTTCAAACCAGATACCTATACTTCCATTGTAAGCTTCATAACCACTCCAATCCGCTAGTCTCCCAACTTGCTTCCTCCTCCATCCCTGATAATCCTCCGAGGCTTATGAAAAGAAGATGGTCTAGGGACCTTTTAGTGTAGATTTTATTGAAGTGCCATTAGTGAGTAGTTCTTCACAAGTTATGTACATGCCATTGTATTCACTGTCAACACATTTACTTGTTGTATATTATTTGGTACAGTTGTAAATATCAATAAATGAAAAAAAATTAGGTGATCTTACATACTAATTTTATTTTAAAGGAGCAAATGCTAGGGGTAAAATTTAAATAATCTTATTTGCTACCAGCTTCCAATAGTATAAATTGTATGGAAATGAATTAGTTACGAAATTGTGGTTGGGCCCAAAGCAGTTTTGAAATGCCGCTAATCGATCCTCCACTTTCTTATGCCTCTAGAAAAAGGATCATACAGAATTTAAATAAAAAAGAGGTCAGCGACATGCAAAGGGACAGGAAGAAGGGAAGCATTTGGAGTGCTTACTCGAATCGCCTACAAACACTCAGTCGGCAAGCATACTTCCGAATAAATTGTAGTTCAGAGCCCTCAATGTCCTCTACGAAAAGAGGATGAAATGTACCACTAGGGCAAGTTAGCAGAAGCCGAATAATCTCGTTGTCAACGGCTTAGGGTGGATGCACATGGGCAAAATACAGATAGAATGGGATGAGTTCCTGTATTTAAGAGGTGGATGGAGAAGCGCAGAGTATGAAGGTCATGAGTATAATTGAATCTTTTGGTTTTTATAGATTGAGATACGAATGCAATACTAGGAAGTGTCCAGAAATTAGGACAACGCTACCCAATTCAGGATACCGGTGAGAACATTAAAGCAGTGCGTTAGTCTTTATATTATATGTATATATATATATATATATATATATATATAGGTTATCTAAGGCTATATGATATACGTACTCGTAATAATTCAAAGGGCATAGTTCATATTAAAGCCACTATGGTTGGGTACATTCATTAAAATAAAAGGAATTCGTTAAATGAAATTTTTATGTAAATATATAAATAAAAAATATAGATAAATCAAATGAAGTGGGGAGTTATTTATATAAGTTAAACGATACAAGCCAAGTACTTAGTAAAGGCCAAAGTTTTCAAGTACAGTTTTTTCGCAGGCCATTTCGGACGATAGGATTAACTGCAAATGGACTGGCGCAAAAAAAGTTAACCTTACAAGAGCCTTCAACCTCGAGCTGCGGGTTACGACTTTTTTACGAGTTCAGCCTTTTTTTTATAATCCTTGCTCGAGGCTAACCTCGATTATCGCGAAAATATTGCAGCTTCTTCCGGCCCCCTTACCCTGATAGCCGCATTGTGTTTTTAGAGGATGGAAAAAAGGTAATGCTGCTCTTCTTGTTTAAAAGAATAACGGAAAAATATAGGTTAAGATAAAACGTAAATAATTTTTATTTTTATAAAAACAGTCCTAATAATGTTTCTTTTCTTTGACATACTAAAAATTATTATTTTTTTTTATAAGCTTGCATCTTTATGTAGTATATTTCATTAATATATTTTTTCTAATTATTTATTGATATTTAAAATTATATCTTTTCCAAGTTTACTTAAACCTTTTCCAGTAGAATTACTTTTTCTAGTTACTTTTACGATATCTATTTCCACAATTTTTAAATCTTTCCTGTTCATTCTTTCCTTTATACTTCCGCTCCTATTTATTCTTTTTTACATTTTTATTTTAAACCATTCTATTTTTATTCAATTTTATAAATGCTGTATTGTCAGAATATGGTGCTTCGATGATTATTATCCTAATCATACAAGTTTCCATAAACATTTAATGGCCTTATTATGAAAAACACAAAGAAAAGAAAAAATCTAATAAATGGAATAGTTTAAAGTAAAATGGAAGAAAGATTAAACATAGTTTGAAAATTTTTAAATATGAATGCGAAAGATGAAATATAAATGGAAAAGTCAAGATAAAAATGGAAAAAGATTAAATAAATGCTGAGATGTATTAACCATAACTAGAAAATGATTCACCTATTCAGAAAATTGAAAACTTGAAAAAAGTGTTTATACAATACATACGTCAAATAAATGTGAGAAATTTTTTTTACAATAGCATGTCAATAACTTGCTAAATATTTGTTAGAATAGTTACATTATTAGAAAGATATTTCATTTTCTAGGTGTAAGTTGAAAGTTGTTTTTATTTTTTTTCACAGTGATATTTTTTATTGTTGTAATATTTCTATTTATTTACGCACATAAATATAATTTTTTTTTTCTTCTTTTCCTTATATGGTATCCCCATATAAGGACCATTTATTTGTATATTAACATGTAGTATGCCTTACAGGCATACTACATGTTTTACAATGTTATTAAAAGTTAACATGATTAGTTTAACATAAGGTACATAGCGTAGTAATTTAACAAAAATATAAAACAAAATCACAAAAAAAAAAGAAGAAAAGAAATAACAAAAACAAAACAAACAAAAAAAAAAAGAAAAGAAAGAAAAAAAACAAAACAGAAGCCAACAAGAAACTACCTTCGCTGCCCATCATTTGTCAGTTTGTCAAACTCGATCTTTCGTATAAATGTGAGTAAGTCAGTCTTAAATTTAGAGAACAAATTTTGTTCTGTCTCTGGCCATGTTCCATGTTTGAGAATAATATTTTTTACTAGATAAAACCTGTGTCTTTCAAATGCTTTACATTCATAAAGCACATGTCTAAAATTTTGAGTCTGTCCGTCTTCATTACATATGTCCGATCGTATTATGTTAAATCGTTTGAGATATTAAATATAATATTGATAGTAACAGAAAAACACAGTGTTTAATATTTGTTTACTTTTGATAAATGTTTATTTTAGTATATTATTATAATCATATTGGTTATTAGAAGAGTATTTCTACTTGTAAGTGAATTAAATATTGTTTTATTTTATTTTGTTATTTTTTTTTTCGCTTACTTTAACAAAGTTTGTTTATGTATTATTTATATTAAGTGCCAAAACGTCCTGTAATTGAATATTTTTTTTCTATAAACAGTAATGTTTTATTCATTCAATAACTTGTAAAACACATTTGTAACACTTTAATGATATATCTATATTATAAGATTTCTAGGCCATCTTTTTAAACGCCTGGAATGGTCTACCGGGAATCGAGGGAGAAGTAATTAGAGAGACAAGTGGATTCATGTGGGTATGAAGCTTATCATGGTAGGATATGTCGTGTTTAGGGCATTTCAATAACATAGATATCTAGATTATTATGAATAAGTTTTTTAGTGGCATAATAAGGAGCATTAGGGATTTTACGAAGGATTTTGAATTTTATGGATTGGATACGAGAAAGAATTGAAGCATATACCTTGTTTAATTTCCGGATGAAGTTATTTTTAACTTTTTCTTAATAAATATTTTAAAATTATTTTTCCTGACGATCTCAACAGAGAAGACCAAATTCATGATAAACTCCAAAGATAGGCCACAATTTCTGGGAACAGAGATAGGGCGAATCAAAAGTGTCAAAAAGTTTAAATACCTTGGTGAGACCATACAAGCGAATAGGCTAGAAAAAGATTTGGCAAAAACATTTACAGTAAGAAGTGCTTTCCTGGAATGCCAAAATAAAGCACTACAACACTGTGGTGAAGATAGAATGTCTATATGCCAGTGTCAGTCCATGAACTACAAGCTAGATAAACTAGAAGTCTTGGTAAGAAGAATCCTTAGAAAAATTATTGGTGCTGTTCAAACTGAAAGTGGATGGAGACAGAAGTAAGGAAGAAGTTTATAAGGAAGCAGAAAAAATCTCCGACACCTGTACAGGATAGACCGAAAGAGACTTACCAAACAGATATTCGATTATTTCTTAAGGAAGAAAACTACAACAGCATGGATTGAGGAAGTAAAACTGTCTATGGAAAAATAAAGCTTCTCAGAAGACCAACTATTGGATAGAGACGTAATCAATGGTTTGGATGGGTTTCAGCCACAAAAAGAACAAATAAACCCAGAAGAGTCTGGACGGAGAAGCAGCGAAAGCAGGCCAGCGAACGCACGAAGAAGAATTGGACGCAGAGGAAACTTCCCACAGGGAAGAAGAAAAATGAAGTTGTTGCGTAATCCTAAGTGGTCGATTCGTTTTTAATCATAATTTCCAAAAAAAGAGTATTTAAGTTGAATCACCAACAGCCAACATTTTCGAATGCTATAGGAAGAAATATAAGTTAATAGGAAGTAATATTTTTCGGGTATAGAATAATGTATTTTTAAATCGGGATCACACAGTAAATTTATTTATTTATATATTTAGGATTACTGAAGCATATTATATATTATCAGCTCATTCACTTATTGTTATATTTACAACTGGTGTCAATAAAGAAATAAAAGAAAAAAAAAAGCTAAACAAACATTTCAATGTATTTTTTTTTTTTTTATAATCGAGCCAATTTGTTGGGTAGAACAAAAAGTGGATGTAATGACTAATGACTTACATTGTAATGTATTTATTTCATTTTTATTTTATTTAAAGCAGTCAGTTTTTGGTGAGTAGTTAGTAGTCAATCTGAGTTTTTATTTCTGTGTTCCCAATGACAGATACGACATTCTGACATGTATTTAAAGGCTTATAGGAAACTTCTGCTGCCAACCTTTGGTGAGAATAATTCTTTTAATATTTTTTTTATATATTCTGAGCTCTGTGGAATTTGCGCATACTTAATCATTTTTTTGCGAATACTGAATCAAATTATCTGAATATTCCCTTTTATTTGTCATGGCACTAATTTATATATTTTTGAATATATTAAATATTGGAGTATGCAAACAGAATTTCAGAAATCTATAGCGTAATTGGAAATGGGGCGAATCTTTCCAACCGGTTACTGTTTCCTTTCAATTTGTTCCTAGGACATTCGTTCAATTTACATTCAGCCATCCATGAATACGCTATCAGCCGTATCAATTTACATATCAATTCCATTTCGCTATGAATAATTTAAGACCAATATTCAAATGAAATATAGCAAAAATATTCAAATTCGGCGTTATCGATAGGTCTAATAGATATTGAACTTTGTTATGAAATAATTTTTAATCAGTCTAATCCTTGATTAAGTATTAAGGATCAGGTATTCTTGAAATTTATATCAAATCGAAACTATTGGAATTGATATATAGTTAGCAATATTTTTTACATTATTATTTAGTTATAATAATGTCGAAAATAACTACATAATAATAACTATTTGATAGATTTGTAGCAAAATTAATATTGCTTATTTATAGATTATGGTTTAAAACAACAATTAATATTTCCAAAATAAAGTTAATTAATTAATAATAATAATAATAAACATGAAAAATTAGAAAAATGACATTTGTATTTAAATTAGGAAGGTCAAAAAGTAATTCAAACTTTTACTTCCATTTTTGTCTTAATTATTCACGTTCAATCTCTTTCCTTTCTTAAATAAACTTCGTACAGGAATAATACAAGTAAAGGTTTTTCAGCATTTATTATCACAGCACTTATGTAGCTTATTAAAAAAAAAAGAAAATTATTTTTTAAAAAATTTGTAAAGCGATTTACGCAACGAAACCTTGTTCAAATAAACCTTCTGCATTAGACCTCTGTCTACTACTGGAACAATACATTTCCTGCATAAAATTCAAAAATCTTCATTTTTTAAATTGAACTGCGGATCACATTCATTACAAAAAATTAGAATTTACTAGTAGTAGACACTTTTTTTTACTGCTGGAACAAGAGAGAAAATCATGTTTTAGTAGACAGTTCGTTTTGGATTCATTCAAATAACATTCACCATAACAAATACGTTATTTAGTGTGTTAATTGTGTACACTATCTTTACATACAAAATTTGCAACAATAAAAGAATAATTTATGAAAACCAAACTAACCTCCTTAAGCTAGTGTGCTTAAGGGAAGATCCTTTTACACTGCTAATACATTTAACTGATCTTACGTTTCCAATTCTGTTATAATCTGCTACTGCTTTATAATGGCACTATATTAGAAGTTGAAGTTTCAAGTGTCTACTACTGGCTTAATGTCTCTACTACTGGTGCCTTTATCCTAATTTATTTATAATTAAAAAAAATAGCGATTAAAATAATTCATGTGATGAAATCTAGCTCTCACAAGATTGCCAACAGCTTAATAATATGATGGGAGTTAGGCGAAACGGAGGAATGTCCAAAAATATGGAAACTGAGAAGAACTGATAAGAACTCGTTTCTAATGAGAAAGAGTGTAGGCATTGTAATTTACATTTGTGATTTACTCTGATCATCGGAATTTCCCCTTCTAGCTTTACACTCTTCATACGTATAATGTCATTTTGTTTAGTAAATATCGAAATGAATATTATTTACTTTGTTTAATAACTTCATTAACATTTAACATGCTTGTATGTCATATATAAAACATATAGAGGGTGTTCAATATTTGATGGTCACCCCCTTTTTTTTCCACAGTTTTTGAAATTTTGAAACAAAACTCTCAGGGTCTTAACTGTGTCAAATAAAGTTTTTTTTTTCAGGTTATAGTCTGCTCTCCAACCTTCTCCAGTTCGTCTCCAGCAACCCTAACTTTGGAATTTCCAATAGGATGTGGTATTTTTTATGACGGATTTCGATAGAAAATCAAATTTTAAATCAATTTTATACCGGTAAATTTTTTTTATCCGGGGCACTGTTTCGTCGCAAATCGCGAAAAATCAGTGTCAGTGCTTAAGTGGGTATCCCTGGCTATGTTTCGAATGCTCCGAAGAGGATACGCTTCCACCGTAGCCTGTACATAAATGATACTAGTTTCATCACGGTCTTGTTCGCGATTTGAGCCTCTGGTGGGTAACATTCCAAGTCGACTTGTTCTCACCGTTCGTCGTACCAGTCGAGGGAAGGCCTTAATTTCATATTTTTGTTCAAACACCAGTTTTAGACTACTTAGTTTATCAAAATGATTTTTCGCAATATGTGGCGACATGGTGCCACGTATAAAAAAAATTACCGGTACAAAATTGGTTAAAAATTTGATTTTCCACCGAAATCAGTCCTAAAAAAATACTACATTCCATTAGGAATTCCAAAGTTAGGGTCACTGGAGAAGAACTGGAGAAGGTTGGAGAGCAGACTATAACCTGAAAAGAAACTTTATTTCACACAGTTAAAACCCCGAGAGTTTCGTTTCAAAATTTCAAATACCGTAAAAAATAAAGGGGGTGGCCACCGAATATTAAACACCCTGTATATGCATAGGATTGTAAAATAAACCTTTTGCGTCTTTCAGTGCAGCGGTTCTTCGTTTAACCATTGGGTAAAACAGCGTGATATAAGGCATTATATTGTAAATCTTAGTAACAAATTTTTTATTTTTTTTATAAATCTAACAGTATTGAATTTTGAGTGAATCAGTATTCTCCCCCCTCCAATTTTTTAACTCGACGCTCATAATTTAAAAAAAAATGGATTTAATGGTCCTTAATAGTGAATCATTAGCTATAGTGGTTGATCTTTTGCTGTGAGTAAATCGCTTTGATCTTGTTACTAAGAAGAAACGTTTCACCCGTATTTAGTTTTCATACTTTACAGTGATCAGTGTTATTGATTTTGTTTATGTTTTGTTATCGAACTATAGAAAATATTTCATTATTTTTCTATAAACAGGAGGCATTGATGTAAAGTATATGGAAAACTATAAAACGAAGGACCTTATTCAAGATGCTAGATCAAAAACCAATAGTACATACATGGTTTTCTTTAAATATAAATATAATTCCAGCAAAATATTCATTTCATTATAACAAAATTCATTTTTAAGAGTATGCGTTGTTTTTATTTTATTGTATTTTATTCATTTATTTTTTTGTTTCAGGCCAGCTAAGGACCACGTTTAAGCCACCAAGTTAGCTTTACGCTTTCTTCAATACTCCTTCTGCTGTCCATTTTCTCCCCCTTCTTTTTGGAGCTATTTTGTATTGAAACCTTCCAACTCTTTAATTTTGTTTCTATAGTATGTTCTGTTTTCAACTTTTGCTTTATTCAAGTTAATTTCTTTCAAATGTACATTCTGAAGCCAATTGGGTTTGCCTTTTAATCTTTCAAAATGTTGAGCAATTTTTCTTGTTAATCTGCTTGGACTCATTATTGGTATGTGCACATAGAACATTGGTCTCCTTTCCCTAGTTTCATCTGTTATTTTTTCTACATGTTTGTATACTTCTTTGTTACTTCTTAATTTAGAAGTTTCTCCCATTGTTCTGTTTCCTTCATTTCTCATTTCATTATTTTCTTTTATTGTTTTGGCATTACAACGATTGCGTTCCCTTTCACTCTTGATCTTTGAAAAGTGCACTTTGTGCGTACCTCAAGTAAGAAAGTATCTTGTTAAAATGAATAAATAATATCAGCAAAGCAAAGGTAAGAAGCCATTAAATTTACAAAAAAAAAAAAAAAATGTATATAAGGATTTTAAAGACATTTTTAGGGAAAATTTAGTTTTATTTCATTCGATGCGGGGGTTTGAAACAAAACCATGGTTTTAGAAGATCAGAAACTAAAAACGGTGATTGAATACAAATAGTATTTTTATTGAAAACATGGTTGTCTTTTGTGGAACGCGTTCTATTATTGTAGATAAGTAATTTTACTGAGTAATGAAAATTGATAACAAAATAATAAAATTATGAGTCTTTTGATAAAATCTATATTAAGAAAGTTTAATATAGATAAAAAAAATATTTTGTTAACAAATTACTAAAATTGAGAAAGTAACAGAAAAAAAAACATAAACATAAATTCATAAATGCCTATAATCTTCTTTTGAGCCTTTAAACTTTTGAACTCATCAGTCTTAGCATCACATCCAAATCAATTGTTGACGTCATTTCAGAATCGTTCTCAACTTTTTTCTCCTTTTGAACAATTTACATTTAAAACTAAAACGATCAGATTACTTAAGTAAGTAATTAAACGATTATCCAAAAATAACTTGGTTAAGAAAATAATGTTGGTTTAAAACGTTAATTTTTCATTCAAACGTAAACGGTAGCTCATAGCTAAAAATGTTATATAACAAAAGGTGTTCTCCATTAAATTTCTGATGAGGAAGCAATTGGCAAGTTTTTGATCCTTGCAACACCAACTAGAGCGTGTCAAAATTTTACATTTATGATTGCAAAATAAATGTTACACCAAAAAAGCACACACCCCCATATATATATATAGATATATGTTTAATATGGTTCTTGAGATTCACTCAATAAATAAAAACAACTATTTTTGCGACGTTTCGAGACTATATTGTTCTCATAATCTACAGTAAAAAAACAGGATATAATAAAATTATATGTTACACAGGTTATTTCAAAACATGAAGTTAGCTACAATATAAATATATATTAAAAATGCGTTAGAATATATACTACATATAATTACAAAATATGGAGGAGTATGAAACTACTTACAATGTTACTTGAGGATTTGATATCGGTATCTCCTATTTTATATATATAACAGTACGAGTATACAACTACACTAGAGGATTTAAAAAAAAAAAAGATTAGAGGGGGGGAATTTGTTATAATAATATTAAATATAAACCAATAATCATTCAGTTATTTATTACACAGAAATACAGAAATTCCGTCTATACCATATGTACCTGGGAAAACCCTTGAAAATCCCCATCTCTAATCTTTTTCTTTGAAAATTCCCCAGGTTAGTTGTATACTAATATTGTTATAATTAGTAGTAGATACCAATAGCGTATTCACCAGTGACATTGTAGGTAGTTTCATACTCCTCCATATTTTGTAATTATATGTAGTGCAAAAATACAGGAATGCTCACGTTGCGTTCTTTATCCTCATTGATATTTTTAAAATCTAAAATTGGAATGAAATGTCAATTAAATATATATTATTATTTATTCTATCTATCATTTCCTTGAATCTTCTTTTACAGGCTGTTGTCAGAGCATGTTGACACACCATGATGTAGCAGTGATCAGTAGCAGACAATATTTTTACATCCTGAGAAGATAATCGGTTTATATTGATGATACTGTTTATTGTTGAGATAAAGCGAGGCAACGCTCAGATAACGGGCTCTACAATAATATAGCTGAGAACGCACTTGGAACATGAGCTGCCCATACAATTTACTGAGTAAACAACTAACACTTAGCATCGAAGCTTATTCTGCTTTTAGCCATTATTTATCACTAAGTCCTGATTTCGTAACCACATAAGTATGAAGAATTTGGTTTATATAAGACTACGTATGGATTATATATAATTTTCATTTAATTTAAGAAGCGTATTGGAGTAGTAATATTAATAATATTGTGGCTCAGTAAGGAACTGCTTTTGGCTATGTGTGAGCAAATGACAACATAGAGGTTGAAGGCCAAAACTCCAATACAAGTTCTCCGAGTTATTAGATAACGACAGAAGTGACAGAAGAAGACAAGAGCGACCAAAGCGACAGTTAATTCTCGAAATCTGATGTTTGCATAGCACTATAAAAATTATGCTTTGTAATAGTAGATTTTTAACCAAGAGAAAACTATTCTAAACAATTATTAATGAATGTCTTTGCTTCCCTATAGTACAGTTAATATGTTATGTTTAATAGCAATTTTTTTTGTAATTTAACAATAATGCGAACCAATCTACAGCACTGAAGATGACAAATGAACCATTAAATCACAAGAATAAATTATTTAGATTTAAAACTTTCAATTTTTATAATTTCTTTTTTCTATAAAATAATTTAGAGAATCATTTGTAGGACATCTCTCCTTTCTATTGATAACAAACTTCTTACATAAAAACCTCATCAAACCTGTCGAACTGTGTCGAATTCAATCTTCCCGTTCAAAAACTCTTGGTTCTATTGCAAATGCATAATATTACTTTCACAACAAAACCCTACACAATGACCTCAATATGCCTTTCCTTTTTTTAATCATCGTCATGATTAAAGATAAATATCCAAATAGCCTTAAATATCCAAAATGTCATAAAAAAATTTCCATCGATCCTTTTTTTGGCTCAATTGTTATCTTGTTCCGCGTATTCTTTAGTGTTACAACACGCATAGCCTTGCAGATCGAGACGGCAATGCTATTCGTCTTCTGAATTTTTCCTTGCTAAATAATTCGATGAGAGGACCTTAACTTCGATAATGGATCGAACGCCCACCATAAGCAAACTTCAACTGTTCTTTTGTAAACTAACACAAAGTGTACAAAGATAACAAGCCACTGAGGAAGTGAGGACTTTTCCGATGAAATAATCCTTGCTCATCGAACCGTATTATCCCAGTAATTACCTGGACAGTCCATGGTGGGATCTGGGTCACTGCGGATAGTCTGGATAATTGGTGGTCCAATGATGGGTAAGATGGGGAAGAATGGGGCTGTTGAAGCGTAATACTATCAGATCAGTTCTATACTTCCTCATTCAATGATTCCTCATTCTTTAAGTATATAATTCAAACAACTATGGTTCCTGTGTTCCAAAATGGTCTTCTAATACATAGCTAGCCTAATAATGATATACAAGATAAAAATTCAACTATGACTATCAACTAACTCCCTAGATTCCCAACTCCCTTAACAACTTTTATAGATTATTTTGATTATCACTGTTTAAAACCACCATAACAGAGTTACCCAGTATTTAAGATCAGTTTAGATTTAGAATAAAATAGAAAAATAATTTTATTCCGGGACAATAACTTAAGAATAACAAATAAATACAGAAATCATCTGGTCAGAGATATGATTTCTCATTTAAATGTTATATAGTGATAGTGAAAGAAATTGATACGATTTTAAAATTGCCTGAACATGATATTACTGAGTATACAGATATTTAGAAAGCGTTATCTTAGATCAGAATGAGGTATCGAAAAGAAAAGTGGTATTTAAATGTTTTCAGGGGTTTCAGTTGTCTAATATGGGGAGGAATAGAATTCCAAATGATGGTTAAGCAGAAGACAAAGGGATGTTGGAGTGCAGAAGTTCTAAGTGGCATTTAGATTTACAGCACGTGCATAAAGATACGTTAAAGAGTCTTTAATTATAGGATGCAAATTTAATTACATACCAGAATACAATTATAAAAGTATCCAAATAAAAATAGATACCATTTAGAATACCAAGAGGGGTGGGTGGAGAGCTTAGGATACTTTAATCAAGGTTTGAATCCAGTCTTAATTAATTCGACATAAAGACAAGAGGACACAGGGAGGGTCCTCCACAGCTGAAGAGGTCCTTCCTTTGAGCTTCATCAAGAGCGGTTATTTCCTTTGTCCCGGCCGGAGCACTATCGCCTAAGGACACTCAACTAATCAACAGGTCCTCGTAGATCGATTCTCTACCTTTACACACTACAACATACTAATCGATTGTCAAAAATTAGCCAGGCTAAGTCTATCTATTTGTTATTTTTTAAATCAAGCATTCAATATTACTGATGTCCTGTTACACATAGCTTAGGTGTTTGTTAAATAATTTTACCTTTATCAATTAAAGGTCTTGTCTCCTGTGACGCAGTAACCCAATCTATTAATGCCTGCTCTATTTGACTATTCTATCTGTGTTGTGTAAGCAATTATACTCAAATTATTGTCAATAAGGTGATGATTTATAAATAATATGGCAGAATATTTTTTTTTTAATGATATTATAAAACAAAATAGAATCTAATCCCAGTTGAACAGAATCGCTATCTAGGGCTCCATCTGAACAAACTTGGAATCCGCATTCCCTCCTGTTCCAGCTTCCGGCAGTAGGAACATCTTAGGATGAGGAGCTTATTTTCTGTTATTTCAGACTTGGATAAACTTCGGGGTCGTGAGAATCTTCTAGGACACAGCCTTTACCTAACCCTAATCACCTATACTTAGATGAAAAAACATTTTATGTGAAGGCTGAATCTCCAAAATACATCCTTACCTTTGCATGTGATGAGCCTATGGTTTTCTTATGGCACAGTTTTTTTTCAGTCTTTGACAGGCTGGTGCAGATACTTAGCTTTGCGGACGACCTGGACCTGGTGGCAAGATCGTTCACTTCTTTATCAGAAGCATTTTTGAGGTTGGCTGAAGCTGCGGAATCCGTAGGCATGTCAGTAAATCAGCATAAAACAAAGCACGTGCGAGCTGGACCTGGAGCGGGTGTTACGGTAGAACAGGTTGGAATAGGACCTTTTTCTTTCGAAACGGTTGAACATTTTACTTATTTGGGCTCAATTGTGAGCGGCTCCAATAGGATATCTCTAGAAATAAGCCAAAGACTACTAAAGGCCAACAAGTGTTATTTTGGGCTTGGCAAACATTTGAGAAGCCGAGCTAATACTCGCCGCACTAAATGCGAGTTCTACAAGACCCTGATCCGACCAGTCCTCACCTACAGATCGGAAGCCTGGACCCTGACAAGCGCAGAAGAAAAAGAAGTTATCATTTTTTGAAAGGAAAATACTGCGCCGCATATTTGGGGCCATAAAGTTGGTGAGAATTGCAAAAGGCGGACCAACAGGGAACTTTACCAGATGTAATAAAGCTGAGAAGACTGAGCTGGGCGGGCCATGTTGCCGTCGGACGGGAGGCTCCATGGGACTAGAGGAAGAGATAGACCGCGACATAGATGGGAGGATGCTGGGAGCAGGGACTCCTCACTCTGAAAACCCGCAACTGGCGAGCGACCGCACAGGATAGAGCCACATGGCGAAAGCTTATAGAGGAGGCCGAGGTCCAGGCTGGGCAGTATCGCCACAGATCATCATCATCAAAGTTTTTTTTTTTTTTTTTTTGTATAAATCTAACAGTTTGTGAATTTTGAGTGAATCAGTATTCTCCCCCCTCCAATTTTTTAACTCGACGCTCATAATTATTTAAAAAATGGATTTAATGGTCCTTAATAGTGAATCATTAGCTATAGTTGTTTATCTTTTGCTGTGAGTAAATCGTTTTTATCTAGTTCCTGAGAAGAAACCTTTCACCCGTATTTAGTTCTTATACTTTACAGTAATCCGTGTGATTGATTTTTTTTTATGTTTTGTTATCGAACTATAGAAAATATTTCATTATTTTTCTATAAACATGAGGCATTGATGTAAAGTAGATGGAAAACTATAAAAACTATGGAACTATTCAAGATGCTAGATCAAACACCAACAGTACATACATGGTTTGTTTTAAATATAAATATAATCCAGCAAAATATTCATTTCATTATAATAAAATTCATTTTTGAAGAATATGCGTTGAATGTTTTTATTTTATTTATTTATTTTTTTGTAACAGGCCAGCTAAGGACCACGTTTAAGCCACCAAGTTAGCTTTACGCTTTCTTCAATACTCCTTCTGCTGTCCATTTTCTTCCCCTTCTTTTTGGAGCTGTTTTGTATTGGAAGCCTTCCAACTCTTTAATTTTGTTTCTATAGTTTGTTCTGTCTTTAGCTTTTGCTTTATTCAAGCCAATTTCTTTTAAATGTACATTCTAAAGCCAATGGGGTTTGCCTTTTAATCATTCAAAATGTTGAGCAATTTTGCTTGTTAATCTGCTTGGACTCATTATTTGTATGTGCACATAGAACATTAGTCTCCTTTTCTTAATTTCATCTGTTATTTTTTCTACATGTTTGTATATTTCTTAATTTAGAAGTTTCTCCCATTGTTCTGTTTCCTTCATTTCTCATTTCTTAATTTTCTTTTATTGTTCGTAAAATTAGTGTTTCCGCTGCATATAAACATTCTGGCGGAATTACTGTCTTGTAATGACGAATTTTTGAGTTTCTGGACAGTGCTTTTTTATTGTAAACATCTTTAGTTGAGTGGAATGCTAAGTCCATCTTTTGCAATCCCACTTAGATATTTTCTTTCTCTCCTCCATTAGGCTGGATGATTTCTTCTAGATACTTAAATACGTTTGTTCTTCTTCTAGATACTTAAATATGTTTGTTCTTCTTATATGTAACCTTAGCGTTTAACTTTAATTTAACTAATCGTTGGATGATATTATTATTTTTTATTATTATTATTATTTTTTTTTTGTAGTCCACTTCTGTAACTTAAATCATCTATGATATTATCCGAGTTTATATCATCCATTTACAGCAGAACTTATCTTAATAGAGAGCAATTAAAATTAGGATCATTACCCAATTATTTTTAAATGCCTTGTTGGCTTCTAATGAACGCTTAAAGAGTTTAATCTCAAATAAAAATAGAAAGAAAACTTTTTTTTCATCTTTTAATCAAAATCAGAATATTGTTTGTTATAGTTCGGACGAACGGAGGAACTTCTTGAAAATCTACTTACCGCTGAATACGACTACCGGGAATTTTTTAATTAATTTGTTTTTAAAAAGAAAACTGAGTAGAACTTTCAGCGCTAGAAGAAGAGAAGGCAGGATGAATACCTGGAAAAAAACCATAGAAACTTCTTTTTCCTCAATTCTCGTTGCATTCCATCTTATAATAAGTATACCTATTACCATTTTCCTTAAAAAAAACATTTAATTCGCTTTATACCGAGAATTATATAGTGTATTTATTGTTTTTTTTTAAAGGGAATGAGGAGGGGTTTCTTATGAAAAAGGGCATTAAAATCGTTAGACAAAAATTAGCGGGTGGAATTTCTTGTTGGGATAGTTCATGAAAAGCCTTCTCTGGCTTATTATAGTTCATTTTGAGCCTTTATATTATTATATATTTTTTAGAAAAGGTGGTTTTTAATAGCTTATGACGATTTTTTATATGTTGATGCTTTATATGTTTTTGAAAATTTAGACAAGTTTAGAGTTTTTAAAATTTGTAAACATTGCAATCCGAAGTGTAGTTGGATTCAAATGTTAGATTTGACACAAACTGTGGCAAAAAGATTAATTGAGGTACTCATGCTGATATATACATACATTTGATGAAATGATCAAAATGTATCTAACCAAATATCGAACTCCCCCTTCTTTATTTTCTCATTCAGTTTCTAAACATTAATGTACAGGGTGAGTACCTATAGTAAGTATAAAATTGCTGATGTTTTAAATTATTTTTATGTTTATAGAACGTGTGGTGATAGCATACAATCTCAATAGAAATGGAAAATAATCAATCAATCCTAAAAATATTATTGACAGTTATTATTGAAATAAGGAATTTCTTATTTTTATATTATTTTATTTTTAAATCTATTAAAAAAAATAATAATAGACTTGAAAAAATCAGTAATATCCTGAAGATATCAATTTCCTTTATTATCAAGTTTTTTTCTTATAAAAATAATTTTATAATACATGGTTACCATCCTGGTTTTCCCCCCTACCCTAAATTTTACCAATCTCCCCTCCAGTTATATTCATAGAAATAATTTCTATCTACAAACAATAATAATTGTCTATAACCTTCAATATAGGAACTAGGACTTCAATTTTTAGTTTTGCCTACTGAAGTTCTTTGCCTACTAAAGCATATATATGTATATATGGATAGATTTCTTGACTGTTACTATTAACTGTTAAATGGATATCCACATAGACTCATTTGCATCTACTCAAACAAATACAGAAACAACATGAGGATAACAATAAAGATATTACACCATCCCATACATACAAACACTATCAGAATGACCCAGAAAAACAATCACAAATAACCATAAAACTGACTGCACTGTCACATTCAAAAATACCTCCACTATTGAAAAATTATTCACCAAAACCAAATATATCGGTAAGTTAAAATTACAGTATAATATTTTTTACGAAATACCGTGTGAAGATAGTTGTGGCAAGTCTTATTTCGGTACATCGGAACAACATATCCAACGACGTGTTTATCAACATAAATACAGTTGCACGTTTATAGCTAAAAAGCCGAATAAACCAGGCCACACATTACAGGCAAGCAAAACATTCTTTTAAATTTGATTTCCCCAAAATTATTCACCATGAACAAAATAATTTTAATAGAAATTATAACTATAGAAAAATTAAAAAATCGCGCAATAAACAAAAAATCAGACGTTCTAAATCTCAACACTTAATTTTTCAGACCAATAATATACATTTACATTAATATACATCATATAAATCATTTATCCATTTATAAGTACATTAGGTCCAAATACAGAAATCCTTTTTGTACCTGCATCTTTGAGAATACTACCAGTTGGTAAATCTGCCCCAAACCTTTTAAATGTTTTTCAAAAATTCCCCAGGCTAGTTGTGTACTAGGAATTGTTAGAATTTAGTTAGTCGATACCATATCCACCAGTAACATTGTAAGTAGTTTCATACCTCTCTATATTCTGTAATTATATATAGTTAATTATTCTAACACATGTTTTTATATATTTATATTGTAGCTAACTTTATGATTTGAAATAATTTGTATAACTTAGGTAATTTTATTGTAACCTGTTTTTTCACTGTAGGGCATGATTATGAGAACAATAAAGTCTCCAAACGTCAGCAATATAGTTTTTATTTTTATTAATTGACTGAACCTCAAAAACTATAATCTATATATATATATATATATATATATATATATATATATACACACACACACATTTATGTATATACATACAAATATAATATCGTGGATAGATTGGAGTAGCTAACAGTGCTTGCATCATTCTAACATATAAACTTGAATTATGAAAATGTATAAATAAATTAGCTATTAGCTGATGCTCTATGAATAATGCAAATCACCTACTCTACAGAAACTAGTTAATATTCTTTCAAGTGAACATTCCGAGTTTAGATGAATAAAGTGTGTTATTTGTAATTGAATAAAAGCCGAGATAAGATCTAAGAAGTAAAGAATGTTCTTAATAGACGGATATCTTTACTTTGCCTTTATTAAAGCAATTAGTTGATAAAAGCAAACAAGAAATAGCACTCAGCATAAAACAATTGTCGTGGAGCGTTTCCTTTACTAATTGGGGACCGAAACCTTCTTGTCGAGTCAGCGTTAAGTAAAATAGTAATTTTAAGTTATTCTCATCCAAACTTTTGCGAAGTGATGTCTTACTCAAAGTAAATTGTGGATTGACGTTTTGCAATATAGATCGGATAGTGGATGCAACTCGTCAACTGTTTCAAAGTAGCTTATCAAAATCTGCCCACAATAGTTTGTAAATGTTGGTCAAATTATAAATCATGGACGGTAATTTATCCTACAATTGGACAAAAATAAAATTATATCTTAATAAAAAAGAAACATGTTACCGGCCAGTGGGACTTAGCATAACTAAGCAATGTTTTCTAGCGAATGAACTAAAACTATATTTATATACTGAAATATACTTTTCCTTCAAAAACTTTCAGTGCGATCGATACATGCAATCCTTATAATTTACAATCTGTACTATTTTATTCATTAAAAAGAAGTTTCATAAATAAGGTTTTTGTGTTGTTAAATCAAAATTTTATAAAGTGAAATTCACTACAAATATATGAAAAATCTTTAAACACTTTTTGTAAATGAAAGAAAAAAAGTTATATAAAGTGTTTTGAGCTGTATTGTGTTTTTGGAAGTACATAATATAAAATATTGTATACAATTATTTCATGTTTATTTTATATTATCTACTTCACAATATTATATTAAAACTATTTATTGATTAGTAGGTGTATCATTTCGTTTTCGCTTATTATTTCCGCACCTTGGGCAATCTATATCCGTGGAACCCGCTTAAAATTTCCGAAGTGGACATTTCAAAGGTTTTAAAATGTGTAATAGTACGTCATAGTATTATTATTATTATCATTATTATTTCTTTATTTTACAATTCACTAAATTACATGTTGTACCAAGAAAATAAACCAGTCTCAACTTAGAATACAATAACAATAATCAACTTAAATATATGTGATGTAATCATAATTTATAATGAAAGAAAAATATATGAATAAAAAACTTTCAACGAATAAACAGAACAATATAACATCCTAGTAATAAAATAAACAAAAATTGTGACTATATGTTCTCAAATATCTCTCTATATATACATACACACACACATACATACTCATACATACCTATATTCACACATATTTGCATACATATGCAAATTTATATACATATACATACTACAAGAGTATTCAAAATAAAAATAAATAAATTAGATTGATTTATTATAATTATAAATGCTTAGTTCTTTTATGTACATATCGCTTTGTACTATTTTTTGTGTAGTTCCCAATATTTATTGTTTTTACACTTAATAAAAAATTGTTTACATACTTTCTCAATAAACACTTCCCACTTCCCACATTACCCGAAAAACCATCTCCATCCTCAAACAGCTCCTAAGATTCCGTGAATCATTCCCTTGTAAAACCCGTCGATTGTTAGTATCTTCCCTCATCCTTCCCCACCTCGATTATGGATGCTTAGTATACGGAGGACTGTCTGACAAGCTTGAAATGAAGCTGAAAATATTAATGAACTCCTTCATAAGATCCATTTTTGGGATCCCCAGGCGTTCTCACATCACTTGCTGGTATTCAGAGTTGAGGTGGCTTTATCCAAGTTTTCGGCGACAATACTTCCTTGGTTCCTTTCTATTCCAAGTCCAAAAAACCTTCGTACATTTACGACATGCTTGCCCTTCGTTCTTCCATTCATCTTTTGAACACTAGATCCCAGCCTATAGATTTGTATATCCCTTCTCATCGAACTGCTTCCTTTCAAAAATCCTTTATTAATCGTGCAGCTTTATTTTGGAATTCCACAACTATTTCGATCCGCAATGCTCCTTCTCTCACTTCCTTTAAACATAATTTATTCATCTACCTCCTCAATTATCAATCTTCCGAAATTATGTAATATATTAGTGTTAGAATATTTCTTTATTTTATATTTTATTTTAATTTTGTTATTTTCTTATCTTGTTTCTCTTATATAAACCCAAAGACTTTTATTTTTTCAAATCTAAAATTATACCCTATATACTTATATGTATATAATTTACATTCTATATAAGTTGCTGCCTTGTATGTACGCAGCCAGACAATGATACCTTTTTATTGTACTTTTGTCTTATTCTTAGGGGACAAGGTGTCCCAGAATAAATATTATTTTTCATTTTATTTCATTTCATTTCGATATTAGGTATACACAGTTCTTTATGTAAAATCTCAATTTTTGTGTAGAATGCATTTTTTTTTTTTTTTTTTTTTTTTAAGGTTTTATTTCTTATATAAATTTTTTACAATTCACAATTTTAAATGCTGTACCAAAAAATAAACCAGCCTCAAACTTATATAAAATACTATTAATCAACTTAAGTATATGCTGATATAATCATAATTTATAATGAAAGAAGAAAAACTTTTAAAGAATAAAAAAAAAAAAAAAAGTATAACATCCTAGTAATAAAATAAACAAAATTGTAACTATATATTCTTAAATATCTTTATATTTTTATATAAAAACATACATACTCATATAAACTTACATACACACACATCTAATGCATACACTCACACATAATATACCAATATATATATACAAATACATACATGAACAAGTAATAATAAATGTCTTGTTCTTTTATGTACATATCGCTTTGTACTATTTTTTTTGTAATTCCCAATATTTGTATAAGTGGGTTTTTATTGTTTTTACACTTAATAAAAAATTGTTTACATATTTTCTCAATGAACACTTTAATATAAGGTATACACAGTTCTTTATGTAAAATCTCAATTTTTGTGTAAAATGCATAGTTTCCTGTGATTCTCAGGCATTTGTTTTGGAATAATTGTAGTTTTTTATAATTTTTTTTAGACATAGAACTAAATATAGGGCTTGCATATGTTGATATAGATCTTAAGCAAGCTTTGTATAATAATAGTTTATTATCTGCGCTTTGCTTAGATTTCCTATTAAAGTATGGGTATATAGCACACAGAGCCCTGTTTGCTTTATTATAAACATAGTCAGTGTGTGAAGTAAACGTCAGTCCTTTATCCATTCTGAGTCCTAAATATTTGATCTGAGTTGACCAAGGTACAGGCGTTCTGTTTACAGTCAGTTGGGGAATATTGTTTGGCCGTATCTTTGTAAATATTATAGCTTGTGTTTTTTTCTCATTTATTTTCATTTTTTATTCATTGTAAAATCTCTCTATTTTTTTTTAGTGCTGTAGTCAGTCTATTAGTGATTGTGTCCGGTCTATAACTTGAAGTGTAAAAAGCCGTATCATCGACAAACAGAGATTTTTGAACTTTGAATGAGCTAGGTATGTCATTTGTGTTAATACTGTAAAGCGTTGGAGATAAAACCCCGCCCTGAGGGAGACCGGCGGAAAGTGTACGTACTATGGAGTAGTGGCCATCTATAGATACTTTTATCGTGCGGTTTGATAAATATGATTTTATAAGTGCTAGTTAATATGGTGGAAAATTGTAAAGCGTCAGTTTGAATATTAGCCCGTTATGCCAGATACTGTCATAAGCTCTTTTTACGTCGAGTAATACCATACCTGTGTATTGTTATTGTTATTAAAGCTCTCGGTGATGTAATCGGTCAACCTGCCTAATTGGGCTACAGCAGAATGCTGATGTCTGAAACCAAATTGTTTGTTTATAAATATTTTGTTATTTTTAATATATAAATTTAATCTTTGAAATATTATTTTTTCAGCTATTTTGCCTATAATACAATAAGCTTATAGGTCTGTAATATTCTACAAGTTTCTTATCTTTGTTTGGTTTCGGAATCGCTTTAATTATAGCAATTTTTCATGTTTTGTTTTGTTTTGTTTAGAACGTTTTGTTTGAGGCTTAGAACGCTTTTCAGCGTATTAGAATTCAATTGTCGATTACGTATTTAATATTTAAATTTAATGTTTATAATTTAACGTATTTAACCTTTTAACAGATATTCCACTAATCCCGGTTATGAATCTACTTGGACAAACGTCTTACTTCAAATCCACTAACATGACTAAAACGAATAAAAACTGCCCGTCGTTACAGACTACTTCAGAATTTACTACACAAATGTTAAAAATTCTCAATCAATTACAAAAGACTTATTTACATGGCTGTGATTAGATCTATTTCGACGTACGTCCGAAGTCCTTCGAAACATCCTCAATGCTCCTTACTTTGTTACCAATAAACCTATACATGAAGATCTTAATGTTACATATGTTGCTGATTTAGCCCAAACCAGATATCTTTCGTTTCATAATAAGCTTCATAACCACTCAATTCCTCTAGTTTCTCAACTTGCTTCCCACACTATTCCCAATAATCCTCTGAGCGTCTGAAAAGAAGAAGGCCCAGAGATCTTTTAGTACAGAATTGTTATTTAAGTGGTCCCATCACTAGAGTGTTTTTTTTTTTTCAAGTTTTGTCATGCTATTGTAATTGTAATAGTTATCAATACATTTACTTATGATGTACAGTTTTAAATTTCAATAAATTGATATTTAGGAAAAAAACAAAACAAAACCTTTTAACATCTATTGAATCCATCTAGCAGCACTTTTTTGTATGCTCCACGATTCACTCTGACAAAGTATTTGAATGTATATAAAGAATATAACATCTGTATACAAGCATAGAATCAAAAAAGCTTTATTTATTTTAACGAACAAGTTGAAAAGTTGGAATTGTGAACTTTTTAGTTGCGTTTTCAAAAATCCTGAAATTGCTCATAATATACCAATTGTGCCAAAATTGATAATTTAAGAAAATGGAGTTTTTTTATGAGCACAACTTAGACAATTTTTCACAGATATTAAAAATTCTGCTTTAAAGCATTTCGAGTTAATAGCTAATGTGATTTCAAGGTACATACCTATTCACTTCTTGAGAACAACCACCGAAATATACAATACATTATTAAAACCGGTTGATGAACTTCCGTGTGTCATATTAAGATGAAATTCTGAGGCCTCTCATGTGGTTATTAGTGAACAAGGAAGTCTCTCCTGCCTTAAGGCCTGGTTTTAGGTTTACAGGTTGACAAAGAGGATGTATTGGGTTACACGAGTGGTATCAAGTTAGTAATTATAATGGTTTTAATCATGTAATAGATCTCTTGATGGTTGATTTGTTCGTTTTTCAGGACTCAGTATTTTTTTGTAATTCATCAATGAGAAATCTTTTCATACTGGAAAGACGGGTTATTCTACAGTTTATCAACCTATTTCTGCCATAATTAGAAAATGGTGATCCGTTGATCCATTTCGGCTTAGATTTTACGAGCCAGATTGAAACCGTACTGAAGTTATTACGAAAAAGCTCAAGTGTAAGACTTAAAATACCTTAGCCATCATAGGTTTTTTTTAAATATATGAATTGAGGTTAACATGATCAGTACAATGTTTATATTGTGTGTTGTATTATTACCTTATTGCAGCAAGAATGAAATGTACCCGGCAACATATTTTCACTGATTGGTATTCTAAGATATTTTTAGATGATAATAAAAACGTATAAAAATAAATTTGCTGGTTCTGAAGTTAATGGAAAAAACTTCAAACAGAGCTCGTAAACATATTAAACAGGAATTTTGGCAGGGGTAGTATTATGGTGTGAGAAGCATTTCGCTAAACTGAAGTGGCAAAGTTGGAATTCTCCAAAATGAAGAGTATACAAATGTACATGAAAATTACTTGTCTTTCCTTCACAACAAAAGTTCAGGGGAATGGGACTTTCCAAGAAGCCATCACTACGATTCGCACAGGCCGAGGAACTAAAACTTTCCTCGTACGCCACAATATATTTCTTTTTCAATAGCCTGGTTGTTCTCTAGATATAAATGAAATAGAAAATATATGGAGTAACATTGAGAAGCGTGTACGCCAGAAACCACCAATATCATAAGCTGAAAGTTCTTTAGTGAAATATTTAAATACATTTTTTTTAAGTTGCTGTAAAAAAATAAATAAATAAATAAAAATAATAATCCGAAATGGTTTTGGACTGTTAAAAAAAAAAAAAATTGCCAAGAAGAAGATAGTCAAGGATGCAATAACGTGTAAAACAAAAGCAGGCCGAAACGTCGGCATTCTATTGAATGTTTCTCAACTTGTACGCTGTTTTATTTTCTTCGCTTATCTTTTAGAAATTTTTAATGTAAATGTTTTTAATATAAGGTGGGAAGGATCACCTTCATAAAGCCAATGGTCTCAGCATACAAAAATGTTTTACAGATCACAACTTAAATCAAAATAATTTCTACATTAACTTTAAAAAAAAGGACTTTAGGACGAAAAATATATTGTATCTATAATTATTATAAATAATAAATTATGTTAAAATAAAATTATTTCAATTTTGTCATTATAATTTACTAAAAAAATTTAAATTGATAAGGTATAGTTGTCTGTTAGGTATAAGGAGAAGAGATAGTTGGGATATGCAGTCATGAAGATGAAAGCAATTAAAAAACTTATTTTTAAAACTTATCTTCATGACTGCATACCCATACTATCTCTTCTCCTTAAAAAAAATTAAATGAACAAATACAAGTATTAATCGAAATAGAGCTAAAACTTATATACAATCACATAATACACACACAATCATACACATATACTAATAATGTAGTATATTGCAAAAACAAATCTCCAAAGAAATAAACCAATCAATTATATTTATGGAACATGTATTATAATATTGTATTAATGAAATTTTTATTAATTAATGAATTTAAGAATATCCGTAAAATAGAAAAAACCAATATATTTCCAATACACAACATATTTCACCTAAAAGAAATCCATTACTGAAAACTATTAATGAAAGAAAAAAAAAAAACTATCAATAAAAATAGAATCAATTAAAAATCGTTATCCAAATAACGTATATATCGATCTGGCAATACGAAAATTAATAAAATTGAAAAATCTATTGAAAAAACAAACATTATAATTTATAAAAACACGATAAATTGAAGTAAATAACAAAGAAATACAGCCCGGCAGAAGACCTTAGTATTTTTTAAAGGGAGTAAAAAATCTATAGCTATGCCGTCCTTCGGGAGGGACGTAAAATGAGCATGTGCGATGTCAGGTACTCGTTAAATATCCCTACCCTAATTATACCTGGATAGGCAAAATTTTGGACTCCCACCGTAGCATCGTCCGATTAGCCATAGCAGCATAAAGTAACGTTAAACGAAATAAACAACAATAACAAAGAAATTAAAATACACGATAAACCTGATTCCTAAAAACTGTTATTTTAAGTCAAGGTTATATACATCAAAAAGCAATTTTACGTCAATTTTATTTATACCATTGTTGTTACTACCTTAAGATAATAATTTATTCCACTTACCTTGGAGGAAAGCGTACTTGGCTCTAAATCCCCTGGCGTGCCTGGAAGAGTACGTCCCGGTGAACTGTATCATCAGCCGCGGGCCGTTGGACATGATCGGTCTCGGGGGAGTCACCCCACAGTAGCTGTCGATTTTCTCCATCCGTCCCTCGATCACGACGAAAACAGTAACTGAGTCGATGGAGTCGCACCTGAAATAAGTTACGAATTAGTGGAAGGAATCAAAGTCACTGTACGAAGAAGTTTTAGGGAACGGAGTGTAAAATAAATTAGTAAAGAGGAGTAGGGGTAGAGAGAAACTGAAGCAGTAGGGCAAGGAAAAGTCAGGAGTAAATAAAGTGTTTTGGAAATTAATAGTAAGTAGGTTCAAAATCTAAAGAATAATGCGTGTCAAATATTTAAGACAGTACATTTATTTATAATTGAAGGGCTTTACAGCTATTGTCCACAGCTCTTGAAGAACCTTGGCCTCCTCCACAATTCGTAGCCACTCTTGGCGATCCTTGGCTTTGGTTTTCCACCTTCTGACTCCCATTTTTGGAGATCTTTTACCACATTTTGTAGCCACGTCACCCTCGGCCTCCCTCTTAGTCGTTGTCCGTCAGGCCTGCCGTATAACATTCTCCTGGGAACTCTTTGTTCTGGCATTCCTTCAACGTGACCGAGCCACTTTAATCTTACTTTTTTGGCGTAAGTGAATATGTCGATATCTTTATACAGTGTATTCAGCTCTCTGTTTGGGCGGATCCTCCAAATTCTTTCTTGACACATCGGACCAAAAATCTTTCTTAATACTTTTTTCTCCCACACCAAAAGGACTCTTTCCGTTTCCTTGGTGAGGGTCCATGTCTCACAGCCGTAGGTTACAATGGGTCGGATCACCGTATTATAAATAATTATCTTTGCTTTTTTTTTATAGGTTCCGAAAATTTAACAATTTTTGTAGGGAAAACCTGCTTCCTGCTGCTATTCTTGTTTTTATTTCAGAAAGTATTTCATTTTTGCTTGTCACCGTTGTGCCTAAGTATTTGAAGGATTACACCGTCTCGAATTCATGAGTCGAAAGTTGGATGGACTCCTCTTCCCTTCTTTTTAGACTTGAGGTCATCATGTACTTGGTTTATATACAATCACGTAATACATACTAAACAGTACATATTTAATTTAAATAAAAAAATAAAAATCAGGCATTTATAGTCTTAAAGAGATTTCTATAATTTCTTGTTTGTACTCCATATGAACATATTCGAGCTGGTTTTGGTTTGATTAATCATTGTTGCAGAGGATTTGTAGTAAATTTGTTTTAAAAAATTCTCTTATTCGTCTACGAGGTGGTGAGTTGTAAATTGACATTATATACGTTTTTTTACTTCTCCATATATTTAATCACTTTTGACCTAAACTGAAAAAAGAAAATTGAAAAAAAAAGATGAAAAATATAAATTCAATTTTAATAAAAACATTATTTTTCACATTCAATTACTATGTTACTAGATTAAATATGTGCTTTAGTACTGTTTGTAAATTTTCAAAATAGATAATTTTAAAATTGTGAAATATCTATCTGTTTTTGTCTCTAGCCTGCCCAACATATTTATACAATGAGGAACCTTTTGAAAGACCATATTCACCGAAAGTGCTTTAATAATAATAATAATGAATAAAGGCTTAGCGAACCTAAAGGTTCGATGCCGACACCACCAACCGTTGACCACGTCTAACAAAACAATGTGTTTGGAACGATATTTTTCTATTTTCACTACAGTGTTTTTATGTAATTTCATGAATATTTTGATATATTTGGTTGAAAGCATGGATGGTGAAAAACTAATTGAATTAATGCGCGCATATCCCGTGCACTTTTATTTAATATTACTCCACACTCATCTTAAACAAAACTCTTAGTGATTGCTTTACCCCAGCGCGTAAGTTGCTTTCCTATATCAACTTCCAACTTATTCAGCAGTAAGTCAAACGAATTTTCAGATATTCTGAAGTATTCAAAAAATTTCATTTCATCATTTACTAATTCCTAGTAAATTGTTCGAATTAGAAATTTGAACAGAAGGGTCTGTCACTTTTTGTTTTTTGATGCACCCATTTCCCCTTTCTTCCCATTTCTTCTTTTTCTTCATCCACAATCAATGCAATAATTGTAACTGCATTATCAGAGCACGGAGAAAATACTGACCACTTTGAATTGAAAACACTGTGAGCTCACGTCAGCGAAAATCACTGACTTGAAACTATATTTACCGGATATAACTCTAGCAGATCGGCATTGTGAAGGCTCCTACATGCTCCGATTTCTTATTAGTTTCTTAGGTAGTTGTTTTTCGAAAACGTTAAGGCGTTGTTCCTACCTTAAGTTTCGCATCCTTAGAGATAAATATCTACATCACTAAAATAAACATTTTCTACTACAAACCATATATTTCGTTCTATTTACCGTTACGGTTGATTACTAGGCCAATTTGGTTACCGGTTTTCATGAGCGTAGTTGCGTTTAATTTAATATTTCTCACCCAAAAGTACCAAATCGTCAGCATAACCAATAACCGGAAATTGATCACTCATCACTAATCCTTTCCCGGTAAAAATTACCTTCCTAATGACGTATTCTTGTGCTAAGTTAAATAATACCGTATTAGAAGCGATTTCTCCTAAGAAATTTCTTTATCAATAAGAAATACTTCATTACCCATATATTTTTTATTGTTCATGTGTTTTATGTTTATGTGTTTTAAACATTAAAAAAAAATCTAGAAAAAAAAAAAAAAATCTATAATACGTCTAGGTTTGCGAAATTCCGTTTATTTTATATTTTAGCTCCAGCCTGTTGTACAAATGCAATATAAATACAAATCTGAATATATATATATATATATATATATATATATATATATATATATATATATATATATATATATATATATATATATATATATATTTGTATTTAATAGGCACTAACAAAAATGTATACATATTCGCACGTAGGAAGCAGAAAAAACAACTTTCATTAAAAAAAAATAATAAGATAATAATAATAAATAAGGATTAAATCAAATATAATTTATTCTAGAGTGTAGTAAAAAAACTAAAACTTTGGAGAACTAATTAAAACTTTATAATTAATTTGATAATTAGCTTTGAACTCGGTAAAGGCTGAGCTTCAGCTTGTCAACAAGCAATTAGACTTTAGAAAAGGTTCACTCAGTCTTTATTAGTCGTTGGTAAATGTTTTACTTAAAGGCATTAAATCGAAATTTAACTGTTTTTTATCTGTCTGAGTCATAGTCATTTCTATACATTGTCAAACAATTGACAAAAAAGAATTCTTATTTATAATTATGAATATCCTATTGTCGCTTCAAGCTAACAAATTCTTTTATGCGTTGTAAAATCCTAGAAAAAGGAATAAGCAAAGTAAAGGATAAGTCCTATTTCGATTTGGTGCTAAATGGTAATATTTAAAAACTTGAAAATCATATAAAATCTAAAGAAAAAAATCAACTAAAGAACTATATTGGCCCAGCGTACTAGATTGTCAAGCACTTTAGCAATCCCGTATTCTCTGTGATGCATGTTCGAATCCGGCCTGGGCGGGTTGACATTTATAACAGTGTTAGACCGGCATGATGAGCTCGACTTTCCCATCCTGGCTGGATTATTAACTTGTTGATTAGCTCCACAATCCTGCTGATTGTATCCTTTAAAAATCATTCATCATCCCCTTTCACTTTTTTTAAATACCTTTTAAAAGAATATATAATAATAATAATAATAATGATAAGGCTTTATTGACATATTTACAATTACAAATCATTTTTAGTATACATGTGCCGGTCTAGAGTCCTCTACATGATTAACATAGTTTTATGCGCTAATAAATAATTATACACTTTATGATATTCTGTAAACAGTAGGAAAAATAAGGAAACCCCCACATAAAAAAAAAGAAAGATAAAATAATAATATATAAAATAATATATGAATACAAAATAATAATAATAATAAATATAAATATTTAATATATAATAACTAGCATAAATAAATGATAGCTATCATTTATATACACTTATCAAAGTATACATAGCAGTTGAGTGATTTTTAGGAAGGTTTATGCTAAGAGTACATCTTGTATGTATTTGTGCGTATATCTTTTGAGGGAATTTTTTTATCGTAGTTTAGTATTTCTTTTGTTAGGAAATTTTCTGAATTTGAATTTTTTTCGAAGTAGGTTTTGGTTCGTTCGAAGATATACTGTATAACGAGGGTCATCATTGATGATCATGCAAATGATTCGAACCCTTTCTAGTTTATTAGTTGCACAAGTTGAGCCACACACAGGTGAAGCATACGTGATTTGAGCTCATATTACTGCTTCGTTTTAAGTTAAGTTTGTTTTTAGGGCTTAGTTTTGATGTTTTATTGAAGTAGAGGAACACTTTGTATAAAAGTTTTTTTAGTTTTATCTGTTTTATTGTTTATATGTTTAGTGTATATTAATTATTTTTCCAGTGTTAAACCTAAGTATTTTATTTATTTAGACTAAAGGATATATTCTGCGCTTAAATATGCTGGTATATGTGTGGTCTACGTTTTGTGAAGATGATTGCCTCCGATTCTCTAGTATTCTCTTAGTTTCTATCTTCGGCAGTATATGTCAAATTTTTGTAACTTTATTGAAACCGATTTACACTTTTTTGAAATATATAATATTCGGTTTTGACATTAGCAGCGTGGATAAAAGACCAGCCCTGAGATATCTATAGATTTGGCATGTCCCTTGATAAGTGAAGAGACACGCTTGGTTCGGGGATCGTGGCAGAGTGGATTTTTTATTATATTATCTTTCTTAATTTACTCTATATATTGTATTGAGAGTTTATTGTATTCTTTTTTCTTTACATATTGTATGATTTGTTCATAAACATCTATACTGTTTTTTGCCCTTAAGTGAAGCTGATTGTACTATTTTCTGAATAAAAGCTTACTAAAAAAAAAAAAAAAAAAAAAGATAAATAATAAAGTGGGTATCTTTAACTGAGGAAAAAAACTGAGGGTTGAGTAGGATTACCACCAAATCCCCTCCTTTCACAACCGTTGGCCAAGTAATATTACATCCTTACCTTAATACTGAACCCGAGACCCTTCATGAGTTGTAGTGATATAGGTTTTTCCACCTAATTTTCATTTTGATGATGTTTTGATTTATAATTATTTGTCTATACTAATATGTGGAATTTTCATTTTTATACCATACAGTGACAAATATATGCTTCAACAACTACTTTTTATTTTAATTATTGATTTCTACTAAGGCTTGTTTATGGAACTATCGGATTTCTCGCGATATGATAGATATACAATTAAGGATCAATTTAGGACATTTTTGACTTTACTACCCAAAAATATGTTTTTATTCCGTGAGTTCGGTCACTATTTCATTTTTTTAAAGAAAATAGAAACTAAACCATTGGAAATCGAAAAAAAAAAAAAAAAAAAAAATAGCTGAGAGATTAGGATGGCGAACAACGTGAAAGGGTGGATTAGCCTCGGACTACAGCCATTGGCGGTTATTATTGGTCGGTCTAAATATTTCTCCGGCTCTTATTGGCCAAGGGATTAAGTCGACGCTGTTGTTTCATTGTCAAGCGACGTCACAACTGGTAATATTTCAACCTGTACATATCGCTTTTTTCTCACTCAGTCTTTGTAGACATTAATTTAAGTCCCTTAAAAATAAAAAATGATGTACAACCAAGAGGCATTCAGAGCCTTAAAATGAAATAATATTCTTATAAAAAAAAAAAATAATAATAAAATATATTAATAAAAATAACAGAAAATTTAAAATTGATTTTTTTACTAAAACAATAAGATTTCATGAATATACATTGTTCATATTTTAAACAACTAAAAAGTTGATATTGACAGTTTTTGGAGGGCAGGATCTGGGTGGAATGTAGGAGGTTAAGGAAGTGGTATTTGAAATTAGAAACGATAATTGAATGACGAATATTGAGAGGGATGGAGTTCCAGGGAAAATAGGATCGGATTAAGAAAGATCTATCCAAAGTGGCTGAGCAATGAGCAGGAGTATACAAATCTCATTGACGGGAACGGGTTTGGCGGGTAAGAATTTAAGATTTGAGTCAAAGGAGTTCGGAAATGTAAGGTGCATGATAGGATTTGACGGTTTAAAAAAAAATTGTTGCCAGGAAATACTGGGTACGGTAGAAAGGAGTGAGCCACTTTAACTCCGCATGAAACAGCGAAACTTGCATGCTTCTCGGGATCCCGAAAATAAAACGGATAATAGTCTTTTGTATACAAAAACATACACAAAAATATTCTCCATTTAATTTCTGTTAAGGAAATTATTGTCGAATTTTCGATCAGAGCGAACAGATCCAAAGCGTGTAAAAATGTTACATTTTTGAATGTGAAAAACTTTAGAGTAAAAAAGTATGGACTCGCCTAAAAGACATATTCACGTGACGATCTAGAATTTTAACTCAGTTTTCTGTGACCCTTCTATAAAAATGACTTGGTGCCAATACTATTCAAGATTGAATTTTTAAGAATGACTGAATAAAAACGTTATTTATAAATTTAGTACGACTTTCGATGGTCATAAATTTTTGAATGTGTAAAAACTAAACACAATTTGAGGATGAAAAAAAAAAATTACGCTAGAAAACTATAGACCCTCCCCCCACCCATGCCAAAAGACATATCTTTGTAAAAACAAAGAAAGAAAATTATAATTGCATTTAGTAAGATGACTATTTCAGTCTAAGATCCTGACAGAAATTTATATCAACCTAAAAATGAAATGCTGTATTAATTACAAAACATGGAGCCCAAATATTTATAGTATCTGTCTTTTAAAGATATAACATGCGTTACTTGGTTTAAATTTTATTCTTCCGCTGTTTAATCTCTGCATTAATTTTCATGTCTGAGCTGTTTTACTTCCTCAAGCTGCTTGCGCTCCAAATTTCTCTTCCTTTTCCTATGTACCAGCTTTTCTACTCTACTTTTGCAATATTGTTCCAGAGCTGCGCTTGTGTATCTCCTTTGGATCATAGATTTTTTATACTGATTATTCTTATCTGTGATCCTTCGGCATTTCTCATCATACCAGCTGCTTAAATAATAAAATACAGAAATAATAATAAAATAATTGACATTTACTGATCCAACAATTTATTTAAGCCTTCAGTTGACTAAGCGACTAACTCTATAAAATTACTGTCTTAATCTTTTCAATATTGATTTTATGACCATTCAGCATTAACCCTATACCGATCTCGCCGTTGTATTTTGTACAACACCCTACTTGTTTTCCTCCTATCTCTCTTCCGGTGAACTTCTCAGAATGTTTGCTTTAGATATTCCTGAAGATTCTCCTCTATTTGCCGCCTGTAATTTTCCACTGTTGTAGGAGCGTTAGTTTCCTGCATGGAAAATATTTAGTCCTCAGTGTTGTACAAAGTACAACAAGCGACCGCTCTCGTTTTGATTTTTTCCCCATTCCTTTCTTGGTAATCAGCTGGATTTGTCATAATGTAAGTAGGATTCTTTTGCATTTTTTGCTTTTGATTGTTTTAGTGAGCGAAGAACTGCCTGAAAGGTACTGAGAATTACAGCTCCTAATAGCAGCGCCTATAGGAATTACTGAATAAACAAAACTCTCTGGGGCTCCCAGGACCCCACCTTGCCGGTTACGGGTTCAAATTTCATTTAAAATATGATGATTATAATTGTCAAGTTTATGAGCTCTTGGAATATTGTAGAAGAAAAAAATAATAAATTAAAAGAAAATCAAAGAGAACAGGTAAAAGGTAATAAAAGTTCGGAACAAAAATAAAGTGCCTAATAAATTGAGCCATACTGATATTAAAAAAATGGAAGGAATAGAATCCTTGAGGTGAGATGTTTATGTGGCGGCAAGTTCAGACACAGCTTGTCTTTCCATTATCTCAAGCCGGACAGAGCCCTTAGAGCTGTCAGGGCCAAGAGATAACAGAGGCTGTGTCCTATGTCCTGTGGCCTGTTATCTCTTTCTTTAGCTCGTGGACAGGTGTGATAGTGTGATAGCCCAAGATACATCGCAGTACAAGTTCCCACCCCCTCTACAATCAACCCTAGTCTAATTTACATAATCCTCTACATGGCTAAACCCCTTCTTAAGCAAATTTAGTTATAACATCGGGGGGGGAGGGAGGGGAGGAGTGCATAGATTTTCGATAGCGATCGCTGGTTTATGTAAAACGCCCGGACATAATACACTCTGTAAGCTCGCATAGTCTATTGGGTTATCCGGAAATTAATTTTGATTTACGATTTTATTATATATATATATATACCCCGATAAAACAAATGATATTATTTTTTTCTTTTAAAAAAGGAAAAAAAAAGAAACTTCTGACCTATTTTATTTAATAATTTAACAGGAACCTTACAAAAGTTATCTCAACTACTTATTAACTGCCTCAAACTTATATCTACGTTTAATTTTTTTTTTAATAACAATTTATTGAAATTTACAACTGTACAAAATTTATACATCAAGTAAATGTGCTGTTAACTATTACAATAACGTGACAAAACATGAAAAGTACTACCCATCGGTAGCACTTTATTAAAAATTCTACACTAGGTCTTTTCTTTTCAGATGCCTCGGAGGATTATCAGGAATAGTGTGGGAAGTAAGTTGAGAAATTAAGGGATTTGAGTGGTTATAGAGCTTACTATGAAAAGATAGATATCTGGTTTAAAATTAATTATACATAAAAGTGTGATCTGTCCAACTCTGCTGTTATTTTTAAACATAGTAAAAACAATAAATAAACAATGTAATAAAAAAAAAAAAAAAAAAAAAAAAAAAAAAACTGTTTAAAGTACTGAACTGCAAAGAGTCAAAACATCATAAATACATGAGGACTTAAAATATTAGAAAATTAAGAAGTCTTTTCACGAAAAAACATTAAAATTTTTCAATACCTTAGAGCTTATTTCAAACCCCCTGTACAGCCTGATCTCAACAGCAAGAGCACAAAATTAGTGTCAGACATTATTTTAAATATGAAATTTTAGATTTAGAGTATTATGGTGTATAAGGCGTATGCACAAAAAAACGTCGATACTCATCACCTCATTAATAATTAAACGGCTCGTTATTTATAAAGTAATTATTAATGGATAAATCTATACTATTATATAGGAGAATCTATTTTTCGTTTGTTTTTTATGTCTCAACATGAAGAAAAATGAATTATACAGAGACAATGATTAACGTATTTGTTTGGTTCTTCTCGTGCTAATTGGAAAATCTATTAGAAACAACTGAAAATATTATTTGGAAAAAAAAAACATATAAAGGGTGTTTAGTAACCTTATTAACTTAATATAGGTACTTAAACAGAGGGAAACGATTGATTGATAAAAACGAAAATTTGTTGGTTGACGTAATATGAGATTTAATTTACATTTCAAATTATCTTTTTTCCCAACAATTCAATTAGAATATATTTTCAAATACTTTTTAACTAATAATATTTGGAGAAATTAGAAAGACAACTAAAGTATCACTCCAATAAGTTTATTACCAAAGTCAACCTAAATTATAAATTATAATTAAATCATTTCGAATTATAGATAGTGAAAATTATAGATAATGAATGTTATAGTCTACGGTAAAATGCTACATATTAAAATAATGCATTCATATTTTTTTTTGTTTCAGGCACCATTTAAATGTTTTGGCAAGCGAATCTCTATTTTGAAAAATGTTCATACCTGCTCTGAGAGTTTCGTTTCAGCTGGTAGCTGCATAGAAATGAAACAGACAGAAAGATTATTAATCGGCAAGAAAAAGTAAGCTACATTTGCCTGGAAAAGGAATAAAGTTTAACTTTATTTCTTCTTTTTGAACAGTTCTCAATTATAATTTCCTCATCTGAATATTATTTATTTTATAAACTCAAATCCATACGTAAATCATTCATTTTAAATATTAATTACAACAATAAGACTCATAAAAAATACGTAGTGAATTATTAAATTTTAATTACAATTCCAGGCTAAAGAATATACATACCGCTCCTAAATGCAATAAAACGGAGGAGAAAATATTTTTCATTTAACTGCGAAATTCCCAGTATTAAAATGTCATCGTTGTGAATATATAGGTACCCCTGAGCTAAATAAACATGTGACGACTGACTGTTATATAAATTATAAGAATAATCTACGTTTGTTTGTTAAATATTAAAATTCACGTAATATCTAGTTCCAGAATTTTATTCTACTTGTATTTAGATTTAATATAATTTATTATTGCATGTGATTATATATATATATATATATATATATATATATATATATATTAGGTTTTATTTAATTATATATATATTTTTCTGAGTATTTATGATGTGTGATTGTATGTTTTCAGGTTTAGGTTTTTTTGATATTTATTTTTATACAAGATTCATTTAAGATTTCTCTCAAATAGATTTATGCAAGTCAAATAATTCGATTATTTTAAATGACTGTAAAGATATGTTAATGAACACATTATTCGTTCATTATTTCATTTTATGTATTACATATTAATTTATGATCAAATTTGAAATGGCTATGTCTTTTAGCTGTGGGTCTATAGTTTTTTCACCCTCAAAACTTGCAACATTTTTTTCACCCTCAAAATGTGTAACATTTTTTTTCACCCTCAAAATGTGTAACATTTTTTTTCACACATACAACTTTAACATTTTTACGCACTTTTGCTGTTGGTGTCACTTGGAACGAAAATTTCGCGAAGTAATTTTATCACTAATTTATTGGTTAATGTAGTTATATAACAATTGTTGCTATGGCATACCGTTTAGGAGCTATATTTGTTAAAATAAAAAAAAAATAAAAAAAAAAAAAAAAAAAAAAAAAAAAAAAAAAAAAAAAAAAAAAAAAAAATTGAAACCCTATTTTCTTCCACCTTTGTTTATTTCGAATAATCTTTAATTACTAATTTAGTTTAATTATTTATTTAAGTAATTTAATCGTTTTGATTCTAAAATTTAAATTGATCGAAAGAAGGAAAAGTTGAGAACGATTTTGAAAAGTAATCGACAGTTGATTTGGATGTAATCCAAAGACAATTTTTTCAATATTTTATTAAAATATATATATATTTTTTTAATCGATCTATTTTAGCTTTATAGATTAAATAAATTTGACTGACTACAATACTTGATTATTTACTTCTGTCATCCTAGTGACAGAAAAGTTTTCATTTTAGAACACATGTTTTTAAAATGAAAATCATGCTTAACCACTTATTTACCACGAAGAAAAACCTCTACAATTTCTTTTAGTCACTTAACTTGTTTCTATCAAAATTTGACTTAGCCACTTATTCACTGAGGTGACATAATTAACAACAGAAATATTTTAGAAATTTTGGCAATATTAAATTAATTAAAGTAAATGAATAAATAATGTAACATTGTGCAACCACCCTATACCAGGTAATGCATAATAAGTTTTGTTCTTTATGTATAATTGAGTTTTTATTTAATTTAATTATATATTTTTCTGTTTTGACTGATCTTTTCTAATTCCCCTATCATTTTTAAGAGAAACGCTTACTAGGACACCTTACTTTGCAAACCTACTAGATATAGTAACTACGAATCCGAGACGACTAATGGCTGTACTTGATTTTCGGTTTCTTAAATACATATTTATTTTACAGTCGCATCCTCCAGTTAAGTACGCAAGGCTCGTTTACTTAATTATAATCCGGTGTATGTGAACATGCGGTGTTGAACCTTGTGGTTTAACTAAACCGTCCATTTCCACATAAACAGTTTTTATTAAAATAATTTTCAATATTTCTTCCAATAAACAAAGAAGTCACAAACATTTTTTTTTTTTTATTTACATTTTTTAAAACTAAAAACTTTCAACTTTTTAATTTATATATAATAAGACATTTTCCCCACTCTGGCTTGAATGACTGCGTCCACTAGTCTTGGCATACTGGTAAATAACGAAACGAATGATAAAAATGGACTGAAGGAAATTAGAAAAAAATAATCCAAAATTCCATCGTTTGTTATTAACAGGGAAAACATTGATGTGTCTAATCCTTAATGCCTCACGCTTAATAAATAATATTATTATGAATATAATCCAAGTATGGATTAAGGTAAAAACCAGAAAAATCTCGAGAATAAGGAGTGTTGCAATACTTTTGACGGGGAGTTTATAATTGAAGGACCACCAAGAAGAAATTTATTTATAAAAATAATAAATAAATGCCGGATAATAGGCAATTTGCCGCCGTTTTATGTTTTTTTTTTTTTTTTTATAACTAATCGGCTCCACAAAACACCATGCATGTAAGCATGCATGTCGAGCAAGTGTCATATAGAGTGCAAAGTTCAACTTCAACTTAACATAAAAAATCAGCTATTGATGCTAGGATAATATTTCTTATTCCATTGCAAACGTTAAAGTTTAATCTTAACAATTATATAGTTGATTCTGCTGATATCCTAAAAATTATTATGAGTGCGAAAGAAAATTGATATTAAGTCCCGGTAAGTGCATAAATCGCTTGTAAGCTCCTTAGCAGTGAATTGATTCTTTGACGGGGTAAGTGCATAAATAAGCAGCTCCCAGCAATCATTTTCCTTCTTGAAATTAAAAAAATTAAAGAAAAAGTCACTGAATTATTGAGTTTTCCATTACCAAAAACATTATTAGATATGTAATTAATTTACAATAAATGAAGAAAATAAACACAGTAAATTAGAATATCATTGTAGTCATATCATTATATATAAATATATATATATATATATATATATATATATATATATATATATATATATATATATATATATATATATATATATATATATATATACACACGATTAATTTACAATAAATTAATAAAATAATTCGATAACGACAGTAAGCATTTAGATATATCATAACATTTATTAAGTGGGTATATAATTAATTAACAAGGCATAAATAGAGAAACTGCGTAATTCAACAAAGCCTGTAGCCTGAAAATTGTAAATTAAAAATTGCTTCTCTTCGACAACCGATCTTAGGGAGTGGGAGAATGCGTACAATATTGTTTTTTCTCAATTGAACTGATCTCATCTTGTGCTGAGATGCCCTTCCCCGGGAGGGACAAGTGCAGAATATGATGCAGTTCCCCAGGTTTTATAACGCACTTACCCCTTGTCGATAAATGCTTGGGGTAAGTGCATCATAGGACTTAACTCCCTCATAAAAAGAGATAAAATGATTTTTTAATTAAACTACACAACAAAATAACTCACCTTGGTAGGAAGGATATCAGAAATGAATTTTCAAAGGTGATACAATTTTATAATTCTAACTCCTTTGCACAATACCTAGATCAACAGGTTGAACTATGAAATTTCCTAGTGAGTTTATCTTTTACAGTAGAGCACTCTAGTATGTTAGGTTTGGAGGGTATGAAGTTATCTCTACATACAACTGATCACAGTTGATGTAACGAAATGGCAATAAAAATTATGGCAGATTAATGCACTTGTCCCATAAACGCACTTACCCCACTTCACCTTATCATATTTTCCTTCATATCACACGCTTTCTCATTCTTCTCCTTTAATAAATCCTAATTCTCTCAGACTGTTGCAGTCTTCCCTCTTCCGTTCATCCCTCGAATCCATAACTCGTTTTCTCATCCACACATTATATTGCGGTTCCTCTTTGTCCAAGCAGTTGCTATCAATATTTCCGTATTAATGAAATCGTTCATTTATTTACTGCACTTTTTAAACAGTTCAAATTGTTGATAAATAAATTATATTAGTTTTATAAATTACACTTAAGTATACATATATCACAAGCACTCACATACAACATATATACAGTAGAGAAGTAATCCACTCGGGTTAATATCTCCCAAGAGAAATGCACCATCAAACTGTCCAGGAGTTGGGGATAGGGAAGGGGGGAGTCGGTTGAACTAACTGCTCCAGCCGCAATCAATTGTACAAATCCTGCTCCATAAAGAGTCTTTCGTCCTTCGAGAGCTCCACTATATCTTAGGGGGAAACTTCACCGATACCGTAAATTTTCTCTTACAGTTTATCAAGGCTTAACTTGTACGGTTTAACTTTGTTCATTGTTTAAAGAAGACTTCTAGCAAATTTAGTTTTGAGCTGATGTATCTTATAAATCGTTTATTTAGGGTAATAAAGGTTCATAGAAACTGATTTTCCATAAGTCCCAATGTGATATTTTATGTCTTTCTTCGGTTAAGACCCTAACGTTTTGTCCTTGTGTGCCGTAACTTGAATGAGATAGAATGTTTTTTCTAAAAGTTTCAGCCAGAGAGGGGAATACGATATTCATTTCTTGAGTAAGTCACGAAATAAATTTCAACCAAGGTGAGAATCTAGTATAAATAAATATGATAAAAATCTAGTTAAGATGTATTCCTTTTTTTTTACAAGTTATACATACTCACGATACATGTTATTTTATCAAATAATAAATAGGGTTTCGTTAGGAGTTGTTAGAAAATAAACACACTAAAAGTCCCCGCCCCTGGGGGGTGAGCTAATGGAGGGTGGGAGAGTTTCCAATCCATAATGTCTCACGTTTAATAAATTATATTAATATGAATATAAACCAAATATGGATTAAGGTATAAACCACGAAAATCTCGAGAATTATGGGTGTTGCAATACTTTTGACGGGGAGTTTTTATATGGTTATATATACTGTTTGCGTATTTATACTGTATTTTTTTTCATGAACGCTTTATTGAATAAATATCACAAGCCGTACCTCTAGAGAGCAATAATTAATAAGATGGCAAAGAATCCTTTCAGTCATAATATAAGTCAAGATATAAAATGTATTATTAATAATGATAAATTATAAAGAAACAAACTAAAACAGAGACAGAAAAGAAATATTAATAAAATCACACAGTTAGGAAGGGCAAGCCAGGCAAAAAGAGATCTCAACGTTGCTCACTCAGCTGCATCTAAGTGTCTTAATATTCGATAGACTTGTTTTTCAGAATTAGCTATATTATGAATTTCGTTCTATCAAATTGTATTTATAAGTCTTGCTCACATTTCTTGTTCACTTTTTATGGTTACAAGCCCTTTCAAATACAATATATATCAATATCGTATGTACTATATTTTTATACCTGCATAATATTTAGAAATGTAAAGAGGAATAAGGCTTACAACTCTTAGACAAAACATTTATCTTTTTTGGTAAGCTAAAACAATTTTACCTACCGACTTTTATATACTAACCTGTACCACTTACAACCCATGAAGGGTCTCGGGTTCAGTACTTAGGTAGGCTGTACTGTTTCTAAGCCAACGGTTGTGAAAGGAGGTGATTTGGCCAGAATTCACGCTCAACCGCCAGGTTTTTCCCCAATTAAGGGTACCCACTTTTTAAGAGGCTGGGTGGGCCCGAGGAGGGTCTCTTGACCTCGAATTCGATCCACGACTGAATTAACAGAATATAATTTATATAATTTATATACTAACAGTTAATATAAATTCAGTTAATAGCGACTCGTTATAAATGGTTCTACCTAATTTTCAAAGACACAGGAATACAAAAGGATATTGAAAAGAAGGTGAAGGAGAGATCTGCTCTGATAATATCCTTAAGTAGGTAAATGCCAAGGGGGAGTTGCTGATGGATCTCGTTCTACTTTATGGCTCACATCCGTTTATTATTTTATTAGTTCATACATTTTATCTGTATACTGTTTATACCATTTAACGAATAATTAAAAAACTCAGTATCCCCGGATATGACTACAAATCTACTGCTTTTCCCAAATTACACTTCAAATTGCTTGAATTAATAATAAAATTAAATTAAAAATTATTGATTATTCGAAATAAATAGTTAGTAAACAATGAACAAAAAATTCAGGAAACTGTTGGCGAATTTCCAAATCCGAGCAACAATAAAAGAAGAGCTAGGGTGTGTCAAAAAAAGTTACCTGTTAAAAAGAAATAAATAAATAAAAAAAGGTAAAAATATACATATTATTTTAAAATACTTTTTTTGTGTTTTTCTTTTTTTGTTAGGATTTTATTAAAACAAACCTTATATTTACAAAAAAATAAACGTACTGAAAAATATCATGGTACTGGGACATTCCATTAGTGGCATGAACCACAACACAGACAGGAACAGGATTGCAAGTGCGAAACATCGTTCTCAGTCCGCCTGAAATATCGCAAGCATCGGTCAGTCCAGGGCGTCCGCCATATTTACGGTTGTAACCAACACGTGTTTTGTTTTCTCGAATCAGTTGGCGCCGAAAAATGTCCTACACCACCCGTAATTCTTCCCCCATATCCTACAAATCATAACACCACAGGCTCGGATTGTGTTTGTTTATAGCTCTCGGCCATTTTAGGGTCGTTTAGCTCCTAGCCTTTGGTAAATTATTAGTTTAAAAGTAAATTTTACATGCATGGAAAGTTAATTATAAATGATTGAAACCATGCAATTAATTCATCCAAGCACTTACAATAGGATTTACAAGTTATGACTATCTTTTTTTTTTTTTTTTTTTTTTTTTTTTTTTTTTTTTTAAAGTCTTCGATTTTATTTATTATTTTATTCATACAAGGAATGATAATGATAGAAATGGTGATCTTTTCTTGCCTTTCGGCATTTTAAGACGTAGTTATGCTCTGCCATCTCTGGAGGGTCTTTGGTCCACTGAAGGTACTCCCTCTACGTGTCGAGTGTGGAGGAAACACTCTGCCGGCTATGGTGGTCATCGGGCCAGTCCGTAAGGTCTGAACCCCTTCCCTCGGCGAGTACGTCCGCTAAGGGGATTGTGCCTTGCCACCTCCCAGGCCTTGGAGGCGGGGCTATGTCCCTGAAGAGTGGGTTGGCGCTGTAGCTCAGCCCGTCAAAGAACTTGACGTGCCGGCGTCCGATGTAAGCTGGGATCGTAGGCAACCTCAGCTCCTCGAGGATCCGGGTACTTAAGTATGACTATCATAACTTGAAGTGAAAATTTATAAATAGGATTAAGTAATTAATGAATCACGAGTAGCTATAATAATTTAATTTTTTTAAAACTATTTATTGATATTTACAACTGTATACACATATACAATAAGTAAATTTTAGGAAACTATTAAAATGACTTGTGAAGAACCTCTCACTAGTAGCACTTCAATAAAAATAGAATAAAGTCTATATAAGAAGATCTCACGGCCATATTATTTTCAGGCGCATCGGTCGTTTATCGGGAATAGAATGGGAAGCAAGTTGAGAGACTAGTCGATTATAATGGTTATGGAGTTTAATATAAAAGGATAGGTATCTCGTTTGGGCTTAATCAGTAATATATAGAACATTAAGGTCTTTATAGATAAGGTTATTTGTGACGAAGTGAGGAGCATTAAGGATGGTCCGAAGGATTTTGGATTGCAAGGATTGGATACTAGATGAATTGGATGGTTTGGTGGAACCCCGAAGCTCAACTCCTTATGTCCAAATAGGTCTGATAGCTGTCATGTAAAGAGTATTTTGTCATTAATCAGTAGGTTTGAACGTCGGTCTTGTAAATGTTTAAGAAGTCGAAAACGAGAAGGTTACTATCGTTTTCGTCTTATATGTTGATCCCAAGTTAAAAGTTTTTCTAGTTGGAGTCCTAGATAGTAGATCTGTTCAACAGGGATCAATTGAATGTTATTAAGTGATAATGTAGGGCAGGAAGTCGTAGATTTACGACGAAAGACTTTTTAACTTAAAATTAAGGTTTCCTCCTTGTTTTAATCTGAGCAGCTGTGTTATGATTCATTACATTGGACCACCATAAAATACTTACTAAACCAAACCCACAAATTTCTGGGCATCTATATCGACTAGGCGCTCCACTAAATCGGCCCGCACCGCAATGCACCACAAGATCGATTTCGATGCTTCACTTCGAATTTTCAATTTATCGATAGATCTGTCCTAAAACATCACATTTTTATATACATCCACTTCTACAGTTTCAACTAGGATTGTGTTCTTTAATGTGTTATACTGGTTTTTTCTCTCCTTAAATGTAAAAAGATGAAACAGACGTTTACAACATGGGTTTCAGCACATATTTAATAATATTCACAGAATAATAATATTCTGATGTTTTCTTATTTGATCTTCTCTAATATGTCAGAGTGTAACACAAGTTAACAACATCAGTTTATATATGGATTTAGTTTTTATATATTTATATTTTGTTTTGTTTTTCACTTCCGTTATGTAAGAAATATTCAGTTTACATATCAAGTGAATGAATTCTTTGTCATCTATATTACTTATCTATATTATACTGCAATATTAATTCGATTAAACATTTCGACATTAGGAGAAATGTGAGAAAGTATAACATAAGTGATTTATTTCTTATTTACACTTCCTTAATGTAATAAAATACAGCAGTAATTAACAGCGTCAATTCAACATTGATTTTTTGTTCTATGTATTTATAATTTGTTATTTCACTCCCCTAACGTGAGAAAGTGCATCAGAAGTTAGCACTGCTTATGATGTAGTATTATATTGATTCTTATTTACTATAACAATAATTCAACATAGATTTAGTGAAATTTTATTTATTGCCCCATTTTTTTTTTTTTTTTTGTTTATATTAGTTTGAAAATGGATTTAGAGTTTGTGTGTGAATAAAGGAGAATACCCTTCCAAAACGTTTAGAATCGATATAATGCTATTTTGGGTCCGCTAAGCGGTGGAGTGCTGTATTGATACAGATAATTACTTCTGAACCGAGTAATCAGAGATCAACGGATCTAAACAAATGTTGATGCAAAAATATTATAGACTTAACTGTTCGAGACATAGTTGTTGGTGCCTTTTTGATCATTACGTTTTAGTTGATTTTTCTAAGAGGATATGCGACTTATTTTTGATTTGGCCTTAGGTGAAATCTGAAACAAATCTAGTGGAGAAGTGGGTGAAGCGGATAACCGTTAGTATACAGTCAATTGAAACTTGAGTTTCAAAGAGTGTGTTAAGTACCTGCACACTTCTAATTGTCGCGTAAGGAGTGGCTAAGCAGTCAAGCAGTATAAAAATATTGTTAATTAAAGTTTAAAAAATTAGCTTTTGATTAACAATATATCATTCCAGTGCTATCTAACTTTGATGCTATATGGAAATGCTGATATATTTTATCTCTCCGTCGCGCGCGGCTGATCTGTCAGGTACAGCAATCCTGCTGTAATTCTGCCCTCTTCTTTTCGGTTTCAGATCTCCTACTCCTCAGTGCCTTTCTAACTTGGGGTGTAGAACTACTGCACCTAGCTTGGTCAGTAATGTACCCGCGAACATGGAGAATAGCTACACCCCAAAAGCGCCTATCAGGCTCACTAAGCTCGAATTTGATTTTTTTTTAAGATTACTGTTTCATAACATAACACAACCATTAAGCTTCCGGAAGTCAAAGGGAACGTTCGTTATGCTAGAACTGCTATAGAATGTTTGTTAAATTCATTTAGTAATGATATTCTGGAAATGATTGTCACCTACACAAGCCCATCTTGAACCACAAAGCTGCTAGAGAGACGGAAATAAGGTATTATCAAAATGAAAGGATTCATTGGATTATTGTTTTTAGAATTTGTTCAAAAATACCTAATACCTACAGTTTGAAAAAAAGTTGAAGATAGTCTAATTTCGCATGCAAAAAATTTATTTCCTACGCGCAGGTGGAGAAGAGCTGTGGATAATCGTTCAATGTGGAGGAAGATTGTTGAGAGAGCCAAGGTCCTTCATGGACCATAGCATAGGGAGAGTTAAATAGTTAGTATTTATGTACCTTATTATTCCATTTATTTATTTTATTCTTTTATTATACATATAAACAGAAAAGTAAGGCTATTCTGCGGTTATTTTGAAATGTTGATACTTTTGGTTTTGATTTTGTTATGTGTAATATATAAGTTTTTTTAAGTGCTCTACTACTACTAATGTTTTCTGATAAACATATCTCTAAACTGGTGATAAATTTTAGTTGGTGGGATAAAGTAGCATGGAAATGACTTTATGGGCAGTTGGGGTTCCTCTCAGGCACACCGCACCCAACGGAAGGATGATTTGTAGAGCGCCCAACAAAGAGTTAAATGTTTATTCTTTTGAATTAATAGAAGTTTATCGGCAAAAAAATGCCACATAACTTGCCTTCAGCAGGTCGCACAAACTGCATCCAATCAGTCAGCTTAAGTTCAGCAGCGTGAAAAAATAAGTCAACTAGCACATCTCATCTAATATTGGAGGGTTGGTGATGGTCAAACACAACCTGTCAAACTAATATATTGTACACCGAATGGAATACTAATGGTACCGACTTGAGAACGGCTAACCTTTGTGAGGCGTATATATATCCTGAACAAATGGATATATATATGCCATATATACAACATACAATGCTATACATATGACATACAATGCCAAAGGCAGTTGTTCCGTTATGCTGCATTCGACAGAGCTAGAATACTAAGAGATTATAATTAAACCGTTTTAGTGAAGTGGCTTCTTTTTCTAGCAATAATACATTAATCCCTTGAAATGTATCTGATTGTGAGTTACAATGCAAGGAGAATAAGTAAAATATTAAATCATGGAATCAAAAAAAGGGGTTTAAAAAAAAAAATGTATATTCAGTCAAAGTTTATAAAGGCGAACAAAAAGGGTCTTTTCAACACGTCACCTGGGCTGGGAAGAAAATGACATGCATCGGATAAACGTCGGCGAAGTGGTGGCCATTAAGCACCTCTATTGGCTGACCAGGCAGAAAAAAATGGCTGCAAAAATTAAATATATCTGGTTCAGCGGAGGTAGAGTGAGATGTCGGCAGAACGATGGCTTCCCAGCAATAATAATTAGCAAGCCAAGTGATCTAGACGTTTTTGCCTGACTAAATTTTCGCCAACTCCCTCAATTACTTACCTATTTAATTATTTCCCTATTTAACATTTTGTTTAATTTTATAATTATGTTCTACACGAGCTGGAATATTATTCACTGTAAAACTAGCTTATTTTTATTTTCATTTTTTTAATAACACGAGTAGGTATTATATTATTTTCTTCTATTTCTGGTTTTTAGTCTTCTATTTTTATAATATTATAACAATCACTCATTCTTCAACTTATCTTATGTATTTATTTTCCACGGATGATTTCATGAATGTGAATCCAGAATCTAGAGAATCTTTATTTTTCATTTTTTATTCCAGAATCTTTTTTTTTCTTTTCAATTTTTTTAATAACACGTGTAGGTATTATATAATTTTGTTCCATTTCTGTTTTTTAGTCTTTTATTTTCATTTTTATTATACTTTAGTAATATCCTATTTTTCAACCTATCTTATGCATTTACTCTCTATAGATGATATCATCAATGTGATTCCAGAATCTAGAGGTGTTATATCTTTACATTGTTCCACTTTCCCAGGCCACCAATCATGTACATTCTTGCTACCGACTCCTTATACGTCCATCCAGCCATGAGTAATATCTTAATATCCTGTCACACAACGCTCAGTCCCTTATTGCCCACTATGAAGAATTCCTAAAATATTTCCATGATAATTATTACCACATTATAGCAATATCCGAGACCTGGCTAAAACCGTTTATCCCTTCTTCCTATCACTCACTACACATTCCTGCGCCATGATAGATCTGACCGAAGGGGCGGGGGTGTAGGGGTATTTATCCACAATAGTCATAAAGCTGAAATCCTTCTCCAATCACCATCTTCAGATTTCCCTCATGTTGAATACCTATTCCTGGAAATATCAACCACTCCCTCCCCTTTACTATTTGCTGTGGTCTACCGACCTCCCCATGTTCCCTTTGATGACGCTTTCGAAACCTCTCTAGTCCAACTAACTTCAGCCTACTCCAACGGTATAATCTCTGGTGATTTTAACACCAATAAGGTATCTGAATCCTATGATGAATCTTTCCTCATCAATTTGTTCCATTCCATTATTATTTATCTTGTTCCTTTTCTTACTACCCATCACACACAGTTCTCAGATACCTGGCTTGACCTGTTTATCACTGACTCCTCTGATAAAATTATTTCATCATCTCAGCACCCGGTTCCTTTTCTCTCCTCACATGATTTAATCCAGATTTCGTATGATTTACCAACCAAATCTTTTGCCACAACAGTTGTTTCCTTTCGAAATCTGAACCTCCTGTCATTCGAATCCGTACAACCTGACCTCGACTCCATCCCATGGAATACAATATATTCCTTTACCTCGATTGAGCCGATGATCTCTACCCTCACCGCAAACCTTCATTCAATTTTGAATAACCATGCTCCTCTGAAAACCATAAAGATGCACCGTCCTCCTGCTCCATGGCTGACAGCTGAGATTAGAGAGCTGATGAAAAAAAGGAAAGCAGCCAGGCGCAAATTTCGTCGAACTCGATTGCCAACAGATTACACCACCTTCAAAATTTTACATAACCGAACCCAATCCGCCATCCGATACTCTACCGCTCCCGATTCTAAATCCAAGTGGAAAATCCTACGAAAACTAACCTTTCCTGAACCCAACTGCAACTCCTTTCCTGTTTCACCCGATGAACTAAATCAACATTTCATTTCATTAGCTCCAAAGCATCCGTTCGAAGTGGAAATAACGTACCCTAGCTTTGATCCAACCAATTTCTTCTTTTCCCATGTGTCCTATGATGACATACTCTCAGTCATTAAAAATCCCGCACAAATGATTATGGACCCGATAATATTCCATTTAAACTCATCAAATCATTCCTTCCCGCACTTATTCCTATCCTTCACTATATTTACAACCTTTCCCTTCAAAACTTGATATTTCTTTCCTCTTGGAAAGCAGCACTAGTTCGCCCCTTAAATAAAATTCCCAATCCCGCCTCCCCTAGTGACTTCCGTCCGATTTCCCTCCTCTCCAACCTATCCAAACCACTGGAACGGATCATTCAGTCCCAACTTTCAGATTTCCTAGAAGAACCCTCCTTAGTCCGTATCAATCCGGTTTCCGTCACGGATACTCCACCCAATCCGCCCTCCTGAAAATATCTCAAGATTTACACTCCGCAATTGATCGCCAAGAGATTACCATCCTTATCCTTTTGGATTTTTCAAAAGCTTTCGATAATGTTGACCACAACATCCTTGTATGCAAACTCTGAAACTTCTCGATCTCCAAATCTATTTATCCTTTCCCAATTCCGACCTACTGCAAGCTACTAGAAAAATCCAGGAAGATTTGGATCGAATCTATAACTGGGCAGTAACGAACAAGTTGAATTTAAATACTGAAAAGACCAAAGCGCTTGTAATAGGTTCGAGTTACCTCCTGAAAACCATGCCCCCTATTCCCACCATTTTCCTGAGCCTTGATCTTATCAAATTCTACCCCTCAGTCAAAAATCTCGGAGTCATTTTCGATCAAACCCTATCCTGGAAAAACCATGTATCCGAAATTTCCCGTCGCACCATCCCAATCCTAAAACGTCTCAATTACGTTCGCCATCTTCTTCCTTTCGAAACCAGCAAATTACTAGTTACTTCCCTTATCTTTCCCCACTTCGACTATTGCTGTGCTGTATATGGGGGCGTTTTCTGGTGATGTCGAGGCCAGACTCAAAAGACTGTTTAACTGCTGCATTCGTTTTATTTTCGGGATCCCTAGGAACGCCCATGTTTCACAATTTTACGCGGAGTTAAAGTGGCTCTTTCCTTCCTACCGTCGCCAGTATTTCCTGGCATTCTTTCTCTACCAAACAGTGAAATCCCACTTTACATTGCTCAACTACTTCAGCTCAAATCCTCTGTTCTTACCCGCCAAACCCGTTCCCACTCATCAGATTTGTACACTCCAGCTCATTGCTCCGCTGCCTTCAACAGATCATTCCTTATCCGATCCTCGTCCCGATGGAACTCCATCCCTTACACCATTCACCACTCAAACACCCTTTCCACTTTCAAATATCACTTATTTAACCACCTACTGTCCATCCAGATCCATGAAAACTGTCATTAGCCACTTAATAGTCTTATAAAATATAAAAGTTTATGTACACGAAATTTTTATTGTGTCTACATAATTTATTCACAAAATGAATCAAAATATTTCTATTTCTTTTTGTCAATATTTCTAAGTTTAATCTTTATTTGTTATCATTATTAATTACTATTTTATTATATTTAATAATATTTCATAACCATCTTGAGGCTCTGTAGGCCCCCTGATTGTACATCATTTTTTATTCTTAAGGGACTTAAGGTCCCAGAATAAATAAAGAACTTTTTTTATTTATTTTAAAAGGAAAGAACACACTCAGTCTCTCACGGATCCTTTCGTCAAATTTTTTGGAGGTTCATAGTCAACAAATATTAGACCCGTGTTTTGCTGTCCAACTTATAGGCCCTAGAAGCCGAAAAAAAAAAAAAATTAAATTATATTTTTTTTATAGTCTGAATTTAAAAAACGATGTCAACATGAAATTTTTATTTTGAGTGCAGATTAAACGAAAAATACAGTGGCTTCATGATTTTGGTTTAGGGTTATTAAAAAAAAAAAATAATAAATATATATATATATATATATATATATATATATATATGTATATATTAATATATCAAGCATGAAGAATGAAAAAAGGTAAATAACAATATAATAATTAAATAAATAAATTAAGGCTTAGCGAACCCGAAGGTTCGATGCCAACACCACCAACCGTCGACCGCACATTTCCCTCCAATCCACTCCTCCATAGCCTAAATCCCCCAGGTCGGCCCTGACGCAATCCTCCCATCTTCGTCTCGGTCTACCCCTCGGTCGTTTACCCGACGGCTCATAACTGATTACTTTTTTCGGAATTCGATCATTATTAAACCCAACGACTTTACATGCCCATTTTGAACGTCGCGCTGCTATTACTTGAACTATATTTACCGGATAAAATTCGCGCAGTTCCGCAATGTGAAACCTTCTAAATTCTCCTGTTATGATAATTAAATTAAATAAATTTATTTAATTACTTACATACATAATTAATTACATTCATAATAAAATGTAATTTTCAATTTAAGTTAATACAGCTCAACTTCTTTCCTTCCTCCCAGGACAAAGCGGATTATTATCAATCATAAAGATTAGAAAAATCTATTAAAAATATTCACTAATGTATTCATCCCGCCTCAGGCCCGAGATAAAGTAAATATCGATTACAGGAGTAAACAGGGAACCGTTATCAATATTAATTCCTGCTGGGAAAGCTATTAATGAAATTGGAATTAAAAATGTGACTGTGGGGAGGGGAAGGATTTTCCGGTACAGTCTCTCCTGATTAAGCGCTATCGCCGGCGGATAATGGGGCGCCCTCTCTTTGTTTTTCATTAGCGGCTATTATTAATGCTCTTATTTATCTCTTGTCGTCCTCGGCTCCATCCATCCTTATTCTTAATCTTTATTATGATTAATATCGTTCATCCCCGATTGTCTTGTCATTCTTTAAAAATGTCGATCCTTATTTAAAGTTTCTAATGCTGGATTATCAATTGGAGAAATCAGTTAATTCAAATATCTGAAAGTTGTTAAACTAGAATTTATTAAATTTATTACTGCTAGATTATAAAAAAATAAGTGATCCCAGCTTTCTGTTAGACAATAAATAGAAAACTAACCAAGTCAAACTCTTATCTCTTAATATAATGACCCGGACACTCCAATCCCATATTACAAACCTTTAAGAATGGTGAACAAAGTGGGGAATTAAAAAAAATCTAAACAAATCTCATCAAATAACCTTCACCCTTCGTCATAATCCTACGACTGTGCAACGTAACCTGTCTTACAGTTTCCTTTTATGATATTCCACTAATCCCTGTTGAACAGATCCGCTACCTAGAACTCCATTTTAACATGCACCTTACTTAGAACCCACATACAAGACTAAAACGACTAGAAACTACCCGTCATTTTCGACTCTTTAAGCATTTACGTATCCAATCGTTGCAATCCAAAATCCTAAAAAAAATCATACTTCTTACTTTGCCACAAACAAACATATCCAAAAAGATCTTGATTTACCTTACGTTTCTGACTTAGCTCAAACCAGGTATCTTCCCATACATAGTGAACTCCATAACCATTCAAATCCTCTAGTATCTTAGCTTTCTTCCAATTCTATTCCAGATAACCCTCCGTGCTTCCGAAAAGAAGATGGCCTCGAAACCTTCTAATATAGAACTTATTGAAGTGCTACTAATGGGTAATTGCTTTACAGGTAATAGGCATGTTATAGCGAGCACTATTATCTCATATATAACATGTATTTGTATTAAACTATATACAGTTGTAAATTTCAATAAATATCCAAAAAATAAAAAAAAATATATATAATGTAATGCGTTAAATAATTAAGGTAATAATAAAGATTGGGAATAGAATTACAAATGTAGCCATACAGTATCCAATTTTCTTACAATTGGAAAAACAATGGAACGTCACGTAGTGACATTTAATGCAGGTGACTTACGAATCAAAAGGACTTCTGACAGTTTCGTGATTCGATTTATAAATAATGAAAGAAAATCCCACCGCGACTTCACCTGGTCTCATAAGAACTAAGATATTTTAACAAATAATTTAATTTCTTTTGTTTTTCGATAAAAATCTTGTATTGAAGAATGGAATTTAGCATTATTTTTCAATGATATTTTCACGCAGGGCAGAAACTTGGTTAAAATTGCATTGATTTGGTGTTTACAGAGCACGTAAAATTATAATTATACATCCAATTTCGCAAAATATATTTTATTGATTTCATCTGGTTATTTTAAATTTCTAACCGTGAAGGTATATGACAGTGTAGCAAACCTTGTTTCTGGCACTCAAGACTATACGTTTTAAATATTGTTATAGTAAATTTTTTTTATTATAAACCTTTTTAGAACTAAGAAGATGTTTTAGTTAAAATTTGGTACAGTTGGGTTTATTAGTTTTACCATTGCAAACTCTGTTGCAAAATGGCCACATATCGGTCGATTTTCAAACTGCACTGGAATACACAAGTCGCTCCATATATTTATAGCTTTTTTAATAACAATTTAATTGAAAATTTAGTCATAAATTTTTAGCTCAATATGAGACCGTACATTTGTAACCTCTCTCGAATGGTGCTCGCCACCTATCGGTCTATTATCAAACTTCACTACTCACTACATATTTATTTCTGTTTTATGGCAATATTATAATTAGCCATAAAATTTTATTATAGCTAAACCATCCTTGAACTATGAAGATGGCGTAGTTAAAATTTGGTAAAGATTGGTCCAGTAGTTTTCGCGGTTAGTGATGCTTGTCCTTCTATATATTAGTATAGATAATCGGCTTCTTTTAGTTAATGAAATTAATGTAGTAGCACAGGTTAATAATAATAATAATAATAATAATAATAATAAACCATCCTTAGGATTATAATATGCATTGTGGGTAAAGGTGGACGTATTGCATTATGGGTAACTTAAGAAAAGCACTCGTTTATGAATGAAGTAGTTTTCTTTATATATAAACTGGTCCTCTTTATACATATTACAGTGTGTTCACTTACCAAAGGTTAATACTGTCAAAGACTTTTTAGTCTCTAGTGCCGCTATATTCTCGATACCTTAGCTTCAGTTATACAAAGCCGATGAACCTTTTTCGGTGGCAATCAGTAAAGTTTTTAAAAAAAACAAATCCATCCATTACTTTAATAACAGATGGCCTGTAAGAGATTGAATGGCTGAAAAAGTATTTTTTCAAAGGGGCGGGATCATTTCTTCGAAGTCAAGAAAAAGATTTATCTCCACTCGTGGAGGTCATTTATATTCCGAAAAGCGAGACATCCCTCATTTTTCATAGAGCAAAGTGCCTATATATATATCTTAGTATTACCATATTAACTTTGAAACAGCCCTCAAAAGTGGAATTTTTTAATTTGAATATGTCGGAAGTTCTTAGTACCTAATACACTTTGCTTAAATATAACGATAATTCTATTCTGGGTAATTTATATCTTGTACATTGGCATAAATTTAAATATTTATGAATATATAATTCAACAGTCAAGATTATAATAATATAAATATATTTTTATTACTTTCTAATACATATTTAGATTCAATTTAATTGCAAAAATATTGGAATAACAGAAATTCCACACAATATTTTTTATTTATTTATTTTTCCTCGAATAAATTCTTTTGGTGTTTACGTCCCCATATTCTTAAGCAGACCATGTTAAATACACGTCAAGTCACAATACATCACTTTTACACTTCCACATAATAACTGACACAAGTTTACGCAAACAAAGTTCTAATAAAACAAACTGTTTAATATTTAGGAATAATCTTCGACCGGAGGATAAAATGGTATCCGCATATGGATGTACACCTCAAAAATTCATAGAATGGCAAAAAAAAAAAAAAACGGGATTTCTTGTAAAAAAAATGTTAGGACTTATTACACCATGCATACCCACGGTACTAAATCACATCTAGATTTCATATTAAAGACAAACTCTACGGACATATCGACAAATAAATACAAACTATGAACTTGAGAAACATTCTAGAGAACACCCCAAGAAGGCTAAAAAGGATTTGGTTAAGAGATCTGTTGGGAGCTGATTTCCCTTATACCTTCACTGGTATGTCAGGCAGTTGTCATACCTGCAGTTACATACCATTTATCTTGTATGCAATCATCACATCTGCTTTTCGTCACGGCTTAAATGAAAGGTGTGGGTTTGAAAATTATAGAGAAAAAAAAAATTGAAATTCCTTAGTAATATTTTTTTTAAATACGGCTCGATTTGCTTAATTATTTTTTAATAATCATTATAAGTTTCATTTGCCTTGGGTAAATTATATAGGTGGGCACAAGAACCACCTTCCCAAAAATAAAATGAAAGTTTCAGTTGAGTAAATGAAAAAGTCAATTGAGCGGATTTATATGCTCGTTAGTTAGTGTGTATAACATTATGCCTGATAAAGTATTCTTCAACAAAGAAAAAATATCAAATTAAAAGTCAATATTTTTGTAAAATTCTACTTCTAAGGGTGTGTCCTTTTAAACGAAAATCTTGAAAGTTGTTGAAATAGTTCAATGAGATTCGAAATTCACTGCTTTCTCGCTTTAAGGAACATTGTTACCTTAAAAGCGATTTTTTTTTTTTAATAGAATCGAGCTAGCCCATCTTTTCTAGTAGCATATAAATTAAAAAATAAAACATGGAAAGATAAAAATTAAGTGTTGGAAAGTATGTGGGTGCATTGGTTTATAAATTATAAAATTATTTTTTAAATAATATTATGTTTTTATTTCTCATACCTAAAAATCTGCGCTAAAAGTGCTCTATCAATATACTAGAACTGATTGCTGATCCTTTTGACTCTTCCTGTCTCCTCGTTCAGCTGCTGACATGTGTCTTTATTAAGTTAATAGTAAACTATTTCTAGAAATTCTAACAATGCAATTTTGTCCAGGTTAGCAATTATCTCGGGTCTCAGATTACGAATATCTAAGGTCTCGTTAAGAAATACAACTTAGCTAATTTATTTACAACCAATTCAAATATTTGCTAGAATCGAGCTTTGACTCATATGCACCAATACAGTGCAATACAAGCACATACAACTCGTTTTAAGGTAACTGGACTTATCGACTTCTTCACGACAACCACCATTTTTTTTTTTTTTTTTTTTTTTTTTTTGAAATTTACAACTGTAAAAATATACATCAAGTGAATGTGTTAAAAACGTATACAATAACATGGCAAAACCTGAGAAGAACTACTCATCCATCGCACTTCAATAAAATAAACATTCTACAAAAAAAAGATCTCTAGGCCATCTTCTTTTCAGCTGCCTCGGAGCATTATTGAGAATCGAGTAAGAAGCAGGTTGAGAAACTAGTTGATTTGAATGATTATGGAGCTTACTATGAAATTATAGGTATCTGGTCTGGGCTAAATCAGCAACATAAAGAACATTAAGATCTCTATGAATAACTTAATTGGTGACACATTAATGAGCATTGAGGATTTTTCGAAGAATTTTAGATTGTAAGGATTGGATAATATATGAATTGGATGGTTTAGTAGAGCCCCAAAGCTCAAAATGACATTTGAAATCGTTATTATTCGTAAAACAAATCTTTAAATATAATTAAAAACAAAATCTATTCCTAAAATTAAAGATTTAAAGGTGGTGGGTGGAGGGGAAAGCTTAATTGTATACACATTTGTAAACATATGTAGGACAGAGCCTATGCTAAGGATATCATTTCATTTCATACAGATAAACAAAATAAATTTTGATACATATTTCTCATATTTTGACTTTTAACTACAAAAAATATTTTTTAATATATTCTAATACAGAAAAAAAAAAAAGAGTTCATATTATATGCGTTGTTTATAGTAAAACGCATTCCACTCATAACCTTTTCGATATCACTCTCACAAAGCCTTGTAGATAATATCTTTTCGAGTATTCAACGAGGGTTGAATGTCTAAATTGGACAGGATAATTACCGTGTCAGGAGAGAGAGGGGGGAGGGGGTTCAGAATACAGATTAATTGCAGAGTAATTACTTTTCTCAAAATAGGAAGATCAGTTTGATATTACTATTTATAGCTCGGGATACTGTCGGCAACTATCGGCTCTTTTCATTTCTAATCTTAAATTCACTTCGTTAATTATAATATTTCTAGAGCCATTCTGATGAAGAGGTGTATATTTCTTAGTATAAATTTATTTCTCTTTAATTTATTTCCCATTTAATCTTACTATATTTCTCAATTTCAAAAAAAATTTTCTTTTGCTCATACATAAATATGGCCAACACCTCCATAGCTGACACTGCTCAAGTAGTACATAATATTCAGCAGCTATTCAAAACAGTTTATTGAAGCTTAAACTGATGGCATTGCGGTAAGTACACCGTACAACGGTCGTTTAAAAAAAATAGGAAGAGAGATTTCAGTTTTGAAGATAAAAAGTTCTACAGATTTGTCAAAGAAAAAATCTTGACAGTTTTTTGAACTGTAGCTTTAGTGTATTCAACCCCCCCCCCCCCCCAAAAAAAAATACAAAATTCCAAGGAAATCCGCTGTAAATCAGTGGAAACTTTTTTTCATGAACAACTGACCTCAAATCTTGATTTCACGACCATGAAACCCTTATATGTAAAATTTTATCAAAATCACAAAATATTGATTTTTTACTCCTTTCGAGGAGGTTAAAATTTTGAAATTGAGATTTCATCAACATTTTCTACCGGTCATAACAACTTCTTTGTTCAACCGATTACAACAATAATAGCATCAATAGAATCAGCATACATTCTTTTTTTTATCCATGCGTATAACATTGGATTTACTCCCAATTTCAGTGGACAAAAACTGATGTGAATGAAAAAATCCAGCGTCAGCTATAACTTGAGATATCTCAATAAGTGGAAATCCTGCGACTTCCGGATTTGGGCTAAACTATACAGTATTACGGTTTCTAGATGACCGTAAAATTGTGTTTTAATCGGTGGCGACATGTGTGAGATAGCGCAAATTATCCTTTTATTTCCATATAATTAAACAATACTAGTAAAGAATAAAGATTGTGCAAAATCTGGAAACGTTCATTTCTTTCATGAGTAAATGCAATGCTTTAAATGAGGAACAAATAGAAAAAAAACACGATATCAGTTAATATTATATAGGTACAATTATATTGCCCTCAACAGGAATACACATCCTTATAAGTCTGTTTTGTAAGATAACATACTTAAAGTGTCCATTAAATAAATCCAGTTGTAATGAAAAGATAGAATAATGAAAAATAAATAACTGTGGTGTCAATTACTGATCCGCAGGGTGTCAATGATTGTAATTTGAACTAATTATTATTATTTATTGAAAACTCTCTTCACTGATATTTTTCGCCAAAATTTTTGTATGCTGCTGCATACTTTGTGCTCAAAGTAAGGTAATTAAAGAATAGTCTCAATAAATTTCAAGTTGATTCAATTAAGTTTACTATTTTTCTTGAATTTATAATATAAGATATTTCCTTAAAGGTGTCAATAACTGTCTAGTTTCGGAGGTCATCCAACACGTTATCCTTACATCTGCTTCGCGGACTTCCTCGAGTTCTCACTCCTTTTGAATAATCTTTATATATTTAAATTTCTGTGTATTGATGCATATACTCTTATATGTGTATTGTATACAGAAGATTTATAATGAAAAAAAAATTTCATTTTCTCATCACAAAATAGAAGGTGGCTTAAGAACTCTCTAGTACTAAAATTAGATTTTTTTTATATATTCTTCAGAAAACTAGCACAGTGTGAAATTTATTATTTAAAAATATAAAAATATTTAAGAATATCATGTTGTATATTAAAATATGGAGTAGGATCTAGGAGGAGAGGAGTGGCTAGGCTAAGTGGAGAGGTGACTGATGAGTTGACACTAAAGGCATCCAGTGAGAGCAATATCTCACCACCACTCCTCTAACTGTCTCCTCGCTCCTCTCACTTGTCGGTCATATTACACTGGAGGTTTACAGTGTCAGCAACTTCTCTCTAGCCAGTCTTTACGGTAAAATGGGCGTAAATTAACTCCACTGTTACTCAAATCCTTATCGTTTGAAGTGGTTTGAAATAGAACACAAGTAGACTAAAAGATTTCTGTAGAGTTAATATTTCAGATCCTATACAAGGTAAATTATTACCACGTAAGCATGCTGGAAATAGGCATAATACATCTTATATCACTGCAGTTGACAGACAACTATTTCTTAATCGTCCTTTTCCAAAACCGTTTCAAATAAAAAAAGAAAGTATAGTTGGCCGATAAAAAATGTGAGGAGGAAATGGTCTGGGATACAGCCAGGAGAAAGAAAAAAACACGTCCAAGTTAAAGAACTATTAACCTGCCTTAAAGGTCTTCTTCAGGGCTAACATTAAAAAAAAATGTGACAAAATGATTTAAAAAAATAACAAATCAACTAAATTAGATAAAGATATTTGTGCTTAAATACACAATTGTATAAAAATTTCTTAGCGTGAAATTTACAATAAATAAATGATAAATCTTCAAACACTTTTTATAAATAAAAGAAAACAACTTTATAAAATGTTTTAAGCAGTATTGTGTTTGCAGTGTTTTTTTTGGAAGTTCTTACAATAAAATATTGCATACACTTATTACCTGTTGATTTTACATCATAAAATACATGATGATATATAAGAAGTACTTACTGATTAGTTGGTGTATCATCTCGTTTTCGTTTATTATGTTTGGACCTTGGGGAATTCATATTCACAGAACACGATTTAAAACGATTATAAATGATGTAATCTAGCACGTATTTAACGATACTTAAATTTTTAATAACATTTTAAACCTTTTGACCTGTATTGAACCCAGCAGGCAACCGTTTTCGTAACATGCACCCCGATTCACACTAAGCACACATATATCGTCACTATGGAATATAGTGATCTCTGTTATCTGTTATATATAGATATAGTAATTGTCAGATCTCCTCAGAACTAAAGATGAATGTTTAGAATTTGAAAATAGTGTTCTAATAAAATAATCCCAAAAGAAGTGGTAATTAATTCCTCAAACCTAATTACCACTGTAGAAGCTTCGCTTTAAAACACTAAACTTTTGCCTAAGCCTGGCAATAAACATAAATGTAATTAGGATTAATGAATTAAATGCCACTTCTATTGAGATTATTTTATTTGAAAACTAGTTTCGAATGCTAAACATTCATCTTCAGTTCTAAAACATACAAAAATTTTTTCAACACATCAGTACTATGTTACATAGATTATATATACTAAAGTTTTTTAAAAAGATAAGACAAGAAATCAAGCATAGGCACTCACCTTCGAGGTAACTAAAACACTGAATTTGTGAGAAGTAAAAGGGGGCAGGTAGGTTAAGTTTTAGATTTACAACGGGGTTTCCCTTATGACTCATTGGGTTTTTCCGTTCCTATGGGAAACAAATTTAAAATGGGGCTATTGGATATGTTAATCTGATCATTTAAACAAAAAATCTGGATCGGTTTTAAACGATTTTATTATTTCTAGTGATTCAAAAGTATTCAATTTTAGGCTATTTTCTACTTGATGTAATATTTTTACTCCCGAGTCTTTATTAAATTTGTGGTTATTTTCATTTAGATGGATAGCGAAATTGGAATTTTGGGTCTTATTAGTGTATGCTCTTATATGTTCATTTACTCTTTGATTTACTGATCGTCCGGTTTTTCCCGTGTATTTTGCTTCACAGTCATTACATTTTAATTCGTATACGCCGCTTTTTTGGAAAGGGTCTATTTTGTCTTCCGGTGAAGGGAAGTATGATTACAATGGTTTATCTATTTTAAATGAAGGGTTTAAACCTAATTTTTTTTTTTTTTTTTTTTTTTTTTTTTTTTTTTTTTTTTTTTTTTTTTTTTTTTTTTTTTTTTTTTTTTTTTTTTTTTTTTTTTGGGTAGCTTTATCCTCTGGGGGTGTTTTGTATATATTATTCATAGTTTTTGTATGTATTTGTTTTCTTAAAATATTATCGATTGTGGTTTTACTGTATCCGTTGTTGTTAGCTATAGTGTGAATTTTTTGTATTTCTTTGTTATAATTTCGTTATATTATAGCGGTTATATTATATATTTATATATATATGTATATTTAAAAGGCGGTATATCATGCTATGAAATGCTGCGAGTTTGTGTGTTAGTGGTCTCCTGGCATTGTTGTCTATAACTACATCTGTGTGTGTGGGTTGTATTGATCCTTCTATATCATCATGCGTACCTCAAGTGAACATAAATGTATATTGTTAAAAAATATTTATTTCGGAACCATGAAACGTATCTCCCCCCAGTAAGAAACTTATAATCTGTAATTAGCAACACTCCCTTCAAGATCGTTATGGGCTATATTCGTTGTATATCAAACGGAGGAAGGGTTTGGTAGGATATAGATGAAAGTTAGTTTTAGGTAATGTTAAAATTATGCGTGAAATTATAGGGTTTTCTAGGCTATATTGAAATGCAGCGGGCACGTTTAGGATTAATTGAACATATTGAAATCAACTCAGAGGTTAAAAATAACGAAATCATTGAAAACTTGGATACATTAATATAAACATTTGTAATAGATAAAAAAAAAGACTCACTCCTTAGCGTTGTGGTCGTTGGGTTGATAGAGCGAAAAGTCGGAGAAAATTAGCTGAACCCTCTCCTTTCCACTGCCGGTGAATTCGTAGCGACATTTGCTCTTCGGCGGGTAAGGCGCCGGAAAACCTGGCGAGGTGATGCTTCCGTTCTTACCCGCATCGCTGCTAAGTTTTACATCGCAACTCGAACCTGAAACAAGGAAAAGTACGATTTATATAATTCATTTTTAATATGGCCGTAGGATTAAGGTTTAGATCAGGAATGATTAGGACCAATGTAATCATTTTTTCTTTTTTTCAAAATATTAACCAATGTTTAAATGAAATTAGAAAAGCAAAGCAGTGGACAAGCGCCGTAAGAGATAATAGAAGTGGTTACAAGGCTTAAAATCGTACATTCTTACCTAACTCATGCTTATTTAATCACAAATAGGCTCAACCACCCTATTAAACATATAATAGAATATTCTACATTATTGCAACAAGCGTTAGAAAATAATAAAATACCCCGATCCACGGAACTTGCTTTAGAGGACTCGAGTAATTCTATAGACAAAGTTATAAAAATTTTAAAAGAAATTGAACTATACTATAAAATATATAACACGAATAATGTGAATACAAGAAGAAGAAAATTAACTTTCCAACAGTTAGATGCAAAGGGCGTAATTACCTAGAAGTTGATCGCCCGAAGAAAAACAACAATCTAAAATCAACAAAATTATACAGAAAACGTTCTACCATTTTTTAAATTAATTATAAATACCGTTTTTCACTTTAGGTAGGTTTTTTATTTTTTTAATTTTTTCCGATTCAAAATTTTAACTTTTGTAGGTCTTTCTAATTTCTAAGTATTAAAAGTCAATAAGAGGTGGACAAAATGTATTTTTTTGTTATATTTTTAAAGGAATAAAAAACGAATAAATAGTATAATAATTAAAATAAAAATGAATAATAATTAATAAGTTTAGAGCCATGAAAATGTATTCGTGAATAAATGAAGATATATTCAGGAATAAAAGCATATATATATATATATATATATATATATATATATATATATATATATATATATATATATATATATATATATATATATATAATAAAAATAAAAACGTTGGTATAGAATATTACTTTGCTCACCCTTATTATCAATAAGGGTGAGCAAAGTAATATTATATACCAACGTTTTATATTTTTATTTCATTTTTTTTATATTTATTAATAATAAGGGTGAGCAAAGTTTATTCTTTTTAAATTTTTTTTTATTTCATTTATTTTTTTATTTTTTATTTATTTGATTTTTTTAATTTTTTTATTTATTTTTTTATTTTTAAATATTTGTCTATAAAAATCTGATAGCTTTCAAAAACTCGCATCTGACTTTTTATCATCCTGTGGAACTTCTTTCTGTGTATGTGGTATTTTTAATCTTTCCCTTACAGGTAGAAACTGTTGGCAATCAACTAATATGTGTTCCCTGCCCTGGCTTCCTGACATTTAGGGACACAGGTAGGAGGTTCCAAGCCACATTATTTTATAATGTTTTGAGTATTAAACTGATCATTCTTACATTAAAAACAAAACTGATATTCCTAAGTGAGTAGATTTTAATTCGAATCATATCTGTCCAGAATTCAACTCTTTTTCAAGGCGATAGATGTTTTTATAAACGTCCGTAACGATAACCTTTCAATGATGAAAGCTTCTTAATTTGTGATTTCTTGAAAAGTTTGAAAGTCGGTTTACCACCGGACTCGAAGCAGTTAAATGATAAAATCTTATTATCTTCGGGCACATTGCGCTTTAACTTTACTTTTAATGAGACTTCTACCAGTTTGGTTCCACTTTTATGGAAAAAAGTACCGTTCTCATGTAGCTAGTAGAGGGTTAGTTGTGGGGAGGTAGATCGCGCTACCTGCTTATTTTATTTCACTTAGCGACATGCCATTACTTCGGTAATATAAGAAACCCTAACGACCTGTTGTGATACCAGACTACACTAATAAAATTGTCCTTATTTATTATAATATTCTGATGCAATATAAAGATTGCAGTTTTGTGATCTAATTAAACAAGAGAGTGATTCTATTCTTTTTGATACAACAGGTGTACTTATATATAAAACTTGTATTTATCGGCGATTCTCAGATAAAGGGAAAGTTTTAGGTTTCTCATGCGTCTTTCACACCTCATTACTTTAGCGAATTTTTTCTTTTCTCACACCAATTCAAAGATGTGTATTTTTTTATTACCTCATTAAAAAAAATTAAATATACTAACGTTTTGTTGGACTTATTTTTTTTCAAACATCCGTGGATGTCCCTATCCTAAATTATTACCTTCTTTCTTGGTAGATAAATTTATTTCTACTTCATTTTTTATCTTAAGATAACCATTTTCCTAGACAGGATTAGACTACGATTTAAACGTTTACGAAATAGTTAACATTCCTATTTAAAAAAATAACTTTAAGTTTGTCCCGAAAAAAAAATTTTACTCCTGTAACGTGGATTTTTTGAAAAAAAAAGACTGAAACCAAATAAAGGCGGTATGATTTTTAGAGAGAATTCTTGCATTGGAAAGTGGCAACACACTGGTATTTTCCACATTGTCGGTCGCTTTACAGTTTTCCATTACTAAAGCGCACACGAGCCTGAAAGGTCGTCTTATGCGTCTTCGTCGATTGGAATGAGTACCTTCCAAGTAAATGAATTCCGTCTATGTATAACATTATATTTTTCTCTAACTATAACGATTTTTAAGCACGATAAACCCCTGTGTACTATGTGTAAAGTTACAATTTTTTCCTTTAACCGTTTTTGAAATAATGTATTTTCATGTGTCATTTGTTACTTCCGTGTCAGAACTCGTGTAAATCCTGCAGTACTCTTTTTTCGACGGAGGTTACACTATTTCCCATAAATACTAATTTTAGATTTTTTCTTATTAACTAAAAAAATACAAATGAGTAATGGTTACCTATATATTTATTTAAAATAATAACCAAACAGGGGTGATTTTGATTTTGATCTCATAGCCAAAAAAACAAAACTATTACTAGTGTTTTTGTATAAACTTTAGTACTTGTGTAAAAAACAACGAAATTGTTTATTAATTAAGATTCTATTTCCATCATGCTAGACTCGAAAAGTCGAAAAAAATTACGAAATAAAAAATTGTATAGTAACTACTAAGGTAGTAGCGTAACCACCAAGAAGGTCAAAAAATTGAAAGTTTAATTTCTATTAAGAAAAGATTATTTAAGTTGAACCAAGCAGTGGAATGTTCAATTGACATTACTAGAATTTATTTTTCTTTATTTTTGTAGAATTTCAAACTTTTAAATTATCGGACCTGAAAATTGCCCGTTTTTTTTGAGAATCACCCTTATGTCAAAATGTGAATATATAATAAATTATACTATTATTATTAATTTATGTCAACAACCCGCGAACGCGTCTTGGCTTTTTCCAGCAGCAACTCGTCTTCCTACCCTGTGGTGCTGTTATCCAATTTTTTCTTTGGACCTTGAATGACCTGCTACACAGCACTCTGGGTCTCCCAAATCTGCGTCAGCTGAATAGCTGCTCCGTTATTATCTTCTTCGGGATTAACTCATCTGACATCCCTCTGAGATGTTCTGCCCACCATAACCTCCGCAATTATATGAGATAGCATGCAATTATATGATTGAACAATTATATGAGACTCCATGCATAGGCTATAAATTTATCTACTTCCACGCCTCCTTTATTGTTAGTCCTCTCTTATACTATCTACTAATCACTTAGGTTGTTAGATATTTATGAAATACATGCAGCGAGTGTTTGCATAAGATGAATTATACTTTTCAAAATGGCATCTGATCGAAAATCGATCTCACCGGAAGATATCTAACGAACAGCTTGATGGCTAGGGACTAGGATCCTTTTGATGCATTATTCATATCTGCTGGGATCGTCACTAAGGACTAGGGTAGGGGTGGGGGGACAAAGCTAACACCTTAATGCCTGCCGCTAGCATCTCGCCCTCTTCATTAACCAATCACGGCACTGCTTCCATATCGCATACTCCTTTGCTCACAAAGAAAAAATAATTTACGAAATTCATTGTATTTTTTATGTTTTATTCGAACGACTATTGTATATAAAAATAAATTCCAGGAAAAACTCATCAGTCGGCAATTGAAATGTTATAGAAACAGATATATTTGAAAATCCATACTTATTACTTTTTTTAAATCCTGCATTTCCTGCCTTCAAAAATATCCCATCGGTGATCCATCACTATATAAACAATAGATGAAGACCGTCCAGGTATAGACTTATCGATTGCATGAAAGGAAAAAGGTAACACTTAAATAATTACAGCGGCGAAGTTAAATGATTGATAGTGTTGTCAGCATGAAGTTCATTAAAAAAAAAAAAAAAAAAAAAGTAGGTAGGAATATGTTTTCAGCTTATTGTGCAATACTTTGTATCTACGGAAACAAATTCTTGAAAACGCACAAAAAATACAATTTTAGATTCAAGTAAGTCCACGGAACAGGACAATGCTATTGATCAAGAAAGGTTTAAGTATCAAAAAAGATTAATTTTCTATTATATTCTTTCATTTTCTCTTTCTCTCTCTCTGTCACTCTCTCTCTCTCTCTCTCTCTCTCTCTCTCTCTCTCTCTCTCTCTCTCTCTCTCTCTCTCTCTCTATATATATATATATATATATATATATATATATATATATATATATATAATACAATTTTTAATATTATTGTTTTCATACCTGTAATGTCAACGAGATCTTTTTCCATTTGTACTATCTACTCGTATTTTTCTGATTCTAATTATACTGTAGATTTTTGTTTTTATCATAAAAAGTATTAACAGATTTACTAAAATAGGTTGAGAAATAGTGAAATAGATTTTTAAAGAAAAAAAGGAATAATCAGTAACTAAGGATTATTATTTCTTACATATTTTCATCAAAGGTTTTGTAGACAAGAAATGAATTTTATGAATATGAATCATTTTAATATTTCGTATAAATTAAGGCTCTGTTCATATTCGATTTAGCACTTCTATAAAAGGTAGTGTACCATCAGCTTTAATGGGCTTAGAACGGATACTAAATTTAAGCACCATTTCAGTGGTCATACAACCTATTTTTTATGAATAGGTATTTTATTCACGTAAAATTAAAAGATGTATTTATAAGATATTTTATGTAGGGCGAGATAAAAAAAAAATGAATAAAAAAAATATTAGGAAGAAAAACCCTGGATAAATAAAAAAAAAATAAGTTTACTGTTTTCATATTTATTATTTATTTATTTTTTTCGAATTCATACTTCCTTGTTCAACGTGTAGTTTATCTGCATTTTTTTTTTTTTTTTTTTTAAATTTCGTAATGTACATAAATTTAATCGATTATATATATATATATATATATATATATATATATATATATATATATATATATATATATATATATACACAAGGAAACAAGCCAATTTGATTGATGATACCATAGAAGGAACTTAACTATTATCGGGCTGGTAGCAAACCCTGAGTTGATCCTAACAAATTGGCGATTATGCTTTGCTAAGCCCCCAGAGCCGAACGCTGCCACCAACACAACATATATATCGTCAATGCAGGTTCTAGTGGCTTACTATATAATACAAGTACCAAACCGATTAGCTTTTGATATCCGATAGACACTCTAACGAATATAAGCTCTCAATTCACAATACAACATACATTTCAATTAGTATGAGCTGTAATCTCTCATTTATTAGCGATTTTAGAGAATATTATAATCAATGATAGTCATATTAGTTTCAAATCAATGCATCAATTATAAATAATAATATTAAAAATCTAATCGCCTAATTTTATTTTATTTTGAATACAAAAAAAGCTAACTAATAACTAAACTTTTTTCAATTTGTATATTAAAAATATATTATTCCTATGATATTCAAATAAAAAAGAGAACAGTAGATGGTAAACTAATTGTTTTCATGGTAATTGCAGTAATAGAGAGTTGAAATATTATTCTCAAAGCAAAATTAATTATGTTTAAACGTGTTGTATTGAGTGTAATGACATATATATATATATATATATATATATATATATATATATATATATATATATATATATATATATATATATATATATATATATATATGGACAACAAAAGTCATTGGCGCCGAGCTGCGAAGATCCCGAGGAGAGATACAATGGAGGTGCTAAGAAATATTTGGAAGATATTGAGAAAATATCCCTGAGCTGGTACAGACATTTACAAATAATGTCCGATCATCCTTCCAAGGAAATTCTATGGATGTGGAATTGAAGGAAGAAGTAAACGATGTTGGAAGAAAAACACAGTACATGATGGGATGTGGCCTAAGAGAGGAATGGACCAAAGAACATTAAAAACTTAAGTTTAGTAAAACCACTGATTTGTAGAAAATCCTAATAATAATATAAACAAAAATATTAAGGTTAAAGATTTTATAGCATCTCTACTATACAATACAAAAAGGTTTTATGGCAGCTGTCGTATACAAGAAAATAATTTGTCATATTTACTGATGGTTAAATGTTATGAGTGCATTTTTACGATGCTGTAGGACAGATTTATGCAGGGCGTGTCGACATCGATCATGGTTAATTGTATTCTATATATTTCACTTATTCTGTTTTATAAGTATGAATTTTATTTATTTTTTTTTTTAATATTTTAGTAGTTACTCAAAAAAAATAAAAAATAACAGTTTAATAACTGAAGCTTCTACTTGATTTATTAGTTTAATTCCGGATTCTCTGTTGAATTTATAGTTATTTAAAGTTATTATATTATATTATGTTTTTCTATTTCCTGATTGTTCAGTTTTTACCGTGTATTTCGCTTCACAGAAATTACATATTAGGATTAGCTGTTTTGAAAAGGGTCTATTTTGTTTTTATCTATGTTATATTTTATACTTAATTATCTTGATTTATTTCAGACATTGGTGGATATTTAGCCGTAACATTACTCTTATAGACACCAATGATTGCTTTTTGAATCAATATAACAGCATTAATGACAATAGCATCCCCATTTGAAAACATAAGCTTCAAGTTGAGTTATGTTTGTCAATATCAAACAAAGCCTGAGAAACAGGCCTGCATATATTTGGTTTGCTATTGGCGGGCAAACTTTGGTACGTTGTGTACCCAGTAGCTACCGCAAGTGTGTACTTAATATTTTAGCTACTGTTAGAGTCTCTTTGACTGGGCCTGAAATTACTGTTTCGCTTCTTATCGATTCAAACTAAACCCCTAAAGCCTTTCTATCTGTCTTTAGGTATTGTAAAGGGTGACTTTGATAACTTAACAAGTCAAAGCCGGAGTTCTGACACACAATTAAAAAGTTTTCTATAAAGACTCAAATCGGAAACTTTATTGTAACTAATGCGAAAAGGATAATTGGCGTTGTCCCTCTATATCAAAAGAACAGAAAAAGGTAAAGGGATTATGAAAAGGCGAATGTTCAATAACAGGTTATTAGTTCCCTTCTTTTTTTTTTTTTCCTCTTTCTTATTTATATTTTTTAACAGAAAGGAATATTAAATAAATTTATATTTAAACTATACAAAAAAAAAAAATCATTTTAAAAAATAGAGCAATTTTTCATGTTCAAGATCAACACTGCACATTAAATAATCGAAAATCTTAAATAATCTTAAACAAATCAATTATTCTTACTGCAATTATTAAAGAAAAACGGCCCAGTTAATCAAAACATATAAAATAAAAAAATGTAATCACGATTATAAACTGCAGTAGCACTAAAAAACGAGTACAGGAAGCCAACATAATGGCCAATATCAACATGTTATAATTTTTTTTTTCTTAAAAGATTTTAGTTACCCTCGAAAAATAGATTTTATTAATTTGTATTATCTGTATAGTAATTTACATTTCCATTAAATGCTGTTATTAAAAATAAAGAAATTGCTGTTTACCAATTTATTGTTTGAAGAATTATTGCTTTTTAATGCCTCATGAAAATCATTATTTTTTTTTTTTTTTTTTTTCAAACAGGTATCTAAGAATCAAAAAGTTTTTTTCAACAAATCACTGCTTTATAATAAGAAGTCTGCTATAATTTTACTCGGGTAGTTTAATCACCGTGTTCGAATCATTTAAATTAATTAAGAGAAAACGTGATTTTTGTAGTGTTTGTAAGATCCGCCTAAATTCTTTGTTAATTTCACTGTGTCATGAGTATTTTTATGGTTCTAAATATTATCAATTTTTGTAGGAAAATTTTTTTTAAAGATTAATTAGATTTATTTACTTACCTGTTCATTTTTTGATCATTTAGTTTTCATTTTTTTCTGTTATTTATATACTAACTTGTTTCGAATTTTGGTTGTCATAATGATGGTTTGTTAATTAATTAATTCAATCCAATTTCATTGGAATTTTGTCATTTATTTTTTGAAGTTTTTGAGCAGCCGGATCGGAGAAAAATAATTTCTCTATCTTGACTGAGAGCAAAAATTAAAAAAAAAAAATAAAACGTGATTTTCATATTTTTTTTTTTTTGGCTCCCTATGTTCATTAGCAGCCATAACCCTAGTTTTGCACTATTATAGATCCCTACTACCCACACAAAAATCGGCATTCAAATCTGTGAGTTACAAGTCAAAACGTCCTCTTTGAGTACCATTCTACTGCGGGGAGGACATTCCATGTTTGTACAATAATGCACTGTGTAGTGTACTAATTTAGGAATGAATCTATCCATTAGTAATAAACAAAAACGAAATTACAAATAGTGACAGCCTCGAGCGTATCCATTACACTACCACACCTCGGAGAGGGAAGACAACGCCAGCGAACAGCGAACTCCAATCATCCCTTACTCCAACCGAAGCTCAACATCGAGGCGGGGCTGTCCGATATTACCGGCACGATCGTAGCTCCTCTTCTTCTATTTTCAACAAGGGTCGATAAACGCTTTCGGAGATTGGAAATCCTTTCTCGTCCCGACTGGGAGGCTATATTTGCTTCACCGCAGCAGTCTTGTCCTGTAAGCGGTGGCTATTCCATTTTGTGATAGGTTAAAGCGGAACTGTACCCATCTCAGGTAAAATTAAAAGTATTTATATTAAATCTCGGAGATATTCACACATGTGACATGTTTTTAAACTAAGTTTTTATTTACTTTTTGTCCTACTATTATTATTTCTATAATTATAATATCAATCTATACCTATACTATCTTATAAAATGATAAGCCATTATTCGTTTGTGATCACTATCCGCGAAAAAAAAACTGAACCAATCAGTACCAAATTCTAACTACATTATCTTTATAGTGCGAGGATCGTTTAGCATTAATACAATTTACATATTTTTAATTCAACGATAAATATGTTTTAAAAGTTTACCGCTAGGTGGCGAGCGCTATTCTCGAGAGGTTACAAAGATAAGGTGTTAGAAGGAGTTAGAAATTGATTATGATATTATCTTAATTCAATTTAATTGTTATCAGAGAAGCTATGTGGTGCAACGTATGGACCATTCAACAACAGAGTTTTAGTAAAACTATTGAACACATTTGAACCATAGTTTAATCACACCATCTTCATGGTTCTAGGAAGGTTTACAATAGCAAATTTTACTATAATAATAATTTATATGTACAGTATTAAGTAAAAAATTTTGCCACACTGCCATAAACGTTTAGGGTTAGAAACTAAACACGTAACTTCGTATTAAGAAGAAGAAATATTTTTATGGCCGGGATATGAGATGGCATGAGTCATTGTACCGTTCATCAATGTTTTAAAAATATTCTAGAGACTTTGACGTTGACCTCTCAACAGTCTCTTAAAAAGGGATCCTTGATGAGGATGTTCTGCGAGAACTTTGGTTGATATAAAGTCCAGAACAACTGTTAAAACTTGCACAGAAACTCATTAAAAAATTGACTATCACAGGTTCCCTGAGGTTAATAGTAAAGCCGAAAAAGTTCAAAACCTAAGTTCTCTGTGTATTGAACGAACACCAAAAAAAAAAAAAAAAATTATCATTGCGCTGAACTTCGAAATTGTTAAAGTTTGGCTATGAGGATCTGCCTTCCCTTCCCTCTGCGGACCTCTTAACTACAGACTACCATTTTTAGGGACATGGAGCAATTTTTTAAATATCAAAATTAATCTAAAGTCGATAGAATATAAATTTTCAGAATTCCTCATTAATAAATATTAGAAATTCTAATCTGGGAAACGGAACTGCAACAAACTTATTGTGAAGTTTATTACTGAGAGTAATGGAGTATATTTCAAAAAATAATTATGTATTCAAATTATTAATTTAAGATTTTTAATTCATGATCATAAACGTTAATAAGTTTTAGGACTGTAATTGATTCTCATAAATATTCATATTTTAGATATGATCTGAGATATAGCAATCGAGAAAGAGAACTAATGATTAAAAGATGAGGTGACAGAATTGCAAGTTGAAAAAATGTATATATTCATCAAATAAGATAGTAATTTGAAGAAACGATTATAATTGAACAAACAATATTGACAAAATATGATTATACTTTATTCAACATAATATCCTGATATCCTGGTAGAAAGTTAACATAGAGTTAAAGAAGCATGATGATAGTGATATTAAATATTTCTTCTGGCTATTAGTGCTTCGTAATACGAAATTAGGTGTAAGTCTAAATAAGTCTAAAGTTGGGAAATGTTTAAGAGGTAAACAAACATGTTTGTTTGGGAGAGAGTTAGTAAGTGATGTTTCCCATCCAATAGTTTATATCTAAAATATAAATAGTTTATTATTATTATTATTAAGCACGAATTTGACCTATAATAGATCACCTAAAGCTCTTGTGGTTCCTCTCTCCTCACGACACGCCCGGATGATCCTCATCTTTTCTCCATGTTCTTTCTTCCTATCCTTCGACCATGTTCTTCCAGTATTCTTGATTCCATTCCCCGGTTGTACCTACCACGCTTTCACCTCTCCTTCGTAAGCATTTCTGTCTTGAGCTTCTTCTGTTTTTTTTTTTTTTTGTGTTTTCTAGGTCTTTCTTCACTTGTGTCCTCCATGCCATTGTTTTAAGGTTCATTTTTGCATTCAGGATCCGATGACTCAGTCTGTGTTCCGGTAGTCTCTATATAATAAATAGTTGATTATATAAAGAGAAATAATTTAAAGAAAACAAGAAATACAACTTTATTTTCCTGAAAATACTGTTCTCTAATGATATTCTATTCTATGTCTAGTCATAATAACTTTCCCCTACGACATTTGTGTCTGGATGTATCCCAGCGATTGTTATTTATTTGTATCACTGTTAGTTTTCACGGTGGACTCTCGTACCAGAAGGACAACCAACCATTCTTTTTCTTCAGTAGATTGTATAATTTTGATAGAATTAGAATCATCTGAGAGATGATTAGAGAAGTACTAAGAGAACTTCTCTTGCAGTTCGATATTGCTATTCGTTTTCTTAACAATGTATTTGTAAAAGTGTGCTTTTTTCTTTATGTGGATTCTAGTAAATAGAGGCAGAATTGGTTTATTGAATCTGTATTACAATCTATCTCACTCAAAATAAATTAATAATAAAGAGAAACGAAGAAAAACCAATTTTAATACAAAATATAAAATTATAAATATTTTATTTTATCAACCCAGGGAACCCCTAACCAAGCTTGTCCCTTCGTTCAGAACTATTCACTGCTCTATCAGCTGAGTAACTAGTGTCAAAACCTAGTGGAGGCTAAGGGAGAGTGCTATAAAGCACATTCACTCAGGACTTTATTAGAGAAGCTGGCCATTGTCAGAACTCTAACAAATACAAAAACGTCTCTGGGCTACTGCATTTTAATCTGCGAGGTGAATATAAGGATGTGTGGAACTAAATAATAAATGAGCTCGAGGATTTATTCTAATAGTAGAGCTTTTGTTAAATAAATTATTCTAAACATTTCTAAATATTGATTTCGTAGGATTCCTTTTGGATGAAATGGATTAGATTGTTAAAATAATTTATAATTTAAAGTCATGTAGCATAATAAAAAAATCATCGCCAATTATAAATTTTTTTTTTAGATTACCAACCTATTCTAGCCATAGTAGGAAGGTCAAGATTAATTTCCCGGATCCGCCATGAAAGAAATTTTAACCCGCCCAGATGGGATTCGAATCCATAAACTTCTGTACCGAGCGTGCTGAAACCCTCTCCCCAACTTGCTCGACCATCAATTCTCTTATCATATATATATTTTTTTTATATAACAATTTATTTATTTTATTTGTTATTTGTTAGAAATGAACTCATTATTAGAGTGCTTAATCGGTTAATGTATGTAGAATTAAAATTTAGGAATAGATATGCAGATTCGTTTAAATAACACACAGTCTTCAAGAACAATCTTAGCCACCCAGATCAAGAATAACGAAGAAGAGATGGTAGAAAAACATCTCCCAGACCAAATATTAAATCCAGCCTTCGACTCCTAGAAAGATAATTCGTTAAGACAGAGTTCCGCCCTAGGCTTGATAGATGGGGCTGGTGGGGGGAAGGGGCGGAGGAAATTGTCCAGGAGGCGCTGGAGGAAATTAGCGCTGGAACTGGAAGGCCTCCTGGAGATCTTGTTTCCTCGCCGCTCCTTCCTTCTCCAATTTATCGCCCCGTATCCGCGCTTCCACTTTTCTTATTTCTGTCTTCTCTTCCTAAATGCCTTCGAGAAAATCCTTTTTCGCACAAATTTCATTTTTTTCTTCACCTCTGGGGAAAATAACATCTTAAGTTAAGCTGTCGTCTGCCAAGTTCCCTCTAAACAACGGAAGCTGAGTAATATCTTGCTTAATATTAATTTTCTTTTATTCGCAACAAATTTCTTTATTTTTTTTTAATTATCCATTTTAATTTATATCTTTATACTATCAAGTTTGTGAGTAATGTTCAAATTTAATATTATTTACGCATAATATTATTAATTCCTCGCTGCTCTTACAGTGTGCCTTATAAAAAAAATTTAAATTTCTCTCTAACTAGAGAAAACAATAGAACATAGATATGTCTATTCATATATATAGATTAGATTCGTCTGCTGGACGTTAACTCATTAGTCTATCACATCCAAGTCAACTGTTGAATACGATTCGAAATCGTTCACAATATTTTCCATATTTTTATCAATTTACATTTTAGAATTAAAATTATGGAGTTAATTAAATTAAATTACCAATTAATAATTATTAGAAATAAACAAAGTTGAGAAAATGTAGGGGTTACAATTTTTTTTTTTAATTCAGGACCAATATAGCTCCTAACGTCAAATATTAGCTGGAAATGTATAACAAAAATTTCCCATTACATGATCAAGATACTGTCATCAAACGTTAAATCCAAGCAAAGCCAACAAACACAGAGCGTGTCAAATGTAGGCAAAACGTGATTTTTTGTATTTAAACCAATATAGCTCCTAAACCAAAGGTCGAAGCGACAAATATTTAATAACAAAAAAATTCTCTATTAAATGTTCTGATAAGGAAACTGTCGTCAAGTTTTCGATCCAAGCAACACCGACATAGTTAGAGCATGCCAAGATGTTACATTTTTTAGTGTGAACATAACGTTTCTCTATTTTAAGGTCAAAAAAACCTTACAAAAGAAAAATATAGGCACCCAGCCAAAATACATCAGAGCAAACGTCTTTATAACCTTCATATATAAATTTTTTTTTTTTCTCTTTCAAATTTTAATTGACACCTGTTATTAGGGTAAAAATCAGTGAATGTGATGGAATTGAATACTACAGGCCTTGTATGCGTGTGGGAGACTAGCACTCAATAGTACCTCCTCCTGGCATGGGTTAAAGAGATTTATTTGAGCAAATCTCTCATCCAGCTTCTTTTAAGCCTTCTGAGAGTATTTCCAGGTATGTCAGTCGTGGCCATGTCATTAATGAGTATGTCCATGAAATCGTCCATAAAGATCTGTGGGTATTTCTAAATCATGTGAAGTGTGTGGTTTGAAACGTACCAAGGTGATTTCGTGATTAGTCTGAGTAATTTTGATTTGAATATTTGTATTTTTTTAAGGTGTTTATTTTTTGCAGTCCCGTATATTTGTATGGCGTATGTCCATATAGGTCTTATACCTATTAATTAATATTTATTTTTAGTTAACTTACATAAATATTGTAACGGAATTAGCGAGAACGTTCCTACATACATTCACAATTAGGAGAATGTTTATCCTCGCTAAGTGACCTGTCTAGGTGGCCAATACAGTATGCAATTTTCTTGTAAGACGTATATCATAAAGAGGTCTAGTTAAGGATTGAGTGAACCTTATCAAATTTACCATCTTCATTTTGTTGTAGTAATATAACTAATCTCCATATTGACATACTTTCTAAAGACATTAGCTAAAGGGATGAATAAAATATACAATATATTTAATATTGCATCAATCGACCGGTCGACTAAAAATTTATAAAATACAAAAAAAAAAAAAAAAAAAATGGCGGGGACTCTGGAAGAGCTTAAGCCAAGTAAATAAGGCTTTAACTTTGAGCTAAGCTTCAGAGTTAAGGATAAGCTTTGATAGTCTTGATTACTGGAGCTTCAAGGTTCAAGGACTGCCTCGATAGTCAACATATTTTGTATTTTAAAAAGTCTGATCGTTTTAGCTACATTTTTATTTATTGGAAAAAAATCGAGGGAAAAAACATTTATAAAGTGGAATGTAGTTAATTAGTTGAACATCACTTGAATTTATTCTAAATATGCTTACAAACAAATTGAAAACATATGAACATGAACATTTGTTTCATATATAAAAACCGTGAATATATGTGAGGAGGTAACTTTCAAAACGTGTTTTGTCACAGTAATCCCACTTTTCAGCAATAGCAAAAAAAACGTATATTAAGAGATTTAATTACCCTTCCGAAATAGAAATTCCTAATTAAACTTATAGCACCTAAAAAGACACATAACAACAAGGATCAGAAATTCACTCCTAAAATTAGCATTTTTAATTTTTAAATATGGACAAAACACGTTTTGGAGGAACAAAATGGACAAAACACGGTTTGATGAAATAAAAAAGGGACAAAACACCGTTTGAAGTGGCTATGCTTTATTTTACAGAAGTCACTGTTTACTCAAAAGTACACAAAATAAAAATTATAATTACTAGGACTGTGAAATATATGCATTTGCATATTTCTCCTAACTAACTAAAACATCTAATATCATCAAAATATATATGTTTTGAGGCATTTTGAATAAATTTGAGCTATTTTTAATTTGCATATTTTGCCATAAATTCATATTTTTACATATTTTGAACTAGACTTGCATATTTATCTACATATCCCGCATATCAGCATTTGACATATAATTTTTTTATCTCCGAGCAGAAAAAAAAAAAATATATATATATCGATAAAAACTGAAAAATAGCTATAAGAACTCCTCCCATTCTTATTGTTTCGCTTAATCAATGCGTTTGTATGTGCCGAAGTGCTGATTCTTCGGTTTCAGCGAACTTTCGATCGTATTTGCTTCTCTTAGAATTGTTTAATCCGATTAATTTCTAGTTTATACTTTGCTCAAATATGTGGAATATTATGACTTCACTTTTTATCTCACCCTTCTCCCTTCCATCATTCCATTACACAGTCTCTCACACAGTGTTCACCGAGACATATCTTTCGTAAACTTCTTTTATGTTAACCTAAAATACCTAAAGTCACCCCTCCAAAGGCAAAAGATCTTGTTGGAAAATAAGTAGGTGAGCTTTCAAATGAGACTTTCAATAGTGATTGAGACGTTTTATATTTATATGATGTAGAGCTGTCGTTTTTCTGTTTCAAATCTATTTTAGGCCCAATAAACGATACATTTTGTTTAAAAATCTGAAAAAGCGGTTGTCTAGAATTCAAATCTACAACAGTGAATAAGTGGCATGAATAAGTCCGGGTGTCTATTGTTCTACTTTTAAAGTATAAGTATTTTGGTTGTGATTGTTGTTCAAGTTTTCTGGAAATTAATGTCATGATTTTTTTCGTTTTTAATGTTCCATTTTTAATATGTTTTATTTATCTTTAATAAAGGTTTTTGTTTTTTAATATTAGCTTTTTCTTCCTAATGTTCCCCTTTTCAACACAATTAGTTATTTAAACTTGAGTTTGTACTTAAGTATAGGTATGTATTGCGATTTTTTTTATTTTTCTAATAATGCAGATAGTTGCATATTTTCGGTATTTAATTGCATATTTTACCCAATATCTGTGCATATATATGTGCATATTTTTCAGTCTTTATTGCATATAATTCACAGTCCTAATAATTACATAATAGATGATGTATGTTAATGACACTCATAATTTTCGGGGAATATTTTCATTTTCTTAACAGTCACTAATTTTTAAATATGGAGTTCACATCTTTCATTTTCTAAACAGTTTCAACCTGTTCTGACAAGTTTCATCCTCTTCCACAACATTTTCAACACTTACAGCCTTGTATCAGTTTGAATGGTTTGAACTAAAAACAGGCTATGGACAAAACACTCTTTGCATAAAACCCTCATTTTTTTTTTAATAATTTTGGATGGGACAAAGCTTGTTTCGATGGCTACTACTCATCACATATTGCATGGTTCTGAAAAACAAATCTAGTGATAGCCAAAAACTAAAAAAAAACAAACATTTTTTGTGACAAAAAAACACGTTTTGAAAGTTACCTCCTGTGTGTGCTGGTGCATGTGACTATAAATTATGTGACTATAACTATTGATCTATTCTATGTTTTTTATTTAGAATTGCTTATTCGTCCCGCGTAAATACCAAAAGGTTATAAATTATGCATAACTGTATAAGTTTTTAAATAGTAAAATTCCCCACAAAAAATATATAAGTAAGTAATAAAAAAAAAAATTATTACCGTAATCAATTATTACGGTAATTATCAAAGTAATCTTGTAAAATGTTTTTGGTGATATACATAACATTAAAAAACTGCGGTTTAATTATATGCAATTATTCTATGCACTGTTATAATAAAATAATGCTCTACAAATAGGACATATTTAACCTATTTTTTAGCAATAGCAATAACAACTTATACCTCAAGGAGCAGAAAATTAAATAAATCTTTTTTTGGAGAAATTGCAGAATAGAAATAGAAAGTAGAAAAAAAAAATTGAAGATTCTACATGATTACAAACATGCTGCATTTTTTGGTAGAGGAGTTTTTTCCTAGATAATTAAATGTAAACATTTTTATCAACAAATTTGAACAAATCAACACATATTAAAAACAATGGTCATACCTTTAAAAATGCATATGGTATTTATAAATAGACCCTATTTTCAATCAACGTACATGTAGTTTATAGTTTGTTTCGTAAAACATTATAGTGATCAAATTGGTACACAATTGTTTGAAGACAACTTTGTTAATTAAATAAGAAATTTCCAAATTAAGATGAGAAAAAGTTAATGATTTATTTTAATGAAAGAGTTCTTCTTAGCACCGGACGTTTATGGCTTCAACAATATTTTTTTTCGATCATTTCCTAGCAATATTGAAATTTTTGGAGGTATTTTCTGTTTATTTACACATTTTACTTTTGAGAGATAAATATAAATAAATGTAATTGTAGTCTTTTGTCTCCTTACCATATCTTACTTATTTATTAATAAATAATTAATTATTGTACCACTAGAATTAAAAGAATATTGTGCTATAATAATTAAGCATTAAGGTTATTATTTTTTTTATTTATACATATAAAGAAAAAAAATGAGAACAAAGAACTACCAGAAGTAGGTCGTAGCAATCATTTTAGCGTAATATTGTTCTATATAAAAATCCTGCGAACTATGGAGTTTTGGATTATGTCTCTGTAAATTTGTGTGTGCAGTATATTTTCAAAGTTTTTATCAGAATAAACCATAATAATGACAATCACACCACCATTACAAATAATAACGTACTAATAAACAAAAAATATTACATGTTGGGTATAATCTGAGATTAAGTCCCAGATTTATTTTTATAATTTTTTTTTATTTATTGAATTTTCAGAAAGTTGGTACAGATCCGTCAGCAACGATTAATTTTCAATATCCCTGCCGCTTTATAAAGTCCAAGTGCAACTATAAGGCCTTGACAGGAGCTGTCAAAGTTTAATAAAGACATAGGACCCTGAGAAGTGCTTTGCTATTAACTAACAGCTCTCTCCTGGCGTATAAATTAACAAGGAAATACAATATTATACTAACATAATGCACTATAAAAGTAACGTATATGTTTTATTTTACATGCAGTATTTAGCTTCTACTTGGAGGTTATTCCTGAAGAATTAGGGATTTGTTTGAAATATTTGAGTGAAATTACAAAATTAAACCTGAGTCTATCAGAATGCTCCAAAGAAAGAAACCTGAAGAATACAGAAAACACTTATCATCTCCTCCTTTCTTGAACATTTATTAATATTCACAGACAGATCCAAGTGGGAAATATCAACAGCATATACCTTTGTCACTATTCTAACAACACAAGTGCAAATTACACAAACTTGAGCTCGGCCATTGAACATGTCATGGCGGCAGACTCACTCAGCGCTTTAAGATCCTTGAAGATCATGTATTCAGATCACTTAGGGATACCTTGCATATTAGATCTGGTCAAGAAACTGTATGAAGGAGGAAAATCGGTGTACTTCATTTGGTCACTATGTCATATCAGTATAAGAGGTATCGATATGGTTGACAAAGCAGCAAAAGAAGCTCTAGCCATCCCATGGCCTGGGAAAACCTTTCTAATGGCATCAGAACTTGCACGCCCACTTAGAGAGAAAATATCCCAAGAGTGCCAGGCATTGTAGGAACTCTCTTATATGGCATTTACTTAACCGGTGAATAATATTTATCCCTTATAGTGTGAGTGAAGAAGATCTGAACTTGAAGAAGAAATTTAAACAAATAGCTGAAAGTTAAAGAAAATGCCACAAATCAGGTGATTGGAAGTTATATAAATTTACTGAAACAAAAATGAAAAATCTATATCAATCAAGAAGTTACTGTCATGAGTCATTAATAAATAATACAAGCAGTTCCGAATCCAGAGATGTTGGCAGTAGTGAAATAAGATAAAACAGTAATCGATAACCTGACCCAAAAGGAGGTTAAGAAACTTTAAAAAAACAGTTCATTATATTAAACTAAACCATCCTTAACTTTTTCAGACATGTTAATACTAAAATGTGGTGGAGGGACTACGCAGAACAGTTTATTGTTCGAAAAACACAATAAAGTTATTAAATTTTAGCGAATAATAATTTTATTTTTTTAGATTGTTATTATTGTTATCAAACAACACAAAATAAAGTTTCTAAATTTAATAATCAATGCTTGAAAAACAAACGTAAATTGTGGTGTTTGATATCTGTTAATTTAGTTAATTTCAAAAATAAACTGTAACTTCATCATTAGTGTATTCATATATTCCTATCCAATTAAAAACTTTTTTTTTATTATCGATATGGTATAATTATAAGTGGTAATTTCCGTTATCCGGCGTTTTTCCTTATCCGACACGGTGTCAGCTCCAGTAGCGCAGGATAATGTGGATTATTGTATTCAATCTCCAAAATATATACAATGAAACATAGCTAAGTTGTCTTCTAAAGTCAATATGTAAATTTAGTGATTTGTGAGGATGAACCTTGAAAATTGTATAAAATGTCTTTAAGATTTGACCAAAAACTTAATTATTAGTATTTTATTATATTTTTGATTTAAAATCTTTAATTTCACTGATCCTTGTTAAATAGACCTGCTATCAAGAATCTAACTTGCATAACGTTTGACTTTGAATCATCATATTAGACTAAAACAAAAGTTATTTTCGAATTACTCAACATTTACAACTCGAAAGCTGTAAGATGCCGATCAATTACAAAAGATCTATTTAACTGATAGTAACAAGACCTATTTGGACATACCGAGTTGAGATCTGGAGCTCTATTAAACCGTCTAATTCATCTCGTATCCAATTCTTACAATACAAAACCCTTAAAAAATACGTAATGCTCCTTATGTTGTAAAAAATTAACTTATCCATAAAGACTGGATTTTCATAGTAAACTCCATATAGTTAAATCGACTAGCCTCTCAACCTCCCTCCCCCCACCCTTCCAGGTGTCTGAAAAGAATATTGTCCCGGGATCTTCTTATAAAGAACGTCTATTGAAGTTATACACGAAGTTACTTGTTTTACAAGCAATTGACATGTTATTATGAATGAATCAAATTTACTAGGTTTTTTTATAAACTCGGAAATTTCAAAAAATAAATAAATTTAAAAAATCTTGGATTTTATGTATTTTTTTAAAAAGACTAAATGAATAAGCACTGGTAAAGCGTTGCATAGGTTGGGTGAGTAGATATAGGATGGAAGCCGGCCAATAGATCCGAACTAATAGATCAAGCAGACTCCCCCGCCGACTATAACCAATGCCCTATTCGCTGGCTGTAATTGCCCTACCGACAGCCCTTGCCCTGAAGGGCCTATGCAATATCCTGATGTGGCTTCCATATAGATATATATAGTTCCAGCACAAGGAGGTGTGAGTAATGGTGTTCTGTTCAATAGAGGTAATTGAACGGGGCTTGTCGTCTAGGCTCTCTCTGAGGTCACTTCTAGTCTATCTATTCTATTAGGTGTCGGACTTTTCATTTCATACATTACTATTCAGCATGGAAGTTAGTAAATAGGAGTAATAGGCTAATGATCTAGCTTTAAATAATTTAAAAACGCATTAATATTAAAAAAAAAAAATTTTAAACATTTATTTAAAGAAAGTATTACATACAATCTGCACCGATGTGGGCAATATGTAATATGGATGACTTAATGGATCCATTCACACAATATGTACAATTTAAAAAAATAAAGAAATAAATTGAAGTAGCCTTCGTTTCAACCAAAGGGAGGTGACTCATACCGGGAGTAAGGCTACTACGCTAAAATAAATAAAAAAAATATATGTTACTGGCTGAGTGGGGCCGCCGATAGAAGCGAAGGAACTGGAACTAAAACTTTCAGTAGCATTCCACTATTTCATTCTTTATACTTTTCTTCAAAAAACATTCAGTGCAGGTACTCCTTTTAATTTACAAAGTACAGTTTTTTATTCATAAAAAAAAATATTTTCGTTCCAAAAAGTACACAATTAAATCAAAATTGAATCCAGTAAAAATCACTAATGATGAATGAATAATCTTTAAACACTTTTTATAAATGAAAGTAGAAAAATTTATAATGTGTTTTGACCATTATTGTATTTTCAGTGATTTTCGGAAGTACATACTATAAATTAATACACTCATTGCCTGTTGATATTACACAATAAAATTCATGATAATCAATAAAAAGTACCTACTGATTAGTCGGGGTCATTTTCATAAGATGTTTACGTCCCTATATTTTTTACCAGGGCATTATTGAAAACAATAAGAAAATAAAAACCAACACTAATTAATAATTGAATATGAAATTTTAAATTTTTATGAATTATTACTGTTTTATATCAGATAGGGCTTATCACTCAAGAATTTATTAAAATTCATTTCACCTAAATCCTTTCGATTACAAGACGTAATTAAAGCAATGGATAAATAAAACCTTTTTAATAAAAAATACCTTATTAATTAATTAAAATTTGTAGTTTCTTGGAGTTTATTTTAATGCTGTTTGCTTTTATTCAGTTATTTTTTTATTAACCCTGAAACGTTTCATATTTCCGGTTAAAGTAGATGGCAACGTTAACCCTTAAAAAACATTGAAACTTTTAGTGAAAAAAATCAAGGGTGGTATTTTCAGCTTTTCGGTGTAGATTAGAACAGACGGCTTACGAAAGTTATCTTATTTTTGTTTGCTACTATTCAAATTTTTTAAATTTTCAATATATCTGAACTTAATCAACCATCTCCCCCAGGCTGTTGGTTCATGATTGACAGTTTTGTTTGAGAAGTTAAAGTGTTTTGTAATTACGTATGCCAGGTTTAAATAGTCTTCGGTTATTTAGTCCGTTTTAATATTCGATTATTCAGGTCCGTTTTCAACCGAAGCACTTTAAGCAAATATTACATCTGAAAAACCATAACACATTGGATCCCGAGAGGTGGTGGTTCGAATGCGGCTGGGAACTTAAGATTCTTACAGAAAATTTTAAATTTTATGAAAAAATTACCATTTGTATGAGAGCTGTATCTTCTAAATCAAATAATCTACAGAGCTGAATTTAGCATTCAATATCACTAATTTAGTACTCTTGAATAGTGTAAGTATGCTATATCAAGAAATTTTCGCGATTTTTCGATTTCTACAAAAGTTACCCCAGGTTTATGGGTCGCAAACTTGGATTTCAACTACCCTTATGGGTCCTAATAACATATTGAAAAATGGTAGTTACATGCGGTTTTGTGAACTTAAATGTATAAATAAAGTGGGCTAGTAAAAATTCTAGTAAAAGAAAGTTTGAAATCATACATTATTTTTTGAGAAAACAGATACATTGTTTAATTGTAGTAACATGATATCTGCCTGCCATAAAGACTTATTAAAATAATTATACATTTGGATTACATAAAACTAGTGGTAACCTGATAGTAAACAAAACTCGTTAATAATAAGTCATGGAGTCCCTAGTATACAAGTTCAGAAAAAATTGAAAACCTGCATTCATTATTATTTATTTATCATTACTATTTATTTATTTTTTGGAAAACAAATTAAAGATGTATTATTAAATATTTAGGTAATATAGTAAACATAACAGAGACAAGGAACAAATGAGATGCATTATTAATGAACCAGAGTTCTTAACAAAAGACAAAGACTATTATTCCAGGCTCTACTCTGCTATTAATTAGCAAGGCGGAGAGAATTCCAATTATGGCGATACTTTCTCCAGCGACTGGAGCCAGATGAGGATTCCAGACAGCTACCCTGTGGCTGGTGGTTGGTGGAGGAAGAACAAAAAATAGTTTGCTTTTGCCGTCATTCCAAGGTATCCGTGCCCTCATGATTAAATTAATATTCTACCCAAGTTCCAGAAATACTCCCAACTTCCACAATACAAACTTAGTTCGACTTAATATCCAATCTCCTGAAGCTGTTTTTGGGTGTACCCCTGAGAAATTCCTTTCCTTCAAAATGATTTTCTATTTCTCTACGTTTTGTAGAACAGATTTTTTTTTTTTTTTTTTTTTTTTTTTTGGTAACAGATACAAAATAACATAATAGTTAAAAAAGTCTTTGCTAATATTAGGAATTATTTTAAAGAAATGAATAGCTTTAATGAACTTTATATCCTAACTTAATAAACTTTGCAACCCTAACTAACCTTGCTTCCTAATTGTCTTCTGATAATTCTCTGGGACGTTTGCTGTATTCTGATCATAATCTCACATTCACTACCTTTCGTCCATGGAGTACCAAAAGGTAGTTTCTTATGCAGGATACACTAGTAATCTCCTGTTTTTTTTATCCTGAAATCTGTTAGTAAATACCAGACTTTAAATAAAAGAAACTACACGTCGTTTCCGACTATGCCAACATTTACTATCCAAGCGTTCAAAGCTCCCAATAAACTACAAAAGACTTATTTACAGTACTATAATAGACCCTTGGACATACGGGGTTAACCTATGGGAGGCTCTACTAAACCTTCCAATCCAAAATATTAAAAAAATATTCACTAGAAGCACTTATAGGTTTAGTCAAACCTAAAAGCTCAACTCCATATGTCTAAGGCTTCTTTAGGAATAATTAGAAGATAAACATACTAAAAGTTCCCATCCTTGAAGGGGGAGGGGGTGAGCTAACGGAGGGGAGAAGGTTGAAGGTCCTATTTTTTGGTTTTTCGATTACCATATATCTCACAAACGTTGGACACTAGGAAAATATGTTTCGAAAAAAAATTGAAGGTTAATAAATTCCCTATACAATTGATTCTATTCATATTTGCCGAACTTCCAACGGTTCGGTGCGTTATTGAAAATCGATGATTTCCGCAAAAAAAAAAATTTTACGTCAATTTTTGTCGAACATTTGCTTTTAGTGCCTTCCACGAACGTTTCTCAGAAAAATAATTATTTTTTATATTTTAGGACCTTTGAACGCATGTTTAGTAAATGTTGGAGTAGTTGGAAATGATTGAAAATTCAAAAAATGAATTAAATAAAAGCGCACAATAAACGAATGATTTTTACAGCAAGAAAGGAAAGAACAGAATGCTTAACAACATCTAGCCTGTACAGCAAGCTCTGATAACGGAGAAGCAAGCTACAAGAACATGACACGCCTTACAGTAAATTACCACAAGAAGATACACAGCCACCTCGATCTCACACTGACAGTTGTGAATTAGCAGGCTGACCGAAATGGCCCTGGTAAGGTTTATGTTGGAGGGGAGGGAGTGCTCTGCAGAGTGGTGCCATCAGGGTCCCGAATGGATGGTACTAATGCACACTCCTTCCTGTCTTCAGCCTTATTTATTCCTGACCTGGCCGATGTAGGAGGATATGGGGTTTGGCTCTTGTCTGCTTCTCGGGGTAGAGTGGGGAATATATCTCTGTAGGGAGAACATGGTGTCAACTGCCACACATTAGACTTCTAGTTTCTGTACATCTTAACCAAGTTATTTTCTTTCTCAATTTCATCTGTAAGACTATTGTGAAAATAATATATCATGGCATAGATTTCTGATCTTCAGCTTATTTAAAATGCAACACAAGGAGTTCTCTTATCCAGCTCCTGTTCAGCATTCGACTTCTGTTGAGATATTTTCTACAAATAAGTTATGATGTCTATTTGATAAACCATAATATCATTTGTAATTCTTCTGATAGTGGTTTGTTACAGACGTTTTACGTACTTTTTTAAATATTTTTTTTATTGAACTAGTGTTGTATGGGTACCAAAATTTTTAATAATTGATACCAGTACCAATACCAATAAAAAAAATCTTGAACCCGATACTTCAGTTTAGAAATTAATATATAGCTAAAAAAAACAACTAAATATATTTAAAAACTAATAATTATCCGAAAGTTGAAATAGTTAAACACATATAACATCTATCATATATAATAAATAAGTTAATTAAAAATTCTGACTTTATTTTATTTAATTAATTTTGTTTTTAATCATTTTGTAATAATTAAACAAGTAGGTATCTCCTAATCGTTGTCAATTTCTTTGCATTTATCGGTTCCTAGGAATCGGCCATTCCCGAACTGAAACTATTACAATCCGCCATTTTTTTGGGCTTTCCTTTATTCTATGTATACTATGTAAAATATTTCTTTTATTTTTTATACCCATTTATTGAAATTTACAACTGTACAATATATACATCAAGTAAATGTGTCAATAACGAATACAAGAATATGTCAAAACTTGAAAGAACTACTTATCAGTTGCACTTCAACATAACTTCTACACTAGCAGATCTCTTGACTATCTTCTTTTCAGACGCCTCGAAGGATTATCGGAAATAGAGTGGGAAACAAGTGAAGAAACTTGTGGATTTGAGTGGTTATGGAGCTTACTAAGAAAGGATAGGTATCTTGTTTGGTATAAATCTGCAAGATACGGAACAGTAAGGTCTTCATGGATAAGTTTGTTTTTGGCAAAATAAAGTGCATTAAAGACTTTTCGAAGGGTTTGAGATTGTAAGGGTTGGGTACGAGATGAATCGGATGGTTTATGAATCCCCAAAGATCAACGAAAAATAATTAAAATGCAAATTTATAGTAGAAAAAAAAATGTTCTAATGACTGAAATTTAAATTATATATTTGTATATTAGCTTAATTTATTTATATATTTTATGCATTTACTGAATTTATGTATTGCTCAATGCCTCGGGAACACTGCTGTTTTAAACTCTGAGAAGGATTATATCAGGTTTTATATCGCGGGTTAAGGAAAAAGTATGAGCAGCATCGTTTTGAAATATGCTCCTTTAATTTTAATTTTTAACAACACGTTTTATGATACAGATCCATCTGTATCATATATATCTTTTCTTAATATCTTACATATATCTTAAGATTTATTTAGGTAATATTCTTATTTAACTGTAAATTAGAAAAATTTGAATGGACCTATTTTTCCATGAAATGGTGAGAAAATGTAACCTTCCAAGAAATAGAAGGAGAGTTCGGATAAAAGGAGATTAGAGGATGAAATAGCGGAGGAAATCACAGGAAGAGGTGATTGTTGGGACAGGAAACAGTGAAAAAAATGTTTTACCTGACGGAAACCCGACGAAGGGAAACACCGTTTCAATGGAGAAAGAAGAAGAACATTATGTATCTATATTTTTCATACACACACATTTCGAAATAAGACAATAATCTGAAGATCAGATATGGAGGGAGTCAGATCTCCACAAGTTAATTGAGAACTATAAAAAAGGTAAAGTTAATGTTAACAGGTCGCAATGATAGTAAGATTAGATCTAGTTTACCCTACATTCCTCCCCCCCCCCCTCTCGAGAATAGAATAACAAGCAGGAGGAAGTTGTGTAGTGTTAGGGACTTGTTGGTTATTACACCCCAGGGGCGATAAGGGAAGCCCTTTTGGGCTACGAGTGTCTCGTTCAATTTCATTCTTTTTTAGTTTTTAGTTCAATCTAGGGGTCTGCATTACCCTAAGAACTTGTTCTACAACCAGCTATCTCAATTTAGCAATAAAAGGTGTACTTTCTTATCTCTTTATGTTTCTTAATTTATATATTCACACACACACATTCTCACCATATATAATGCAGGGAAAACATTTTACACTTTTGACTTGAGAGATTCATACTCATAAATTTAGATCTTAGATGATTAGAGTTAAAATTGTTAAGCGAATTTTCAATTTTTTCAATTACTGGCATCCACATTTTAATAGTTGGTGTGTAATATTCCGAAATTTTCTAGAATGTTTTACATCTCTACTATTATATAAAAGGAAAAGCCATTATTTTTTGTCTGTGATAGCTAACCGCTACAACTACTAAACCAATCTGTACCAAATCTTAACCACATAATCTTCATAGTTCAAGAAAGGTTTAGCAATAATAAAATTTAAAGATTTTTAATTAAATTGCTATAAAAAAAGTGATAAATTGGTGGTGAACAATGTAGTTTGATAATCGACCGATAGGTGGTGAGCACCATTCGAGAGAGGTTAAAAAAGTATGGTGTTATATAGAGATAGAAAATTATAATAAAATTTACTTATTTTCAATTCAATTTTTATTAAAAAGACAATAAATATATGGTGCGAAATGTGGGTCCTGGTGCAGTTTAAATATAAACGGATAAGTGGTCATTCTACAACAGAGTTTGCAGTGGTAAAACTATTAAACCCAACTGTACCAAATTTTATTTACAACATCTTTATAGTTATAGAAAGGTTTATAAAATAAATTTTAGTACAATAATTATTAAAATATATAGTCTTGAGTGTCAGAAACGAGATTTGCCAAACTGTCGTATACTTTGATGGTTAAAAATTAAAATCCAACCAGATGGAACGATATAATTATTTCTGCCTAAGTGGATGTCCAATTATGCTTTTATGTACTCTTCAAATACCTAATTAATGCAATTTTAACAAATGAAATTCAATTATTAGCTAAAATAATCGAAGTTCTTTATTTATGAGAGAGAGCGAAGCCGCTGCGGGACATGCTCAATCACATCCTTTGTCAGAAATTTCCCCACTATCCATAAATTAAAAAAGGTATGACGGGTTCTTCAGATACTATTTAATGTAAATGCTATTTAGAAAGAGAAACAAAAAAAGAAATAAATATCTGCTTCTGTTTATAAATCGTTGGTAATATAATTGTAGAGTTAATTAGTAAGAGATTAGGTCAAATTTTCAACTTTTCAAAAAAGTAATTTAAAACTGTATAAATCGATTCCTTGTTATCCATATTATTTGTTGCCTTTAGTGAAACAGTTTGTAATATTTATTCAATACAACAATTTTCGTTTATTAAAAAAAATAATATTTCACAATATGCACAAAAGATTCATATAGTTTATTCCACCGTCCTCTTAACAGAAGCTTACACAAGACGACAACGAAGCCTTTTAACCAAAGTTGAGAAGGATTCCTGCCGAAGTTAGGGAAATCCTTCAAAGCTTGGGAGCATTTAGTTTACTATCTCCCTTTCTGTGGCTTTGTTCCCCTTCTGGGAATTATAAATCAATAATGGCTTACAGGTCAGCCAAAATCCTCAAGCACAATAAACATTATTCCCTAATAGAGACACAATCCCCGGATTTGAAATCGTTCTGGAATATTGATAACAAAAGATATTGGAGTGATTCCTTTTCAAGTGTTGGTGGCATCACATCCTTTGTCAAAAATTTCCCCACTATCCATAAATTAAAAAAGGTTTTTCAGATACTCTTTAATGTAAATGCTATTCAGAAAGAGAAACAAAAACAGAAAAAAATATCTGCTTTTGTTTATCAATCGTCGGTAATATAATTGTAGAGTTAATTAGTAAGAGATTAGGTCAAATTTATAACTTTGCAAAGAAGTAATTTAGAAATATTAATAATTTTCAAAATTTGGCTCTTCGGTGGACATGTGATTACTTTATAAGCCATGAATTTCTAAGTCTATCTCTACATGATGTTAAAGTCAATTTCCAGTTCACTTACTAACTTAACTAAACTAATAGTCGGGCTTACAACGGATTTACCAAGACCACAGATATATAGGTAATGGAACATAGATTCACCTCTGATAGTGGGATATGCAGTCCTTAAAGAACCATGCCCTCTGCTATTGCTTTCATTCACTCTCCTCTGTCTGTCACAATGCACCTCAAGTGTTTAGTGCCTATCTCTTTTAGGCCACTTTCCTCGTTTTTAAGTCATCTCAGACTAGATTTCCCTCTTCCTCTTTCACCTCTAGGTCTGTCATTACCTGATATATTTGTTATTCTTGTCTGGCTCATCATTTCTACCATCAGTATGTTGAGCTGAATCACTTTTACCATTATAATACCTAAGTACTTTGCTGTTCATAGATTTTGAATGTTCCTATCTACTTCTCTGTTTCTGTGATCTGGTCTAATCTTGATAGCCTCATGTACTTGGTGTATAGATTAGATTTAAAAAATTGATATAAAAAAAGACGATCTTTTCTCCTCCTACCGAAAAATGCGATTAGGAAACTATAAGATTGAATTAAATGGGAGATATGAGATTGTACAGCTAAGTACCATCTTGTTTTTTGGGGCATAACGAATACATTTATCTATTAGACACTAATGCCCTAAAACCGCTACTCTCGTCTATCTTCCACCTTCTTTTACCAAACTCTCACTCCTCGTCACCTCAGGTAGTCATCCACTTCATCATCGGCCATTGCGCTCGGCTGAGGATACACAATAGACTCTCTGTAATTATAAATATTTATCTCACCTAAGAGATAAATAGTCAAAGTTCACTACATATAGATAAGTAGGAATATATATTGCAAGGCAAAAGATTTCTGGCTGTGGAGATGGATTTTTGGAGGAGATCAGCTAGAATCTCAACGATTCAACGAATCCAGAATGAGACCATAAATGAAAGAATGGAAGTTAAAAGGAATATTCTGGAGGAAATGGAGGGAAGGAGACTCAGATGGTTCAGCCATATTAAAAGAATGGAGAATAGAAGAATCCCCAAAATAGCTTATGAATGGGATGCAGAGGGGAGGAGAAGGAAAGGTAGGCCTCGTCTTAAGTGGAGAGATGTTGTGGCTGAAAGTATGGCTGGAGTTTGGTTGAAGGAAACTTCGAATAGCGAAGAAAAATCATTTCAAAGAAGAAGAGGAAAATATAAAGATGCTAACACGTTTGAGGCAATCCAAACCATTACTTTGTTTTATTTGTTGTAATTTAAATTATTTACTATTAAAATATACTTTTTTCAGCTACAGAATGAAGAAGCAAAACTTTTTGACAAATTTTATCCTGAAAGACTGGATTCAATAGACTGAAGCTAATAATACAAATAAAAACTTATAATTCGTCCATTCATAAATATGATTACTTATTAATTTTTCTAAATATCTTTATGTAATGGGCAGTCAATCTATATTGATAACATCATTACTTGAAATTCCAAACGATCTTCGGTTTTTTGATATTTTATCTATAAATGTTTATGATAATTTATTCTCATGAACATGGTATTTTAATACCGGGTGAACACTTTCCTAAGGAGCACAGACAGTTCCAATAATCTAAGAGTGTAATGTGATAGGAGGCAGTATCTTAGCGAGGGATGTTGACTGCAAACAGCGCTCTCCAGCGGTCTCCAGTTTCCCGAGGAAATTGCATGGAGATCCAGTTCGGTGCGCAGAATAGGGTAATTCGACCCCGAGCAATCAGTCCGATCATATGAGTACAAATGCCATAAAGTTAACACGAGTAACAGTTCAAACGTTTTATTTTATTTACTATTTGACTCAATCATTCAATAATTATAACCGATAATAATAAAAAATAAAATAAAATAAAATTTAAATTAAAATACAAAAATTATTATTCATTCTTACTTTATATACAATATAAACAAACTCAGCCCGGGGTACCCCGAATCGAGCCTATTCCCCACTTATTGGAAGTCAAGGCGGGACCCGTAGAGATCCCAGCGCTGGTCTCTCAGCTGCATCACTGGTAATATCCAGTGGAGGCTGAGTGGGTGCGCTATGGCCACAGACACTCAGGACTTGAGTAGAGAAGCTGGTCATTAACAGAACTCCAACATAAATTTATACATTACAAAAGGTCTCGGGGCCATTGTCGTTTTAGCCTTCTTGGAGGGTTATAGGGATGGTTATGACTGGATAGGGATCGAGCTAGAGGATGGGGATGATTGGATAGATTTTGATGAAATTTCGAGAATTTTGAAGGAATGAGATCAAGGACAGTGTTCAGAATAGAGAAAATTATCATATGTCACAAAATTTATTTGATCCTCTTACTTAACAACAAGGAGGGTTCCCCTTCAGTCTCATGTATGCTAAGTTACTCACAGAACGAAATGCATCTTAGAGTTTTGTCATCGGAGCAGGAGAAATATGGAATGACATGGTGTCATACTCTAGCATGGTGGTAAACTATACACTTTATTTACCTTCCAACCTTACCCTCCTATTTAAAATATATACTAATCTAACCATCAAAGTAATAATATGTATTTCTTTAGCTATGAAACCATAGGTCCTATCTATTGTTATCTGATTTATATGATATCTGAGGAGTGTCACGTACCAATTCACTCTAAATAGTCAATTATAATTAATTAGTAAATAGAATCAACTATGAATAATCTATTATTGGTAGATTCTCATTCATCATCACTATGATATTAGCTATGGAGAGTATTATATGCAAGTTTAACAGTATGAATATATAATCTATTTTATTCGGGAGGCTCGATGGTCTCGATGGGTTCGGATCTAATCTGGGTGGATTGAAGTTCATTCCTGACGGCCACACAGAATAAATCTTGATTTTCTTTCCTTGCCTGACTTGAATAGGTTGGTAACCTGTGGGATAACCGCTTCTTCCTGCCCTAGTTGGAGGATATAAGGACGTTAAAGTCCCTCTAATATTCTATACGATCTAATTTTCAGCATACAATTTACATCTATTGCTAATCCCGACTTATATTTATTATAAAGGATGTTATTTATTTCAAATGTCTGAGGGGCAGGCTGGGTGTTTTCATGATTCTTCTCTAACACCTCATCCTCCTAGTCCATCGGTTGCTACATCTTCAATGAAATCTTCTTAGTTTTTTACCCAAATCTATCCAATCATACCCATCCTCTGATTCGATCCCTATTCAGACATAACCATCCCTATAACACTCCAAGAAGGTTAAAACAGCAATGGCCCCGAGACCTTTTGTAATGTATAAATTTATGTTGGAGTTCTGTTAATGACCAGCTTCTCTACTTAAGTCCTGAGTGTCTGTGGCCATAGCGCACCCACTCAGCCTCCACTGGATATTACCAGTGATGCAGCTGAGAGAGCAGCGCTGGGATCTCTACGCGTACCGCCTTGACTTCCAATAAGTGGGGAATAGGCTCAATTCGGGGTTCCCCGGGCTGAGTTTTTTTATATTGCATATAAAGTATGAATGAATAATAATTTTTGTATTTTAATTTCAATTTTATTTTTGATTATTGTAAATAATTATTAGTTTTATTTTTATGAAGATAGTTATTTTATTATTATTATTATTATTATTATTAGTAGTAGTGTGTGTGTGTGTGTGTGTGTGTGTGTGTGTGTGTGTGTGTGTGTGTGTGTGTGTGTGTGTGTGTGTGTTCATTTGTAAATATGGTTTGAATGAATACGTTTATCTCTGTACCTATTGCCCATTACTGAGGCAGATTGTACACTTTTTTCAATAAAATATAATACAATTCTGAACACTATGGAAATGGTTTATGGGAAATAATGTTTTTATTTAATTAGTTATTGATATGCAATTTAATGCTTTTATTATCCATATGTATGCATGTGTATATGCAATTAATTTATTTTTATAGGAAATGAACTATATTTAGAAAATAAACAAAACATATGTAAGGCAAAAGTATAATAAAAATAAAATATAATAGATTGAGAATAAATAAATAAAATAAAAAAATAAATAAAAACAGATACAAAATAAAATTAATAATAATACAAAAAATAATAGTAGTATTAGAAATAAAAATGTAATAATGTAAAAAGTGATAAAAAATAAAAATAAAATAATTGTGTTCACATCAGTATTTGCAGCATGAGTCTAGTTTTCAATCTACTGGAAATGACTTTTTGTAGACTGATAGCTAAGCCATAGACTTTTAGTGTAATATCGGTTTATAATGTTGACCACATTTATTGGCAGTTATATGAAATACGCCTATAGATCGCTCAAAACAAAACTTAGTTAATTCTATCTGTTTGTCAATTATATTTTCTTTTTGATCACGTCTTTTTTTCAGTATATCCAATATGTAGCAATGTCATATTTAGAGCCATTAAACATAGAAATTGGAACCAGGGTTTATTTGCTATTAAATATTACACTGACCTCCTATGATATTGCTTTTTCCACAATAATTCTCTTTATCCGAATGGGATCAAGAACGTGGATTTGGACGATTCCTCCCAACGGATTTGGACAAACGTCCATTATATTCTGGGAGGGATGGAACGATTTCTAGATAAAGCGAGATAAGATTGAAGAGATTTTGTAGGATTTATAGCAAAGCTTCGTCTTCTCATCTTCCAGTGGCTGTTAGCACTTCAAGTTATATCTCAAACTTACAACCGAAATTGATTACTTCTCCATCTGACGATGTTGTCATTTCACCACTGTACTCCGTTTGTATAATGAGTGTATGTAGGACGCTTGAGGCATTACGTTATAAGTAATTTTGCTTTAAAAAATATCATTTAAAAAAAATCTTGTTAAGTGTCATGTAATTATTTCTTGGTTATATACTATTTGCGTAGATAGTAAAAAGATATTTACGCCTTGCATTAATGCAAAATTAACTATGATATAATATTGTAAAAATCAATTAAGGAAATAAAAAACATCTACAAACATACTGATTTACAACCATATAAGTATTATTCAACACCATATCAAAATAGTTAGTTTATTTGTTTTGTTTTTTTTCACATCGGTCTGGTGAGTCTTCTCTGGTCTCTGGCACACTTAGCATCTCTGGTAGTCTCTGACACACTTAGCGTATTACTTGAGATTTCGGAATAATTGTATGTTTTAAAATAAGGAATTTGTTTTTTTATTTGAATATTTATTGATATACAACTTTATAATTCTATTGTCTATCTGTATGTATGTGTATAAACAATAATGTTTTTTTTTTTTTTTTTTTTTTTTTTTTTTTAAATAAACTACATTTAAAAAAAAAAATGGCAAAGGAATAGTAAAAATGAATAATAATAGATTGAGAATAAATAAATTTAAAAAATGCACTAAAAAAAATTAAAATAAAATTATAATAATAATAATAATACAAAAATTAATAGTAATATTATAAATAATAATTGTAATAATTTAAAAAGCCATAACAAATATAAATTAAATTTAAATAAAATAACTTTGCTTAAATTAGTATTTGCAATATGACTCTAGGTTTCAATCTACAACATGATGTTTTACCTTTGTTTAAAACAAAATTTATCTTTTTGGCAATGGATTTTTGTAAAACGATTTGAAATTTAATCACTGATTTACTTTTATTCTAATTTAAGATGTAGATATTATTTATTAATAACTGTGGGGGGAGGGGAGGACTTCAGCAAATCTCAAGATTTAATTATGAATTTAAAAATTTTTTTTTAGTATCGTGAAGTATGCCGCACTCCATACTCCATACTAAAAATATTATCAGAAATAAAGATACAATTACAAGATCTGGAATATTTTTTCGAAGTTTAGAAACATAGTTAATCTTTTTTCTCAAAATATGCAATGTTTATGGTACTTTTATACACAGGAAATTTCGCTACTTTCACATGTGATAACTATCAGGCTAAATCTAAAACAAAAATATTCTACTAGACTGTATTTAATTTGGAAAAAAATCGGGCAAGATGAAATGTTTCATGACTTTGAAGAGTGGGCCAAATGCAGGTGGCAGGGAGTTGGTGGTGGCTGGGAATTCGCCCCAACAACTCCCTCCTTATAACACGCCGTCACCGCAGGTTTCAAAACGAAATAATAAGGCTCCTTGAAGAGAAAGATTTTACCTATTTTGATGAGGTTTACTGCATCGATACCTATGAATCTACTAGATACGCTGACATCGTTGCATTTTCCAAAAAAGAAAAATCAGCATTAATTCTAGATCCGACGGTTAGATTCGAAAGTAACGTTCCGGATCAAGCAGGAAAAGGAACAAAAGGAAATATAAGAAAAATGCATCCCTTTCCTTAAAGAAAAGTTCCTAGAGAGAGAGAGAGTTCAACGTGAGAGGCATATGGTTCGGAGCTCGCGGAACTATACCAAATAGAACAAGGAGCTTCATGGAAGACCTGGGCATGAGGAACGTGTCTGTGTTAGCAGAAAATATTATACTGGAGTCCTTGGGAATAATCCACCACCACATTTATAATAACTGACGGTGTGGAAGGTGTAAGAGGAAGGAAAAGAAAGGAAAGTATAAGGATAGAGGAGAAAAAAAAAAGAAAAGAAAAAAAATATTCTGGTTATTATAAGGTTTTATATTTATTTCGTATAGTTATATTTCAGAAAGTTATATTTTGTATAGTTGTTATAATATGATATGTTGCCTTTTTTAATATTTTAATTTTTTTTAACTGTAATTTTATAATTTGCATGGTATTGATAATTTTAGTATGTAGACTTTTATATTTTAAAAAAATGACTATTACGAGGTATTTTTTGTGATATATTTAGTTTGTCGAATATATGACAATCCGGGGATTGAATGTCAAATTGTGATTGATAAGTATACTGTGTATGTAGCAACGCATTTAAAAATGGGTAGTATCACATAATAGTGTTTCTCTCTAAAAAAAAATATATAAATATATTTTCCTGGATAAAAGGACACAGTGGCATCACAGGTAATGAAAAAGCAGACACGCTGGCTAAGACTGCTTGTAATGATACAAACTTAACTTACGAATACAATACAGTTCCTTTCACGTACATAAAAAAATACATACTAACTGACTTGATTGAGGACTGGAACAGGCATTGGCAACAATCTACTAAAGGACGACTATTACACAAATACATTCCAAATATAACACCACAAAACTATAAAATATCCAAAAGTACTCATCACAAACTAACTCAATTACTCACAGAACACGGACCAACGAACCATTATCTCAAACGATTTCACTTACAAAACTCAGACGCTTGCGAATGTGACGGACTAACTCCACAAACATTCTTGCACATTTTAAATGACTGCCACTTATACGAAGACGAAAGACACAAATTAGTTAGGGCTTCTCTAATGGAAGGGGGTACATGGCCTCTTCAACAAGAAGCTTTATACCGCAAGTATAAAAAGGAACTACTGGAATACAGCAATGATTTATATATATATATATATATAATATAATATATAATATGGTATATATATATATATATAATATATATATATATATATGATATATATATATATATATATATATATATATATATATATATATATATATATATATATATATATATATATATATATATATTAAATTATGAAATAATTCTTGATTATTAAATATTTTTTAAATATATTTTTTTTTTGAAGAGAAAAGATTTGACCCCGGTTGGGATTCGAACCCAAGTCTCCACCTCTCTAGCGTGGTGCCTTATCCACTAGGCCACCGAGCTCGTATCCGAACCAGGGAAATCTTCTCTCTTCACTGTTCCATACCCCCGGGCACTCGCAATTGCGATGTACAATTCGGGGATGAATGCTCAATTTGAACATTACTTTAAACGGATCTATTGACGAGCTGTCATATATATATTAAATTATGAAATAATTCTTGATTATTAAATATTTTTCAAATATATTTTTTTTTTATTTTTTGAAGAGAAAAGATTTGACCCCGGTTGGGATTCGAACCCAAGTTTCCACCTCTCTAGCGTGGTGCCTTATCCACTAGGCCACCGAGCTCGTATCCGAACCAGGGAAATCTTCTCTCTTCACTGATCCATACCCCCGGGCACTCGCAATTGCGATGTACAATTCGGGGATGAATGCTCAATATATATATATATATATATATATATATATATATATATGTATATATACATTCGTAGCGATGAGGGAATAGAGATTCAAGATATAAAGATGCAACAGGATATAATTAAAATATTAGTTAAAAAAAATAGGGATGGGAAAATAAATTAAAAGAGAACATTTTATCTCCTAGTGAATTCTAAAAATTTCGTTTGAAGAGATGACTAAATATAATTACAATAACAGATATTAATAGTTTTAAAGATAAAACTTTTTAAAAATCAAATAGTAACTAAATTTGGTAAGTAAAGATTATACAAGTCATTAGAAGTACTTTTATTATTTAAAAAAATATATAGTTTTTAAGTATTATAAATTAATTTTAATAAAATATATCAAAATAAGGTTGCTTTAACATAAGATTCAATTTTTAAGAACAACGACAGTACATTAATTATATTGTTAAATTTGAAATATGAACTCTCTAAACGAAATCTAAAAACAATTTTAACTCCATCCCATAATCTGCTGAATTGAACTTATGACCTTTCTATTGATAACAAACTTATCATATATAGACCATCATTAGAGCTATGGGCTTTAACAATGACGGACAGCAAAACAATTGAATATCAAACGTATTCAACGCTTTCATTCCAAAGTTCTACGAGCTATTGTAGACGCTACATATTACATTGCTAACAAAACCAGGACTGCGCTGTATAGAGTCCCACAAACTCGGTACTCAATAACCCGGCTGTTTAGGGATTTCTCGTCAATCTCGTGAAAATAATTCCTTAAATCGGACGGTTTTTTGCGTCGTCGGAAGAATTAGAGAATGGAAAACCTTAAGGTAAAACTAATGTAAATCTTTGTTCATATTTACACAAATTGTATCAAAATTCATGACATAATTTTTTTTTTAATAAAAAAAAAAAAGTTAAAAAACATGAACTAGAATCGTAAGAGAAATTTCCTGGCTTCACGATGTTAATTAACTTGAGACCAGAAGATGTTTCCTCATTCCTGTTTGTGACATTACTTGTCACTGGCAAAAGTACCTCCTACCACAATTGATTCCCTAAATATAATTTATTACTGTTTTACAGATGAGTATATAACAATTAAGATTTTTTTTTTTAAATAAAAGGTTTTAATAACAATATTTTTGTATACAGATCTAAAAAGAGGATAGATAACTCAGTGGACGAGGCTCTGGAATTATTATACTTAAGTTCGATTCCGGCTGAGGCAGATAATCATGTCAACGGAGGAGTAGGAATACCCTAAAAGAACACACCTAGAGTCTATACACACCTAGACCGGGCTACCGTCCGGAAATAAGGAAATAAGGTGCGGTCGCTAAGGCGTGCAATGCATGGCCGGGCCGCACCACAGATCAAGGTGCGGTCGCTAAGGCGTGCAAAGCATGGCCGGGCCGCACCGCAGGAAAATTAAGAAGGTGCGGTCTGAATGCGTGCTGAGTATGCCAGACCGCACCACAGAGTTGTGCCCCTAAATAAACGTGTCCTCAGGCAATTATGTAAAAATGCTGAATGTTAAACCCGCTGCCGCCAAAAACCCCGTATGCCTGAAAAGGCCTGGAAGGGGAAAAAAAAAAAAAAAAAAAAAAAAAAAAAAAAAAAAAAAAAAAAAAAAAAAAAAAAAAAAAAAAAAAAAAAAAAAGGTTCCTCTTGGGCTGATGTTGATGGTCCGCCTGTGCTGGATGCCTAGAAATTTCCCACAGTTCATGGTATGAGAGGGGAAAATCAAGAAATTTATTTTTATAAAAGGGAATAAGCGCTAAAGCAATTTAAGTTCAAATATAACACGATATCCTCACTCAGTTGTAGAGAGTGAATTGTAGGGAGTGAGTTGCTAGAGAGTGAGTTCTAACAAAAAAACGTTGGTATCACGTTAAACACGTGGCCTATTTGAAAAGTAAAACATGGTATCTATTGGTTTTTCAGGAGTGCTTTGAATTTATCTTAAATCTAAAAAAAGATATAATGTTTTCGATGGGTGGCTACACCTTATGGAGTGAGGATGAATTAAAATACGGTACTTACCAAGCGGAGTCAATGCACCTCCACTTGTCTACCAATAGACTCAGCGTCTTGAAACAGATGGCAGTAGACAGGTCTACCAGAAATAGCGTTGCCCAATACAAAACACCACTCAAATTTTCTTTTTAGAGAGCGATGGAGGGATTTTCAATAATAATTTAGGGAGTGAGCTAGAGGGTTGTGACACTTCTTTATGTTAATGTATATAGTGCTAATAAGGCTAAATATCAATCACAAAATTATTTTTAGATACAAAATGGAAAACAATACCCCTTCATATTTTCTAACTAGAAAATAAGCGCAAGAGAAGAAGGCTTTAAATATGTTCGAAATGCAAACATTTTTAAGTTGTGACAACCTAGGGAGTGAGTAAATGCTATACATAATCGTCAATTACTCCGGTTATATATGTAGATCATTATTGTTGGGAGTCCATAATGGTACAATGGGTACTTGGCCATGTAAACTAAAATCTAAATTTTATGTTCAGTAAAATTTTCAAAATACCTTTGTGACTTAAATTGAACCGAAATTTATCCATATACTCATCTGCAAAACAGTAATAATTTATATTTAGGGAATCAATTGTGGTAGAAGGTACTTTTGCCAGTGACAAGTAATTTCACAAACAGGAATGAGGAAACATCCTCCGATCTCAAGTTGATTAACATCGTGAAGCCAGGAAATTTCTCTTACGATTCCAGTTGAGTTTTTTCCGTTGAAAGTCATATTTGTCGGATGTAGTCATGTGTTTCAACTATTTTTTTTTTTTTTTTTATGAATAAAGATTCACATTAGTTTTATCTTAAGGTTTTTCCATTCTCCAATTCTTCCGACGACGCAGAAAACCGTCCGATTTAAGGAATTATTTTCACGAGATTGACTAGAAATCCGTAAACAGCCGGTTATTGAGTACCGAGTTTGTGGACTCTATACAGCGCAGTTCTGGTTTTGTTAGCAATGTAATATGTAGCGTGTACAATAGCTCGTAGAACTTTGGAATGAAAGTGTTGAATACGTTTGATATTCAATTGTTTTGCTGTCCGTCATTGTTAAAGCCCATAGCTCTAATGATGGTATATATGTATATGATAAGTTTGTTATCAATGGAAAGGTTATAAGTTCAGTTCAGTAGATTATGGAATAGAAGTTAAAATTGTTTTTAGATTTCGTTTTGAGAGTTCATATTTCAAACTTGACAATATATTAATGTACTCGTATGGACACAACAAGAACTTTGCTCTAATTTGCTTTAAGGCTTGTTGTTCATCATTCCCGTACTATTGAGCTCCTTATTCCTCTCTATAATAGCTTGTAGTATTTACCTCCAATCTGCAAGGAAAACAATGTCATCAGTGTACAGTAGGCTGTAGACACAGATTTTCCTTTAGCTTAAAATAACAGAAATAAGCTAAAATAGTGTTCATAAAGTGTAACATGATATAATTATGGAAGAAGTGTTCAATTAAAACAGAAATAATGTGAAAACATTATTAATAATTTTTCACACATTTGTATCACATTACACATTTTTGTGAAAGCTTTAGGCTCCTTATTTAAACTGATAAGAACAGTTTTATGGTAGAACGATGATGTAACTTTATATTTAAGTTGTTTTGTTTATTTAGGTTTATGAGGTTTTTTTCATAGAAATGTTGTTTGATTTTTTTCTTTTACACTCCACTAGCACATTTATCATAAATAATACACTCTAATTTCTTGGAGAGTTCATCCTGATGGCTTACAAGAAAAACTTTCATATTCGATCCCAGATCGGCTTTATTTTTGGTATTCCAATAACTTGAAAATTTATAGCGAATGTAAGTGGTTATAAAAACCCGTTCGATATGCAGTAAAATCAACAAAATCCCAGCTGAGGATTAGGAGGTGGTAGCAATGGTGGGATGGTAATAAGGATCGGATTATAGCCGGAAATAAAGTGAGTGTATGGCGCATCATCTCTCCTGTACACGTTTTACCGTTTTACGACGACATTCAGAATATATTATTCATCCATATTAAAAGGCTTGTTGGACGAGCGTGTTGGGACAGCACATCCTCTGGCAATTCTTAAAGCACATCATTTGACTGATTCAGCGATTATACGCATTTGATAAGATAATTTTTAATCGTTATTATTATTATTTATTTAGGTATTTATTTATTTATTTTTTTTATTTATTTTTTTTTAAGAGAGAAGACTCTAATCTTCTAAAAAAAAGGGAAGAGGATTTGTTAGGACCGGGTGGACTGTCTCCGTAAAGGCTAGGAATGGCAGAAAGATGAAGGAGAATGAAAATCTGATAGTGAATCTTTTACTTTTTTTGTTTTTGTATCTCCAATAGTCATTTGATATTGCTTATTGTAACTAAATTATTCCAATTCCTATCACTCAAAACCATAATATTAAAAACAATCAGAAAGACATAATTTATGACGTGGATCTATGTATTTTGACAGAAATCATCGGTGACAATATTTCCTAACTTTTTGTTATTTTTTTCACACATCGTTATTCTCAGGTCGAATTTCGACTTACACCTTGAAATAAAAGTTTAAAAGAATTCTATATTTTTTTTCTTTAAAGCATGAAACGGAATTCTAATTAAAGCAGGGGAAAAAAGCTATAAATTAGAGACAGCAATAAATCTCGGGGTACCTGCAACCTCTGGGGGCTAATTGGCGAACTAATGCAAGCAGCTGGTCCAGTGCCAACTGCATGCTCCGATAGGGGGGCTGCCAACCTCGTCCACGATATAGCCCGAGTATGGACAACCTCTCCTGCCAAGTCTTTCTTTATCTTTCATCCTTTACTGAACCAGACGCTGCTCATAACATCCTTAATTCATAACAATGTTATTCTACCCTCTCCACTTATGATATTGCCAGGAAATATAAAAAACAGGTTTCGATATGATGTACCTGTTTTTAGTATGTAGGGAGTGGTAACATTTATGTTGAAATCAAATTTGTTTGATTTATTGAGGTTATTGTGTTGCTAATAGTTTCATTTTCTCTTGTTATAATAAATGTCTTGGTCAGTAGTTTCCTTAATAGTTGTTTTACATTTTGTATAGTTTTGTTTGGAAGGTAAAAAAAAGTAAATTTCTTTGACATGTGCATCCTTCTGTTGATCTATTGTACTATCCATTATTTTGTATTTAAATTTATTTCCTTTCTTCTACTCCATTTACGTTTTATTTTATTTTTCCAAACTTTATAATAACAACGTAATTAAATAATGATAAAAACAATTCAATTAGGATTGATGAATTAATTGCCACGTCTATTGGGATTATTTTATTAGAATACTATTTTTTAACTATCTCTTAGATCTTCAGGAGTTATCTCTTAGATCTTCGGAGAACTGAAGATGCATGTTTAGCATTCGAAACTAGTATTCTAATAAAATAGTTCCAATAGAAGTGGTAATTAATTCATCAATCCTAATTGTATTGAAACTTCTATAACATCATGCGTCCCTCAAGTAAAAACAATTCACACAAGAAAACAATTAAAACTAACTGTGAAACGTGTGTAATAACTATTAACATGTACTTAAATGGAAATTGTAGTTTTTTGTAGCAATTGAATTTGACTCTTTTAAATTTAAATCCCTTCATATAAATTAATAAATATTGACTTTATATTTAATTTACTTCTGTTAATAAAATGTAATTAGAAAATAAGTTTATAAATGAAGCAGCTGTAATTAACTTTATTACGGTCTGTAATACAGATATGTCTTTTGGCTTTTTATAACGGAGGTCTATTGTTTTTTTTATAACGTTTTTTTCACCCTCAAAAATGTAACATTCTAGCTCTCTTAGCCTTACTCGGATCGAAAATTTGTTTATAGTTTCTTTATCAGAAATTTGATGGAGAATTTGTTTTGTAATATAATATTTGTTACTAGAATCTACCGTTTAGGAGATATATTGGATTTAGTGAAAAGTCACATTTTGTTTATATTGAACAATCATTAATTGTTAATTAAATTTTATTATGTATTTAAGCAATATGATCCTCTCTAATCCTAAATCTCAATTCTAAAATGTGAATTTGTAATAGCAGTAGATTATAGGGAGAAATTGATTTTTTTTTCTGCTAAACTTAAAATAATAGTAAAATATATGTTTTGTTTTTTTTTTTTTTTTTTTAAACTGGTCTATTGCTTTTACGGAAATATTTTCAGATACAAAGGAATTTTAAATAAGAAAAATTAAAGGATCGTAGACAATTTTTCACCCCCTATTACTTTTCCTTTGAGAGTTAAATTAAAAAAAAAAAAAAATTAATAATGAAAATGGTAAGCCTGGTGTGCCAATAACAGCAGTATCAATCAGCACGTGTAACTAAACAAACACGGAGCAGAACTATACAATAAACTCCAAGAAACGGTGATTGACACGGCATTTCAAAGCCAAGTAATATCCTGATATTAATTTCTTTCAGTCAGGAATCGAATACTTTATACAAAACGGATCCGAGAGGATAGCGAGAGAAAAATAAAAAAATAAAATATTGACAGGAAAATCTATCTTGGCTGTCAATAAGGTCGAAGAGCGGCGCTAGACACATATGTCAATACCAGCTCACGCCCAATTCCACTTTGGAACTTCTTTGTCTTTGATATTTTTATCAGAAGCATATAATTTTCTCTAATGTGAAATATTTTTATTAATATAACATCAAATAACATGTTGAAGAATATTGTAATATATAAATTAATAAAATAAATATGATGCATTTTTTCTTAATGTCAATATCTATATACTGTACTAAAAAAGGACAAGCCATTTTTCGTTTGTGATCACTAATCACAAAAACCAAATTTGAACTACATCATCTTCATAGTTTATCTTCATAGGTTTATCAAAAATAAAATTTATATATTTTTTATTAAATTTCTCTTTAAAAAAGCGATAAATTTATGGTGCGCAGTGAAGTTTGAAAATTAACGAATAGGTGGTGCGTTATTAAAGAGAGGTCACAAAGATACATTGTTATTTAGAGCTAGAAATTGATAAGAAAACTTACTTAGTTCCATTAAATTGTTATAAAAAAACCTATAAATATATGGCATGACGTTTGGATTCCAGTGAAGTTTAAAAGTCGAACGATATGTGGCTATTCAGCAACAGAGTTTTAGTAAAACTAATGAACCTATTTAAACTAAATTGTCTTCATAGTTCTAGAAAGATTTATAATAGTATATTTCACTATAATAATAATTTAAATGTACAGCGTTAAGTGGCAGAAATGAGGTTTGCCACGCTACCATTAGCTTTTAATGTTAGAAATTAAAATCCAACCAAATGAAATCGATAAAATTGTTTCTGCCAAATAAAAATTATTTCCATATCAAATTGATCATTCGCTTTTTGATATTGTGTATAAAAATAAGATCCTTGGGCTTTCAGTTGTAAGCACTGATAATGCAGTCCATTATTCGCAAGAGATTTTTAATCGTCTCTGTCTGGATTACCAACTCATATATTATAATTAAAAATTTGATGTCCAATCATGCATTTACGTAATCTTCGAATTTTGCGTAATTATACAAACACGTAATATTTTACCCAGTCAGATGCCAGATGAAAATATCATTAAAGATAATGCCCAGTTGTATTGTTCAATACAACATTTCAAATATTAGTTAAAATTAAGTTCCTTACATATGAGAGCGGGTGAAGCTGGTCTATATGTACCTATACAAAAATGTACTAGTTTACTCGAAATAATAAAAAAATATGATCACTGTTTATGGATAAAGCTGGTAAATAATTCAGTAAGATTGCTTAGTTTGGCAGAAGGATAGAAGACATATGTACACCATCTCAAAAAAACTAGAGTAATCCAAAAAAAAAAATATTTCTTCAGCTTTTTCTTTCTAGTTGGTTTGACTAAATTAATCGATACAAAACTACTTGTATAAAGTTTAATATTTTTTATATTTTGAAATGTATATGTCTTTTGGCTGGAGGTCAATAGTTTTTTTGTTATTTTTTATTGTACAGAGTCACTATAGCAACTTTTACTCTTAAAAATATAACTTAGACAGTAAGACTTAAGTCTTAGTTGGTAAGAACGAGGGAAATAATGTTATTATTATTTTTATTAACGCTAGGGAAATATTGTTATTATTCCTATATTTCCATATTTTTATTTTATTTTGTTATTTACATTACATTTCCTTCTGTCCTTTTTTATTGTTTATTTATTATCCTTCTATCCATTACCATTTTTATTTTATTTTTTTTATGTATTTATTTGTTTTCCCTTATCATTCCTGTCTTGTTCTTTCTGCTTTGAATTATTACTGATTTGTGTATCTGATCTTTTCTATGCGGTTTTTTGTATATTTTTTTTCATCCATGCCATTCTGTATTCCATTTGCCATCTGTTTATCGGTCTGTTATTTTTATCACATTTAGTATTTTGTTCATTATAGCCATAAGGAAGACCTGCAAGGCAGGTCGAAACGTTGGCACGTAGTAAAGAATTTTTTCTTAAACATGGTGTTCCTCTTTGACTGCATCCCTGATCATCTTCTCCTCTATTTATTTTTGTTTACTTTGGGAAGAATATAATAATTATCTTTTTTTTTTTTTCGGACTTCTCTCGTTTTTCTATATCGCAAAGTTGAAATCGGAATTTACCACGACAAAAATTTACAACCGTAAAATTACACTAAGAAAAATACTTTTATATTTCTCCTAGCATCTATTCATTTTTCTTTTAGTAGATCTACTATTAAGTAAATCTGCTTGTTTTGAACCTGAAATATTCTAAAATTGTGTTGTTGTTTTTTTCCAATTAATGATATCCCTACTATATCAGTTAGTAATTTATTGAAAGTCATTTGCTAAATCAAAATATTACATAATATTTACCCATAAAGACAATCAAAAGCTATTTCGAAATCAATACCAACCTGGTCAACTTTTATTCCGCTTATAAGAATCAGCTTAAATAGTAACAACATGTTAAAAGATTTGATAATTATTAAAAGTTAGCATGAACTTGAAGGATATTTTATAAAACACAGAAAAGCTTATTTCAACATAAACTTATTTTTTACCATCGAGAAATGCAGCGAAGCAGAGAAAAGTAAAGCTAAGACCCTTGCTAAGTTTATATTCTGCCGAGACGAAATATCGTGTGACCTGCAAGCTGTACCTTCGCTATGTATTTTCTGTTTCAACACAACGTAGTTTCTGCTTACTTAAACCCAGGAAGAATAGCAAGAGGTGGAATATATTCTTTATAGAGGGAATTAAATACTTAGATGTGCATAAATTAAAATACATTACAATGCTTTGATCAAATAATTACAATTTTAAAACTCTTATTTTAGTTGTACTGTTTTATATACGCTTTACTGATCCGTCCAAGGATATTCCGCTCATCGCTCAATTACTAATTCATGTGTAAATTTTTTTGAATTGGGAATTTTAAACGGCCCGAAATATCTAAAAAACCATCTATATAGATAACTTAACACAATGAAGAAATTTATTTTGATGTAAAAAAAAGAAAAACTCCCAGATTTAAAAAATAATAGACCATCATACAATAAAATAAGATCGGTGGATAATACTGCCATGCTGAATACAAAATAAGTTATGCTATTGTTACTTAGAGCTAGGTTTCTTATTAAAAAACCTGTACATACATTTAACTTAATGGAGAATATACATGATTTACTTTTGTCCACAAAAAAATGTAAATTATCGTTTATCAAGACTAAAGCGACAAGAAACTGCTCGTCGTTACAGACTACTTCAACATTTACTAAACAAACGATCTAACCTCCCAATGCATTACCAAAGACTTATTTACGTGACTGTTGTTAGACCTATTTGGACGTACGGAGTTGAGCTTTGGGCTCTACTAAACCATCCAATTCATCTCGTATCCAATCCTTACAATCCAAAATCCTTCGGAAAATCCTAAATGCCCCTTACTTTGTCACCAATAAGCTTATCCATAAAGACCTTAATGTTCCATATGTTGCTGATTTAGCCCAAACCAGATACCTATCCTTTCATAGTAAGCTCCATAACCACTCAAATCCATTAGTGAGCAGTGACGAAAGTGAGGAGTATTGGTATCGAAGAAGATATATATATATATATATATATATATATATATATATATATATATATATATATATATATATGAGATTTTTTTTTTTCATTATGGGAATTTTTAAAATCTTATTCGAATTATTTGTTTAATTTAATTTAAATATGAAAGTGATTCTCTTTGTATTAAATGGTTTTAAAATACTTATTGGAAGTCATTTGTAAATTCAATTGATATTATAAGTTTATTTAAATCATAATTTTCAATTTTAATATATTTTAATATTGGTAATCCAGATGGACAGAGACTACTAAGAAATTCGTGCGTGTAATGGACTGTATTATTAGTGCTTACAACTTTTTTATATATATATCAATTTATTGAAATTTACAACTATACAAATATGTACATTAAGTAAATGAGCTGATAGCGATTACAATGACATGTAACAACTTAAAAAGAACTACTTATCAGTAGCACTTCAATAAAATTTTACACTAGAAGATCTCTAGGCCATCTTCTTTTCAGACGCCTCGGAGGATTATCGGGAATAGAGTGGGAAGCAAGTTGAGAAACTAATGGGTTTGAGTGGTTATAAAGCTTACTATGAAAGGATAGGTATCTCAGCAACATAAGGAACATTAAGGTCTTTATGGATAACCTTATTGGTGACCTAGTAAGGGGAATTTAGGATTTTTCGGAGGATTTTAGATTGTAAGGATTGGATACACGAAGAATCGGATGGTTTAGTAGAGCCCCAAAGCTCAACTCCGTACGTCCAAATAGGTCTAATCACAGTCATGTAAATAAGTCTTTTGTAATGAATTGGGAGGTTTGATCGTTTGTCTAGTAAATGTTGAAGTAGTCTGTAACGACGAGCAGTTTCTTGTCGCTTTAGTCTTGTGCTTACAACTTAAGGTCCATGAATCATTTTTCCTTCTCAATATCAGAAAGCAGAGGATCGATATTTTTATTTAGTACTAATTTTACTTTGGCAGAAATGATTTTATTTATTTCATCTGGTTGGATTTTAATTTCTAACCACGTACATGACAAGTGCAAACCTCGTTTCTCGTCCATTTAAAATCGTAGTATTGTAAATTTTACTACTTCCAACCCCTTATAGAACTATGAAAGAAATTTAAATGAAATTTGGTACAGATGGGTTCAGATGGGTACAGATGGGTGTTTTACCATTATGTACTGTATCGTGGAATAGTGCTGAACATATATCGGTTAATTTTAAAATTTCTGTGGGATCCACATGTCGCATCACATATTTAATTTTTTTTTAATGATTTAATTGAATATAAGTGAATTTTATTACCAATTTCAAGCTTTACATTACCTCTCTAGTAGAATGCCGCTCGCCAACTATCTGTCAATTTTCAAACTTCGCAGTTTTCCATATACTATCACTTTTTTAGTTACACAATAATTGAAAATCAGAAGGTTTTATTATTGCTAAACCTTTCTGGAACTATAAAGATGATGTGGTTCTAATTTGGTACAGATTGGTTCAGTAATTCTCGTGATTAGTGATCACAAACAAAAAATAACTTGTCCTTTTATATAATAGCATAGGTTATTTTATGTAATATTAAAAAAAAAAAAATGTATTCCGTATATTATCTCTTTTTTTTAATTATCTTTAAATTGTGATATTGATGGTATTATCCCACTAAAATAATTTTGGTAGTGAAATAAATCTGTAAGTGACCACTGTGGGTCGCAGAGAAATTCGGACTGCCGGGTTATACCGATTTTGCGGGACTGAACTGTGCCCTAGAAGTGGCCAATAATTCATCAATTCTTAATTGCATTGGTCCTTCTGCACTATCATATCTCTCGACTTATATTGGACAAGTCCAGAAAATGAACATGAATTTTTTAAAATAAAATTTTATTAATATGTAAATTACATTATAGAAAAGTCAACTTTTATTTGCTATTACATATATATTATTGTTTGAAATTTGCCTCTATAGTCCGAACGTAGAACTACAAAGCGGTTCGGTATTTCGATTTACTTAAAACCGGTTTTAGTTGATTTCGAAAACATCTTTTTTTACCAACCATCTTTTAGAAAATTATAAAATATATATAATTTGCCGTTTACAGTATAATATCACGAAGAAAAGGAGTTTAGTTTGACACAAAGGAGTTATTAAGGGAAGTCGCTAAGTGGTTTAGTTGGCGACCCAGCCGTGAAACCCAGTTAGCTAGGAGTGGACCCTAAATTCGGCAACTGCCGCTCTAAGGTCGCTTAGCCCTAGTCAATATTGTCTTCATTAGTTGTATTAGCTTTATAATTATCACAGCTTGAGGTAACATCTTCATTTAAGTATGATATATTGATTGTTAAAGAGAATATGTAGGTAAGTACAAAAATAGACAAAAGTACTGTGGTCATCTCCTAAGCATCCTGCACCCGTAAAATAGCTTGGTAACCTATAGGCCCAATTATTTCTTATTAATCGGAAGTCGACAAGGATGACATTTGATTTTTCCTACGTTTAGTGCGTTCCACTCCAAAATCCGTGGTAAAATTCAAAATGCTCCTTATCGTGTCAAACCTTCTCCATAAAGATATTAATGTTCCATATGTTATAGATTTAACTGAAACCAGATACAAATCCATTCATAGTAAACTCCATGCCCACTTAAATCCACTAGCCTCTCAACCGCCTCACAATCAAATCATTGTAACCTTCCGATGTGTGTAAAACAACAACACATTTACTCGTTGTATACATTTGTAAATATCAATAATGCATTAAAAAAAACAAAAAAACAAAAACAAAACAGAAATAATAAATAAAGAAGTTTGAACAGAGGTCTAATGCGAGCATTCTTCTTCATACTTCATCGATTGAACACCATGAAACCCCCCGCCAATTTCAGTTGATTTGCAGTCTATTCATTGTGTTATAAACAATTAAAAACGAAAAATCATTGTAGTATAAACTTACTTTTTTCTTTTTTTTTTATTACCTTTCTGTTAAACATTTATCTAAAAAAATTCTCTATTGTAATATAAACACTTTGTTGTAACTAGCTGTTTTTTTCTAATGCATCTAGCTAAATTTCTATTAGACCTTACAAGATCTTTGTGAACCAGAAATAAAAAAAAAAAATTATTATTTATAAGTTGTAGCAACTTCCGCGGTTCACAATATGATAGGTGGGAGTAAAGCTAATAATAGAACCTTAAATAAAGAATAATAGAAATTGGTCAATAAACAAAGAAAATGTATTTTTAATTTTTTTTTTTTTTTTTTTGTAATTGGGAAATACACAGCACCCAAGGTTTTTAAAAGCGTTTCTAATCACCTTATACAGTCAGGTTGGTTTGAACAAATGTCGTCAACGACTGATCGGGTGTCAAAGCTTTGGTTTTATCGTGGTCTTTACGTGATGCAGCTGCATTTATCAAGCTTTGTGGGCGAGATGGAGGTTCTTTCTTTTCTTGCTTTTCTCTACCCTCTTCAAAAGTTTTATTCGGTCTTCCAACACGACTTCTTGGTTCGCCATCATTGTCAGAAGAATTACAAACCTATTCATGGTCCAATGACTGAAGTTTTTTCTAAGTATCAGATTAAGTATCAATACCCATTAAAGACAGCTGTATCATGCCCATCCGCTCTTTTAAGATTAACGCTCTCCAGATCATTATGTTCTGTGGTATTACAATCGCAAACGCATGTGAACCCAGATAATTTTCAGAAAAAAACCTTACCCTTTGTGGAGGAAACCGGAGCTTTTTTGTAGCACTATCTATTAAAAAACATTATGGTAGTTCACAACATTGATCGATAAAAGTAACACGTTAAAAAATATTTGTTTGACCAATTTGTCTTATGTGTATCATATTTGGACATCTTAGAACAGGAATACAACATTGTAATTATTTCACGATTTTTCCTGGTCATATACACGAAATTCTAAAAGTTAAGTGTAATTTAACCAAAACATCCACTATCTTGACTTTAAGACTCAATAAATGGGCCTAAACATAATAGTCCAGTCAATAAACATATTGTAAAGTGCATGAAATATGCGATTATATTTTACTTCATAGCTTCGTTAGAACTTGTTAGAAGTTAAGCATAATAAAAGTCTCCGCACCTGGGTGGTGAATGTATGGTAAGGGAGAGGGGAGGTCACATTTTTGGGGTTTTCGATTATGATCTCAAAAATGGTGGAATCTAGAAAAATATGTTTCAAATCAAAATTAAACTTCCTATTAAATTGATATAATACATATTTGTCGAACTTCCAACAGTTTCCGAGATATACATTATTGATAATCGATAATTTTCGAAACAATAAGAATTTATACCTCACTTTATGACAAACATATGCTTCAAGTGCTAGAAAAATACATATTGAAGTAAGGCAAACTTAATGCTCTCCAGCATTGGTTCTGAAAGACGATTGTGAAAGGCACTAGAAACAAATGACAAAAAACGAGGTAAAAATTAATTTTTCTCGAAAATTATATATTTTTAATAACGTATATCTTGAAAACCATTGAAATTTCGACGAAAACGTATATTATTTAATTTTATAGAAAATTTAATGAGGTTTAATTTTGATCTGCAGCATTTTTTTCTAGAGTCAACCGTTTTCGAAATATAATCGAAAAACAAAATTGGGACCTTCTCCCCTCCCCCAACCCTTAGTTCACCCCTCAGGGACAGGGACTTTTAGTAAGTTTACCTTCTACCTATTCCTAACTAAGCTGTGAAGTCAAAAATCATCGCATGTTTCATGCACTCTACACCCCTCATTTCAGCACTCTTTATCTGGTGTCGCACTTCTCTGATAAAACACGTTATTTATTTTAATGATGTATATCTCAAAAACCGTTGGAAGTTCAACAAATAAGTATGAAATCAATTTTATAGAAAATTGAATGAGCTTTAATTTTTAGAGTCCACCGTTTTCAAGATATAATCGGAAAACCCGAAAATTGGACCCCCCCTCCTATAGTAAGCTCAACATCATCGGCGGGGACTTTTAGTAACCTTCTAACCACTCCTAACGAAGCTGTGAAATAAAAAATAATGGCATATTTCAATGAACTCTACTCCCCTCACTTCAGCATTTATTAACTAGACTATATAGGTAAGGATGGAGTTTGTGCTATATCTAGATGCAGTGGCTAATATACAACAGAAGCACGAGCCGGATGATCGAAACAAAAAAAATCGAAAAATCTAATTTTTTCGGAACTAGCGCCACTTTGCGGGACATTGAGGCCATAAACACCGAAATCAGAGAAAATATTGTTGAATTATTAATTTATAGATTATTATTATAACTTATCCATATTTTTTCTCGATTTCACTATTTGTCGTTTCAATATAAGAATATTATTACAGTCCACTGTTTCTTTCTCAATCAGAGAAATCGTTATACATAGATAGATATGTTTTCTGTAAATAACAAAATACGTATGTCAAGATACTGAGCCTATACTTTACATCAGAGATCGCTTAGATAAATTTATACAGTTGAGACAAACAGTAGAAGATATACTGTCCGCAGAGAACATTAATTTACAATGCTATGACTAAATTAGCGGTCCTCAAGAGCACTACTGTCTGTATAATAGCTACATTTGGTTAGGGCACTGTCTTCTCCGCTTCATGAATAATCAAATTATTTGCAGAGAGTTCCTCTCAGAGCAATGGGGTAACCTTATTTTGGCGTGCTATGTCTGTCGGATCGGGGTCAGCATTAATCTAAAAAGGGATGCCAGTCAGGTCATACTTCCTTGGCAAACTATGAATATTCTTAACTTAATTATGTAATATAGAGCGCCTTGATACAAAATTTACTCTATAAAATCATGTTATTTTCTCATAGGTTCTGTTGGGCTGAGAATAATTGAGCAAATTTAAAAAATCAAACAAAAGAAAAAACAAAAAATATCTCTTCAATTTTATATTCATTCTTTGTGGCACAACATAATTTCAATTACATCCTTAAGATACCTGGGCCTCCTCTACCTCGAAGTCTCATATTTTTAGTCGCGATGCATCTTTGGTTGGTATTTTCAGTTTTCTGATATCTTTTAGTATATTTGCTTCTTCATCTTCTCTTGAGCTTTCGCCTAGCCCTTCCATCTTCTGGACTTTTGTAACATACTTTTTTTAATGTCTTGAGCCATTTAAAAGGCCGAGTACGCTTATAAAATCCATACTGATCACACCCAAATTAACTGTTGATTTCTTTTCAAAATCATTCCCAACATTTTATTTTTTTTTGATCAATTTACATTATTTTAATTATAAAGATCAAATTACTTGTTTTTATGTTATTGAAATTTACAACAGTACAAATATACATCAAGTAAATGTGTAAAAAACGTTGACAATAACATACCAAAACTTGAAAAAGACTACTCATCAGTAGCACTTCAATAAAAAATCAATACAAGAAGATATCTAGGCAATCTTCTTTTCAGACGTCTCGGAGGGTTATCGGGAATTGAGTGGGAAGCAAGTTGAGAAACTAGTAGATTTCAGTGGTTATGGAGCTTACCATAAAAGGATTGGTATCTGGTTTTGTCTAAATCAGCAACATATAGAACATTAAGATCTTTGTAGATAAGTTTATTGGTGACAAAATAAGGAGCATTGAGGATTTTTCGTAGGATTTTGTATTGTAAAGATTGAATACGGGATGAATTGGATAGTTTTGGTTCATCCCCAAAGCTCAACTTCGTACGTCCATATAGGTCTAAACAAAGTCATGTAAATGAATCTTTTGTAATGAATTGGGAGGTTTGATCGTTTGTCTGGTAAATGTTGAAGTAGTCATAACGACGAGCAGCTTCTTGTCGTTTTTATTACTTAACTTAAAAATTAAATTAGATTAACAATTTATGATTATTTAAAATAAACAAAGTTGAGAGAAAATTAGGATTTGAAACGTAACTTTTATAATTCAAACTAATATAGCCTCTGAACGGTAGGTCATAATAAAATCATATTTTCGATTACATTTCTGATAAAGGAATTGCTGGCAAATTTTCGATCCGAGAACACCATTAGAGTAAGGCTCGTTGCACACACACCGGTTTTGGACGGCCGGTTTTTTACCGGTCGTCCAAATTTCAATAGTGAACAACATGTCAAATAGTAACCATGCACACACGCCGACTTTTGGACGGCTGGCAAAAAGTCGGTGTGTGTGCAAGTTTACTATTTGACATATCGTTCACTATTGAAATTTGGACGACCGGTAAAAAACAGGCCGTCCGAAACCGGTGTGTGTGCAACTAGCGTAAGAGCGTGTCAAAATGTTACATTTTTGAGGGTGAAAAATAGTTACACCTAGAAGTATAAATCACCAACCAAAAGACATATCCATGTCAAAATACTAGAATTTTTCAATGACTAGGAAAATCAATAGATCATGGATATGTCTACTATGATCTACTGCTTTTCTCAATTTACAGTTTAAAATGTAGAAAAAGGGGTTTGAATCTTGACGTTTTTCATTCAAATAAATATAATTCTAAACGGTTGGTCCTATCTAAATAGACGATATTCTCCACAAAGTTTCTGATAAGGGATCCGTCGGCAAATTTTTGATAAGTGCTACACCAACAGAGATATAGCGTGTCGAACTACGCGTAACGCACACGCATTCCCTAAAAGCGTTATCACTTATGACCAAATTCCACAAAGTCAAATTCCACCTCCAACACTTAAAGAATGTTAAGCAAGATGTGCTTTTATTTTCATTCAAATCAATATAGTTCCTAAACGGTGGGTCCTAGCGACAAATGTAAAATAATAACAAATATTTTCCATTAAATTTTTAGGAAGTTTTCAATCAGAATAAAACCAACAGAGCTAGAGTGTTTCAAAATTTTATGCTTTGAGAGTGGAAAAAAGTTACACATTTGAGTGTGAAAATAACGTTACACCGTGACTTTTGTCATACAAACCACTATATCTCTTAAACGGTAGATCCTAGCGGTAAGTGGTATAAATATATATATATTCCAATTAATTTCTAATAAGAAAACTTTCGACAAGTTTACAATCTTAGATATACCAACACTACAGCTTGTCAAATTGTTAAAATTTTTACTGTCAAAAATACTTTACACCAAAAAAGTATAGACGGCCTGCCAAAATACATATCATTGCCAATAGAAAAAATAACAAAAGTTTCTCTTATTATAGCAAATATAAAAATAACCTATAATCATCTTAGATACATGATTGTTGAAGTAACTTCACGAAATAAGTAACCTAACCTAATATATACTGCGCAAAAATATTTCTAATTTTGTGTTATTTGCTTTGCCTACCATTTTTTCATTATTTTTATTATAAACTGCATTAATATTCATCAGAAACTATTGTTGTTTTTTTTTAATGTTTTTTTAATATAAAATACAATTAAGGGGCTTGAAAAAAATAACAAAAATAAAACGTTTTAGTAGCATATTTTTTTTTATTGAACAGATTAGTTTTTGGAAACAATTAATATCTTGTATAATGCCCTCTGTTAGCCAAAACCTGTGTGCACCTATTAGGCATACTGTTAATAATGTTGTCACTGGTTTCTTGAGGAATTTCAGAGATGTTGCAATGCTGCGCTCAGTTGTTGCAGGTCAATTAGTGGCGGATGATGATTAAAAAGCCCTCTCTGTAATGTGTCCCATACGTGCTCAATAGGATTGAGGTATGTAGACAATGGGAGAAGGGGCAGGCGGGAAATTCCCAGGTTTTCTAAAACTTGATGAACAACTATTCCTGTATGAGGTCGAGTGTTGTCATCCAGAAATCAAATTTATCTCCCAATGAGATTCCTAGTTTGAGGGAGACATTCTTCAATAATTTCATGTGCATATTAAACTGCTGTGAGGTAGCCTTCAATTATATGGAGGTTGGCCGTGTAAATGGCAGCCGAGACATGGTCTGTTACACCACCAAGGTAAAACACCTTCAACTTCATTGACGATCTGGCGGGCAATGTGAAAAGGGTTTCTCCCGGCAGTGATAACAATATTTCTATCTTCTCTTTCAGTTGTAATACTTTGTGATCCACTGCCCGGCCTTCTATTGGCACTCCCAGTCTCTCGAAAACGAGCTGAAGCCCAGGAGACGACACTCTGGGAAACACCAACCGCCTATCAACTTGTCGGCGACCTTGGTTACGCATTATCACTATAATTTCGCGAACTTCGGGTTCAAGATGATATCTTTCCATGGTTATTAAAAGTTCAACTGCATTAAAATACGAGAAAAGCTTTTTATTTACAAAACGATAAATCTTCATGTTTACTTTCCTTAAGAAAACTTGTTATAAATAAAAGGATTAACAATTGTTTGGACTCTGGTTTGTATTTTCTTATTAATCCACACCGGTCACTTATCATGTGACAACAAGCAGATATGATAATTGGAGTATACAAGATAATTGGCATGTCAGGCATGAGGGAGGACAGTACCCAGCGGTACTTACTCCTGACATGAACATGGTATTTAATCAGTTTTAACAGAGTAGATCCCTCAAACAACTCCTTAAATTTTAAATATTAATTTTAATTAACGGATAAGCGATAAATGTGGCATACCCCTATTACCTTTTGCGAAGTTTATATACTTTTATGTTTGTTAAGGCTTAATTTCCTCAAATAATTCAATAAAGGGAGAAAGAAAAGGTTATACCAAAGGTTACCAGACTCTTAGGTTACTATACTTCTGCTGTACTCAATGTTCATATAATCCAACAAAGAAGTGAGAATAAAAATAATTTTAATCATTCAAGAAAAGTACATAAAATAAATTTAAGAATTGATAAGTGGGTAATTTATTATAAATAATTAAATATATATTTGTAATTTCCGGTTCGCTCAATAGACCTATGAGATCCTTGTTCAACTTTCCCTCAGCATGCCCTGACCTATGTTCTAATTAGGCTGCAACATTCCTTACTGCACCTTACTGAAGGTGTATATATTATTTGTGAATGTGTGTGTGTGTGTTTGTTTTTGCATATCGCACATGTATTTCTAAAGTGACACTACTCAAAAATCTGCTTTAAAAAAATTTAAAATACTTGCAGTCTTGAATAAAATATGGAAAGTATACTATCTAAGTGAATTATCTTATAATTCTAATCTCTAGTGAGATGTGTCAGATGTCATTCGATACATTTTTGACAATTTATATAAGAGTATTGATAATAACAATGTCTTAATTATTAGTGTAAAGTGAAAATTATTAAAAATATATTTTTAAGACAAATGCCATTTTCTACTTAGAATGTAGTGACCTTAGAATAAATGGTATTATCAACATATGATTTATTTTTGGGTAGGTTATGAAAATAAAGTTTTAGATTTAATTTAACTGATGATTTTCAAAGCAAATCTCATTTGTGGAAATTATTGCAGTTTTTATCATTGTCAAAAAAAAAACTATTATTTTTACTAATAAACAATTATTATTTATATAAATAAAAATAAAAATAACATTGTTCAGAGGATTTAATACGAGATAACGTGCTTTGAAGGTTATTGGTGGTTGGCGTAACTTAGAGTGGGTCCATTTACCAATGGCTCACTGAAGGTGACCCTCTTGCTTTGCTTGGGGTGCACTCTAAAGGAGGATGGATAGGTGTCCTCCGAAGATAGCATGTTATCGTCGGAGGAAGTTTCCGTGCACTCTGCTAGAAGCTCTTCGTTGATCGCCACTAACACCATCCTCATCTGCATCAGCTCCATCTTCTGCTTCTTCAGTTCTTCCATTAGAGCTCTCTTTTTGCCACCAAATAGGTTACAAATCTTTGGACAAGAAGGATTAATTTCTTTCTCTGCTGCTGCTATTGTGAAAGGATTTCCGATGGGAAAGCCTTGTGTCATTGAAATGATTGGAAAGACTTTGCCAGGAGCATACGTTTGTCCGAAACCAAAGTTGCCATCTGGATACTGCCCCCAGCCATATCCTCTCTTCATCCCTTTATCATGCCTCTGTTTTTCTGGCAATTTCCCCTTCCTCTCAGCCTGATGATCTGGCGTCGCTTGGCAGCTTTCGCATTTTAAAACAAGTGTATCTGAAATGGTTTCTTTGCTCTCAGTTGCACGCTTAGGTATCAAGTTACAAGAATTCTCCTTGTCCACTTTTAATACATCATTTTCGGTTTTCGTGCCGCACGACTTCTGGCTCAAGAGTTCTGAGCAAGAAGTGCTGCTCGACCATGGAAATGTTTGGGTACCAAGCGCCTGAGTCAGAGGCTTTTGATCATCACAATATCTCTTTCTTTTTTTTCGAGAGCATGTCTGAGTTATTTTAGAAAGCATGAATACTCCAGAAGTATTGATCTCCGCGGAAAATAGCTTAGGTTCAACTGTTTGGGTCTTCTTGATTCTCTCTCGTTCAAAAGGTGTACTTGCCTGAGTACAAGCTACACCACAGCTGACATATTTTTGTTCCGGGTAGGCATAGATAAAGTTTTCATTGTCTGGGATCAATGATGATACAGATACAGATGAGAATGTGAGCGTGCTCCTTGTAGATTTGATTGAAGTAGAAGCAGAGGTCGTCAAGAAGCTTGTAGTGGTAGAATGCGAACTGGTTTTCGTTGCTGTTACTCGCCTGAAAAAAAATGGTCCGTCGACTGGTTTGAGTTGATACATTACAGGCCGCTTCAAATTAGCTGGCATATTAGGATATAGAGGAAGTAAATTAGGTACCATACCTCTCAGTGGTTGGAACGGCATCTGCAGTCCAGCCATCATCACTTGTTTTTCAGATTCTGTTCTAACACTGATTTCGCTTTGACTCCTTGCCGTTGAAGAGATGTGACTTCTCTTCTTTGCCAGATAATACCTTCCTATGGGCGGATCTTTACTTGAACAATTCTTATCAATTGTCTGAGTTCTTGTATCCGTAAGGTAGACTTCTTCAATAGGATTGTTCAGTGTCTGCGTATAAGCATCCAAAGACGGGCCATCAGACTTCACCGCAGAACAGTTATTCTTCATGCTAAAAACATCACGGGAAACCTTTTCTAATCTCTTTTGTAATGTATTTAAACTGATTTTACTCTTCGTTATTCCGTCCATGTCTCGTTGAATGTTGTAATTCTTTTCCTTGGACTTCACTACTTCAGATTCAGAAGAATCTATTGACATAGCTTGAAACTGGCCAACAACTTTTTTTTGCAAACTTCTTTTTCTTTTAAACAAATTCTTAGCTCTAGTCCAAATGTTCTGTTTCCGATGATGTTTCTTGTTTTGTAAATTCTTTGATGTACGATCTTCGGTCTTGATTGTGTGCTGGAAAAGGCTCCAATCCGAATTCTGAGACTTTCCTCTACTTCCACTGACTCGAAGGATAGAGCCAATTATATCTCTGCTGCTTTGGTCGCTGTGAAGCAAACTCGATTCATAGCTGCTGCTTTGCCGCCTAGGCCGAGAAAGTATCAGTTCAAACTCACTTTCGCTCTTGTCTCGACTGATTAGTTCTTCTATATCTTCGCTATTAAGAGGTGTGTAGTCCCTCGAAGAAGAGTCTGCGGCTTGAATACTGTCAGTGGACTCTATCTCTGGTTGCCTCTCATCAAATGGGTGGCTTGTGATTGAAATATCACCGATACCTATTCCGCGGATAAAATGCAGCAGCTTCTGAAAGATATCATTCTGTTCAGAACTGGTAGATATGTCGACGGAGACTACAGTATCCAACCCTGGACAGCTCTCGACACTCGCTTTGAACCTGAGGGAGTTAAGATAGTCTATGACCTGCTTCTTCTTGATCCTGTCCACTCGGCCGAGGCGCAGCTCTGTGACGGTGAGGTGGGGATTGTGGTGGCGCAGCCTGGCCACCAGTCGCTCCTCCTTCGCGTCCATCCTCCATCACTGTTCCATTAAAGCCAACCTATTTGTTCATAACCTTCACTGATATGTCATATGTACTATATGTGAGGTTACTAGGATTGATAACATTTCTCTTATCGATATATTCGTTAATATTGAGAAAACACTTTAAATTTACAGCATTTTAGATGTTGGAATTAATTTATGTTTATAATGAGAAACTGTTATCAGTCTCCGAATATTTTATTGATTATTACACTACTCAAAAAAAAAGAAAGAAAATTTTTAGCGAAAATACACTTCTGCACTTTAGTGATCGGTATGAAGTTTTTGATTGACTACTTTAAATTTTGACTTATAAAAACGAGTTAATGACATGTAATGATTAATTGGCATTTTTATTTCAAACATATGATTCTTGTACAACAAACATTATTTGCCCTGAAGAAGCAGAAAAGTCAAATTGTGCTCATTTTAGAAGGGGATTTTTGATTGATTTTTTTTTTCAGGAATTCCTTTATTATTTGTACGAAATAGGTACTTTAAGGTTTTTTTAAGAAGTACAACTTAACTAATTTTTCACCCCGTTTATTTAAAAAATCTTTCTTTAAAGGTTAATAGTTAACTCGTTTTCAAGAAAATTTGACTTGTCTAATTCACGACAACCACCGATCTATTGGGCTCGAATAGCTTTATCAACAACTTATGCTTCTTCTTTAAGCTATTTTAATTTTAAAAATGTAGTGGTAATTATTTTGTTTGTGTATTAGTGGCTGTTGATACGTTACTTTAGATTTCTTCTTTCGAATTATCTTTAAATACAATAGTTATTTCTACAACTTTGTTAACTCTTAATATTTAATTTTTTAAACAGCACTGTCGAATAACGGCTGGCACACTAGTGACGAATCGTTGTAGTTTGGATTATCTGGTAATTATGTTTTTTTGGGGTGCTAAACACCAATCTGGTGTTAATTTCTAACGGAAAATATGTTTTTTTTTTCTCTCAAAAAATCTGTGAAAATTAGACGTTTATCCCCTTTTTCTAAAATAACTCAAAAACAAAACAAATTAATGTACCCATAGATTAGTATATGTATGAACAGAGTGTTGGGCTGCCAACAGTCAACCGGCTTAGTATATTGCTGTTAAAACAGGGAAATTAGCGTCAAACCTTGAACTCCAAAAATAAAAAGGTCTGACTTCTGGAACTTGACTCTAAATGTGATAAAAAGTCTTCCTCGAAATAGCGTCGCAGGTTTAAGTGGGGGAGAGGAGAAAGTGTTAAATATTGCATGTTTTTAGCTATTTGATTGATTAACTCGGAAACCGTTAGTTTTAGCACTTTTTGCGTTATGTACATTATTAAAGGGGAAAAAAAAATGCAAAAAATTTAGTTCTATTCATTTTGATCAATAATAATTGAAGATACTGACTAAATTCCATTGTCAACGCGAAAAAAACAAGTGTTGGTACTCCGAACTCAGAAACTCTTTGTACGATCTAAATTTTGTTTGTTTTACCTAAAAGCTGATTAAATTTACTACCAGAACCGATATATGCAATTTTGATCAAGTCCTTTAAAACACTCAACTAAAACTAAAAAAAAAAGTTGTTAAATGGAAAACATGTTGAAAATGTCATCCTTTTTAATTTCGTATATAACATTTTCGAATAGAACTTATAGTTTTTGAATTTTTTTTTTTTTTTGGGCGCGAAACGGCCTTGTAGACCACGCGAATATTATGATTGTATTCTCTTCTTTTTGTTCTTTCTTTCCACCCACTTTTCCTTCATCAAGTTCGAGTGCTTCCTTCTCCTCTCCTCCGTCCAAGCCACTCCTCCACTGGTCCTCCTTGGCCCCTCAAGAACTGCAAGCCCCTGTAACTTTTTCCTGAATTCGTCTCTATCCAAGCAATCCACGTCCCTGATTCCCAACCTTGCTGTTAGTTTTTGAATTATTTTAGAAAAAACGGAAAAGCTTTTCTAAAGATTATGAGGAAAAAAACATATTTCCCGTTAAAAATATGATTTCTATATGTGTTTTTTTACTCCATCCCTCTAAACAGTCGTCATTCAATTAACCTTTCTACTTTCAAATACCACTTCTTTAACCACCTACTATCCACCCAGATCCAAAAACTGTCAATAGCCACTTTTTAGTTGTTATAAACTATCAATGTACACAGTTTATGTTCAAAAAAATCTTTTTTATTACCTTATACTTTTATTAATTACTTTTTTTCTTTTTTTTTATTTTTTATTATAATTATATGTTACTTTGTTAGGGAATTATTATTTTATTTTAAGGTTCTGAAGGCCCTTGATTGTACATCATTTTTATAGTATCAAAAATCGAAACTACATCATTACTTTACTTTTTAAAACACAAGCTGCCTGGACTAGGTAGCTTTTTTATTATTTTACTCACAAATGATATATAACCATCATATCTTATCAACAGTTTAGTCTTTTCAGAATATTTCGTAATCATAAGTTAGGAGAAGATTAAATACGAACTAATCTAATTCAGTAAACGACAGACACTGTGGCTATCAATACGTCCCCTCACACTAGTCCTCAGCCTCGTAAAAGAATCCTATCTCTCTCCAAGGATAGTCAATCTTCCCGAGAGGAAGGCCTTGGCCAAGGTTTTCTTTCGAAAACCTCAAAAATTACGGATAAAGCTGTTTGCATACTATTGAAAATGGACCCTAAGAGGAGTCGCGATGAAATCCCCAATGAATTAAGGTGCTAAAACATCGCTGTCAGACATGTATCTGTCATTTGGCACCTCTATGTGTATGGATTATGTGCCCAGCTGCGAAAAAATCGATCGACAAGAGAAATCAAATAGCTCAGAATTTGCCCACGAGTTTCATTATACTTCTGATGAGTGGGAAAATGTGGCCTTTTCGGACGAAAATCAGCTTGATGTCTAGTGTTGGAAGACGGTATTTAAGATAACTTAGAGGCACAAAGAACGATTTTTCTGCTTATGGTGTTCGAACTTTAGTGCTCATAAACGAACGTGTGTCCGGTAATGTGAACAGGGATATACTGTAAAACATTTTACTCCAATATGGGTGAACACAAAATGGCCCCTGTTGCGTTTCTGAGCACTATAGGAAAAAAAAAAAAATGCAGCTCATATCAGGTGTAGCAACCCGGTAGCACCAGTCAAAAGTTTGTATCTGAATCCGATAGAACGCTTATGTCAGGAAGTAAATAGGCATTTAAAAACGGAAAATTCAAATATCATTATGAACTTAATAAAAAAAAAAAAAAAAAAACCAAGACCCTTGTCCTAGGCACAATGAGCTAGAGTGTTACATGCTAAGGTTAAAAAAAAGTTCCAAAAAAACTATAGACCTGCAGCCGAAAGATACATCTATGCCAATAGTTTTTTGATCAGTTTTTAATTATAAGGGCAGGGGGCAGTTGGCAAGATTGGCACTGGTTTCATCTCCACATGATACACATCTGACTAATTGTAAGTATATAAAACTACTGCCTACTGTTTAGTTCATAAAAAACTACTATTTAATTTAGAACCTTAAAAATAATTTTATCCCTTTTTTGAAGTTGTGAAATAAATAAACTAAAACGATAAAATGAACATATATATTATTGTAACATGAAAGGAATATTTAAAAAATAAATCAAGATGCATAGGTGTATTAATATTTAGAGCTCAAAATTTTTTCAATATGGAATACCAATATTTTTACTACAATAACCATTCCTAATATGGCTACTTCAATTCATAAAAATTGCTCAATATACGAGTAACCCCAAGACAATCCTGACAGTATTCATAATATTTTTTTTTATTTATATCGCGTTCCACACTGATTTTGTTATATATTATACAACTACCTTTTCTCTACTTGTTGGATTACCAAATAATTGTATCTAGACCGTGATGAATTAAGTTTTTTAGAGTGCAGAATCTGAATTTTAAACTTGCCACTTCGATAAAGTGATTCCCAAAAGGTACATTGAGTACCAGCAACCCACAATGAAAAGAACTTATATTGTAGCATATTGTTCAGGAATTACGGTTTTTGACTGTGAAAAAATATTTACGGTTAGTTCTAGTATTCGAAATGCAAATCTATTCATATTCTGTATTAATTCATAAATACCAGAGAACCTATTGCCGTGGACAATTAATTACTAAAAAAATTTTAATGTCTTGTTTATTAAACTATGTTATTTGTAATTAGGATTATTAGAATACTACTTGCGAATGTAAAACGAAAAAAAAAAATACAATTCAATAAATAGATTAGTACACATTTTTGAAATGAACTAATTATAACTATATTTGTTTTTTTCATCGGTAAAATGAATGATAAAACAAGGGCGAGTTACATAATGAAATCGGTAGGTAAGACTTGGCTTGAGGAAAATATTGAAAATATTAATTTTTATTCTACAGAAATTAGTAGATTTTTTCGATTCATTTTTTTTTTTAAATAAATTTGTTTTATTTCTTCTACATTTATGAAATAGAGGCACTGAAGGAAAAGTTTTTCGGTGGAGAAATTGGAAACCCGCAATCTGCCCCTCATCGAATATTCATAGCACTCGACGAACAGCTGGATACCTGCGAATTCCCTTCGATATTCCATCATGAATAGAGATTTTCGAAGAATAGGTTGTATATGGAATCGTTTTCGGAGACAAACATATAGAAGGATATTATTAAAGAAGACAAAATTATGTGTTATTTTTTTTCTGCAAGGATGCTCTCTCTCCCTAACGGATCTGAGGCCTTTGATCTTATCCTCCAAGGTATAGAAACAAGAGGAGGGTTGAAAAGTAACAATCTGAAGCTTCGTTAATGTCCATGTGAAGCTGCTACAATAGAACGGAATGAATACTAAGTGCTTTCAGCGAAAACTTTGGATCTATCGAAGTCTTTAAAGTTAGATGTAGGTAGTTGGGGTATGCAGTCATAAATACACAGCAATTAAAAATACATTTATTTATTATTTTGCCTTTTAAGCATAATAAATTAAAATTTATTAATACGCTTTTATTAACTTCATCTGTATGTAACGGAATCTGGCATCGTAATTTTCACCAATATCCCAGCTATCTGATTACCTTAAAAATTTGCACACGTGTCAAGGACCGATGACAATATAACCATTGCATAACTTTGTTTTAATATTCTTTCTTAGTCCAGTCGAAATGCCTTGCAAAATGTACTGAGAAAAAAATATCAAAAATGTGACTGCATTTGACGAGGGAAAATTTTTTGGAGGGCAACAAAACCAAAATCAAATAATTTCTTTTTGTAGAAAAATTGTAAACTTTGACCAATTGTCATGGCCCTGTCCTGTCCGGGCACGATATTCCTAACTTCAAGCTTCTGTAGGAGGTCTATCTCTGCAAATACAGAAGTGATTATTCAATCCTAGATCATAATATTGCTGGTGATTGAGAAGTGATTGTCCAAAATGGGTTAGAGCCAATAATTTTCAATATTATAATGAAACTAAGAGTGCCCATGCCAACGACGTCATGGCCCTGTCGAATTTTATTCCTCAAATTTTCCCGTAAATGTTCACGCTATTATATACTTATTGCATCACCCATTAACTAGTCCCTTCTGTACAGTGGGGACACTCAAAGAAGAACAACATCGGCAAAGTCGTGAGTGTCCAAACAACCACCGTCAAGTTTTTGGCTTCATCAAAAACGTAAGTATTCAAACATGTTTTTTCTTATTGCTCAATACTTGTTCACGGAGTTTACACGGATATTTTAGAAAAAACGTTGCAACAAAACAAGATATTTTAGAAATACCTATGTTTCGTCATGGCCCTGTCTTCATCTGTAAAATTAAGTAGAGGTTAGTTATGAAGAGGAGCGGATCATGACGGCATCCAACCGTTTTTATCATTTTTACTAAATAAAAACCTGTGCATTTGCACTTAATAATAAATACATATAAATTACTGTGTGACGGAATCACAATAAGTCCGCTCATTAAATATAAATAAATTCATACAAACTTAAAACGGCAATCTGTAGGTGACCATGCTTGACGGAGCATATTTACCTCTTAAGGGCGGAGGAATAGGATGCAGACAAAATAAAAATAAAACAGACGTTTTATGTCTTCTTCTGTACTGATGACACTGAAGAAGAAGGTTACAAAGGAGGAAAGAAAACTTCAAAAGATATTAAAAACGTTTTGTGAAAACTCGATTACTGTTTATTTTTTGAACCTATCACCTGCAGAGAGATTAAAATAATTATATTACAGAAAAAGAGAGGCATGACATAGGTAGCACGTCATGGCCCTGTCGTGTTGTGAAAGGGGAGAGTCATGTCCCTGTGCATGTGCCTTCTTATTTATTTTTATTATTTATAAATTAAAGCGGTTTTGTTTGGAAGGGCATTGAATTTTAATAAATCTTTTAAGAGAGCATCCTAAGTTTTTTCAGCTTGATTGGAATACTTCTAAATTTCTGAAACCGTGAACCCAAAAATGCCCGTTTCTGTGAGAATGAACCATATACTAATAGTTGTAGATCATCAGATTTTTTATAAGATAGGTTTTGTTCGGTTAGCTATTAAAGCTTGTTATTTTAGTTTTTTAAACTATAATTTATTTTTAATTGATGAGTATCTATGACTGCACACCCCAACTACCTAAATCTTAAAAATACCTCTCAGTCAACTAACCCCATTAACTATAAAGTTAGTTATATTTCCTTTTCTAAAACCCTCTTTTAAAAAAATATTCTTTATATTCATGGTGAATATGTAAAATATATTTAAGAAAAGGAGGAGTAAAACAGATTTATGAGGTAGAACAGAGTACCCACTTTATTTTTACTACTTTGAAACCTAGTAGACTTTATGGGAACTACAATAGCAACTTCTTCAAGTAGTTGTAACCATTTTTTGCTACTGCCATTGCTGAATTATGGCAACGAACTCTGCTGAGTTGATACTTTGTAGTTTACGTTTTTTATTTACTGTAACTAGATCACATGAAACGAATTATAAATAAAATAAAAAATTAATTAAATAGAAGTTGTTTTTTTTTTTAATACCGAATGTTTACGAAATTTTAAATTAAAAAAAACTATTTTCACCCCTTGCATTCATTACGTCTTGTATTTGGTGTGGTATAAGTATAGATTGATTTTGAATAAATTCTAGAAGGATTGCCCATATAATTCATACCTACAATAGATCATATTAACCCTTCAAGGACTGGCTTGTCCATATGATCAAATGACACCCTGTTCTTCCACCATTATTTTATTCCTTAATACCTCTGCAGCCCTTCTCCAAGAGGTGCTAGTGTGTGACCAATACTGTGACAATTGAAGCACTTCTCTCATTAGAAAAAAAATTTGAAATTTGTCAAATTTTAAAAACCGATTCTCAGCAACGTTTAGTGTTATAATTTTGTTAATATTTTTTTTCAACTGATAAGATTATAGAGTTAGACTCTATATAGTAGTATGTAGTTAAATATGAGTTTCATTAATAAATAATAATCCTGAAGCTTTTAAAACGGCCGATTCTACGGGCATATGATCATTGCCGTTTTTCCCCACGACATTTTTTTTTATAGTTAATCTAACAAAGACTTTTATTGAAAATAAATATGAATTTATAATAATTTTTCAACTTTTAGATAAGTCGTAAACTTGACAAATTAAAACCTTTTCCTGTTTTAAAATTATAATGTATTCCTAAATATTGTTCATTATAAGCTAAAGCTTTTTTAAATTTCATTCCATTTTACTTATGTATCCTGTCAGGTAGAAATGTTATCGTTGACAGGTAGCACTAGTAATGTCCTTTTACTGATGCTCCAGGTAACGTAACGGCTACTGTTAGATGTTAGATGGGGTTTCATAAAAAAAAATCAATTCTATATCAAATAATTATTTATTGTTTGTTTGTGATGTATAGTAGTTGCAATAAAAATATATTCTCTTTATAAAAGCGTTTCTTATATGAAATTCCAAAATCTAAAACATCCTTAGCATACTGAACACATCATCTTGGGGAAGGCTGCTATGTATCAAACCTATAGGGTTTAATTTAACAAAAATAATATTCGCGTGATACGCAATAAGCTTGCCCCTTCACAGCCCTTAGCAGGAGATACACAGCTGGGTCATACAACAAAGGACAGTTTCACTACCTGCCTGTCCCTTACCTTGTAATATTAGGTATAGTAAAAACTATATTCTAAGTTACTTCCTAAAATTTAAAAACTGGGAAGTCGGTAGGCGTGTCCAAGTACAGGGGGTGGAGACTATTTATCAAAAAGGGCCGAAAAAATATTTTCGAGGTCTGTCTATCTTTCTTGTCTTGTTTCTCCTGAGCCGTTCCTGGTGGTCTTGTTTCTGGTCTTGTCTCCTTGTAGGCCAGACTGGTGATTCCTACCCTCACCACGATGTAGTCAATTTGACGCAGTCATCTCACAGATGACTTCCACCCACAACACATCATTGCTCTCATATTAAAGATAAGTTTAAGTTAAGTTTGTTATGCTACGTTCAAGTTACTAGATTAACTAATGATTCTTATTCCTGTCTGTAATTTTATGTGTCAACCTTTAATTGAATATATGCTGTCTTTGATTTAACCGTCAAATTCATTTACCATTTATTTGCATGTCACTCATCTAATTAATATATTTCGATTACTCTTAATAATTAACACAGCTCAATTATTTCGCCCCACGATCACCTTGTGGAGAAGATTTAATTAAATTAATTAATTATTTAAAAATACTTATTTATATTTTGTCAGAAAATCAAGTCCTGACTGCCATCCCTTTATCAGATTAATGCTGATCCGGACTCGACAGAGACCCCGGACATAGCAAGGCCTAGCATGATCATACGAACATTGCCAATAATGAGCAAACGGTGAGACTGATTTTTTTTAAAAACAATTTTTCGGAATTTCATGTCCATTGAAAAATAAAAATAAAACAAATCTTATTTTGGTAGACCAAATTTTTGCTTGTCCTTGGAGGGTTAATTTAAAATTTAGTAATTTTAATTTTTCTCCAAATTTTTATTAGGAAAAGAGTAAAAAATAACGTAATCCTTCCTACAAATCAGATCTATAAGGAATAGAATAATGCTGAAAGAAGCGGAAAGAAAAGAGATCATAATCAAGAAACAACATTCTGGGCAAATTGCCAATCGTGTAACAGAAGAGGGGGGGGGGGGGGGGGAGTTGATACAGGGAAATATGATATCTTATGATGAAATATTATTTTCTCTTAAATTTAATGACTAAATATAAATGCAAAAACTGTATATGGTGAACAAACAGCAAGTTTTACTATAACAGTTTTTTTTTTTTAATTCCCTTCCGCTTGGCATCTTATGAATAGAATAGTATTAAATAATATGGCTTTGCACAAATCAACATTGAACAAAGATAAAATAAAACATTTTTTTAATTTTTATATAACATCCTAATCTACTAGTTCAGACAATTTCTCCCTCCCAGTTATCCGTCAGCTGTTTACGTAGGCTTCAACGTACCAAGAGAGCTCTTTTGTTTGATCAATTTTTATGCTACTTGATTCTTTTTCAGTTTCGTCAGTATTATTTTGAAAACTAGAGATTAAAATCCATATTATTGCAAAGATATCCCTTATAATTTATTAAACATAAAGAATTGTTAAATTCAAAGTGCGTAAATATGTATTTTTTAAATTAATTTTATCTTCCTCAGTATCTTTTGTATATGTTTGCGAATTCCATAGCCATTTTTATGTATTTTATGTGTATTTATATATCTTTCATTTTATTTTATGGCCTTATACGTACTAAATATAACAATGTATCTACCCTATTATATATAAAAGAACAAGCCATTTTTCGTTTGTGATCACTTACCGCGAAAACTACTCAGCCAATTTGTACCAAATTTTAACCACGCCATCTTTATAGTTCGAGTAAGGTTTAGAAATAATAAAATCTACTGGTTTACAATTATTTTTTTATTAAAAAAGCGAGATCAGTGAAGTTAATTGTTATCAAGGAAATTGAGCTATAGGTGGCGAAAGCCATTTTAAAATTGAAAATAAAATTTACGTATATTTGATTAAATTATTTTTTTTAAACTATAAATATGTGGAGCAGCATGTGGTTCCCAGTGAAGTTTGAAAGTCGACCGGTTTGTGGTTAGCACCATTCCCCTTCCCAATAGGGTTTTCAATAGTAAACCTACTGAACCTGTACCAAATTTTAACTACAACAATTTTCTAGGAAGGTTTAGCAATAAATGTACAGTGTTGAGTGAAAGGATCCTCCTAGCTGAACTGGAGATAATAAATATGGAAATAAATATTTAAGAGACCGTGGGGACCGAATCTTTAGGCTGGCAGGAAACCGCCTGGAGCAGATGACAGATTTCAAGTACCTGGGAGCCCATCTCAACGAGTATGGAAGGGTAGATGGGGACATTAAGGAACAAATAAAGACAGCTGAAAGATGCTTTTATTCCCTCAAGACGGGCTTCCTAGACAAGAAAGAAGTCCCAAAGGCAACAAAGAATGTTGTCTTCAAGAATACTTCCCTCCCTATTCTAACTTGTGCAAGCGAGTCTTGGACCCTCACTTCCAAACACAAAAGCCAAATCCAAGCCATGGAAATGCACTATTTAAGAAAAATAGAGGGGAAAACAAGAAGAGATCGTGTGAGGAACTCTACAATAAGCACAAACTTATACCTGAGGCAGGCAGAAGAAATTATCCAAGAAAACCAACTCAGGTGGTTTGGGCACGTCTCGCGAATGGCTGAAGACAAAATTGCCAGAGTTACCCACGAGGCCAGAGTAGAGGGAAGGCAACCGCAAGGAAGACAAAGAAAAACCTGGAAGGAAGGAATCAAAGAGACCTTTAATAGAAGAGGAATGGACTGGAGGAGGAGAAGGCAGCTGGAGCAAGAGAGGGCTTCTTGGGTCAGGCTCTATAAGAAGGAACCTAACACTGCTCAGCGGTAAAAGAGGGTCGGATTAGGTAAGTAAGTGTTGAGTGTATGAAGCGAGGTTAGCCAGCCGTACTGTCATGTTGTTAGAAATTGAAATCCAACCAGATGAAACCAATGAAATTACCTATAAAATAAACATTATTTTAAAAAATCAATGTGTCGACCCTGTGCTTTTTGATATTTTGAGTGATAATATGATTCATGGGCCTATATTTGTAAGCACTAATAATGCAGTCCATTATCCGCAAAAGTTTCTAAATAGTTTCTGCCCGCCTGTACTACTATTTCAAAAATTAAAAATTAAAAATTGGGTGACTAATTATACTGTTATGCAACCTTTAACCACCAAATCAGTTAAATTTTAACTTGTTAAAAATAATTGCTATGCGTGGAAATATTATTAAGAAAACTATTCCGATTAATTGCATGCAACAAACAAGGATTTTATCGATAAGCAAAATAAACTTGGTTTATTAGTAAAAATGATGTCAGTTCTTTACATATGGTATAAGAGCGTTAGAAGCCGCGACGGGGAATGCTAGTTTCATATAAGACATATAAACCATGCTCTAATATCTTATAATAAATTAAACAAGATCCTTGTAGGTTGAAATTTCTCTATAAAATAAGTAACAGAATAAGAATACTTCTGGCTTCCATTCAAATAAAACTTATCATAATGATATAACTTAGTCAACAATTTTAATTATAAATTTAGATCATTCGTCCCGATCAATGAATAAGCAGGACCATAGGCAATTGTTTTATTTAAACAAAAAATAACGAGCCGTTTGTAGTATTATTACAACAATTAGAAAAACTTTGAATAAGAAGATAACAATGAAACACACAATGATTTGAAGCCTACATCTATACTCACTTTATTATTATCTAAAAGAAAATAACAAAAAAAAAAATAAACAAACAAACAAGAAACACAATTTATATAGCTGTCTTGTGAAATAGAATCCGACGTGGGCAAGAGGTATAAGCCATTATTTACCAATTTGTTATAAGCCAAAGCAAACACCTGCCTCAAACATTTTCCACAGGTAAAGACCTCTGGCCTTTCTCAGTTTATTTAGTCTCTACAGCAAACATTTTTCATAGCAAATGTAACAAATAACAAAAATACCAACCAACTTGAGCAACACACACTAAACTCGGACTTTATTTTGAAAAAACTCGGAAAATATATTTAAAAAAGGTATATATATATATACACATATACATATATATATATATATATATATATATATATATATATATATATATATGTATATATATGTATATATATTTTACATCACCTAAATTTTGTATGAGAACAATTATAATGAATAGATAAAAAGGAAAAAAAAATCTGAGAGAGAGTATTTTATAAAACTCAATATTTCCGTGAAAGGGAAATACAATAGATTCTGGATATTTCTCTCAATAGTCTACTGCTTTTTCTAGTCTATATTTTAAAACAAAAAAATCAAATTATTTAAATTGATAATTAAATTATATTAAGAATTACGGATTATTCAAAATAAACAAAGTTTAGGGGAAATTGGTGTTTAAAACGTGACGTTTTTCATTCAAACCAATATAGCTCCTAAAGGGGAGGTCCTAGCGACAGATGTTATGTGACCAAAAGTATTCTACATTAAATTTCTGATCAGGAAGCTGTCGGCAAAATTTCGATTCAAGAAACACTAACAGCGAGCGTGCCAATATGTTACATTTTTAAGGGTAAAAAAATATATGATTTTTTAAAGTTTAAAAAGAATAAAAAGTGAAGAGTTGTACAGGTAACTTTTTTTTTATGAAATAACTATAAAAGAAAAAAAAAAAAAAAAAAAAAAAAAAGATAAAACACATAACTGTGACAATTGTTGTGTGTTAGTGTAATTGGTTAATGTGTATCAGAATACAGCTATTTTTTTTTTCTCTTTATTTGTTTCAAATGGAGAATATTTCTTAGGCTATTACAGACATTAATACTTTGTGACATTTGTGAATCATAGTCGAAAAATACTTTAAATACGATTTTTGCACTGAATTCACTACTCAAAAGTGCCACAAATATATAATGTATCATTGAGCTAAACGATTATAAAAAAATACATGATTTCACGGTGCACATACCGTATAAAAAATATAAACATTAGACGCTTCGTTGTGTTTTGTCCGATATATTTATTTATTTAAATATACGTCCGATAGATCACAAATTTCAGGTAATATTTATATTATAATACATGACATTTATATAATCCGAATAAATGTCCCCCTTGCTTGTTCTTCCCCGTATGTTTATTTGTTATTATTTTATTTTATTTTATAGTATGGAATAATTAATTCATATCTTTATCATATAAATGTTTATTTATTTTGATAAATACATACATCAGCAAACTATTTTAATTTTTTCTTTTCAAATTATTTAGTTTTCTGTGGTGTTTAAAATTAAAAAAATAATATTTTACTGTCTCTATTTATATGACGCATCATGCAATGAAAGCATAAAAGTATTGTTAGTCTACTTTCTAGTTAAACACCTTTGAAATTAGGCGTTTCTTTGTATATATAATGATAGCTCCAAGAATTGTAATATGACGCCATGGTGGTGTTAACTTACAGTAGAACCACTGAAAGATAAACAGTCTAGGAGGATAAATGCTAACAAAAACCCAAATTTTATTTTATTTTTTTTAAATGTGGGGGTTATTTTGACATTATTTCTTTTTGCGAGTTTTAAAGTTATTTAAAGTTTTATTATTAGTGGTCTTAGCCTGTTTAAAATTTCTAGCATTGATACATTTCTGAATTTTAAAAACAAAATTGTGTCTTCGGGATCAAAAATGTCAGGATAATAAAGAATCCTGATGTATCTCTTATTAAAGAGGTTTAAAACATAAATTTTGTGTTTTCTGCGAAGCTCGTGGGCACATTGACCTTATGAGTCTAGTTTAAAGCACACTTAAAAACCAAAAATTTTAGTTAATTCTTTTTTTCAGAATATTATCAATTTCATTTGTAATAAAATAATTTAGCGTATCGTGGAAGAAAAGGCAGATATTTTATCAGTGCGATTCTGTGGTAAAGTTTAAAAAAATATTAATAACTCGTGTATTAAGTTATGTATTTTATAATGAAATTATCTCAATAAAAAAATAATGTATTTAGAAGCTTTCTAAAATCTTAGAAAGAATATTTTTATATTTTAGATTTCATTTTACACATTTAGAAAGTAAAAGTATTAATTTTTTTTTTAATCTTTATATATATATTTTTTACGGCTGAGGTAATTTTGAATCTTCTGGGTTTGCTAGCGTCTAATAAACTGAACAGAGAAAGCAATATTGAAATTGACCATATTGCAGTAGTAAACGGGAAAATTTGAAATAAAAAAAAAATAATGATACGGAAGTGAGTAGAATCCAGGCTGAGGAAGAAATTAAACTGGAAATTCGCGTCATTTATTGACGAATCAGGTTTCTGTTTATCGAGTGACAGCAGACGTTGCCGTGTTTAGAAAAAGCTAAACACTCGATTTGAGTTTACCAACCAGTAACATCATCCCACGGTATATGAAACCGATACTGATGTTACTGGTGGCTGAAATCAATGGAAACAATTAACATATTAACTTTTGTGAGGATATCGAACCAAAAGTTATTTTCACTTGAGGTACGCATGATGGAATAGGAGGATCAATACAATTAGGATTGATGAATTAATTACTACTTCTATTGGAATTATTTAATTTGAAAACTAGTTTCGAATGCTAAACATTAAATTATCAATTCTAGAAACATAAGAGATTTCATAACATCATAACATTGTTACATTAATAGATTATGTATATTAAATTTTTTTTTTTTTTAATGTAAGGCAAGAAATCAAATATATTGGCTCCCACCTAAGAAAGCAAAATGAAAGGACCTCTGAACGATATCAGGACCGATATAGAGCCGACTAAATGTTCAGAGGCGAAAACGTGAGATAGAGAGATATCTTTTGGTTTTCCCTATGACTGTTTGTTTGTTTTTTTCCGTTCCTGATGGAAGCAAATTAACAGTAGAGCTATTGGAAATATTTATAAAATAATAATTATCATGACACCACAAAGAATCGAGAGGAAACAGATAGAAGTGATGTAACACTCCGATTCCACTACCCAATATTCAGGACACGTCTAATTTTTTACACAACAAAAAATTTTTTTCTACGATCTACTTAGTACGAACATACCAACAGATTCCAGTTCCTCACCCAATTTTTGGGGTTATGATATGACACCACAAAATATTTACACAAAAGTAAAGATTGAATTTGAACGGTTTTATTTTATTTTGATTTAAAAAAGGAAAAAAAAAAACTATACTACTTATAACCAATGAAGGATCTTGGGTTCAGTACTTCGGTAAGGGTATACTGTTACTGAACCAACGGTTGTGAAAGAAACTGACGGCCAAAATCCACGCTCAGCCGCCAGGTTTCCCCCAATTAAGGTTACCCACTTTTAAGAGGCTGGGCGTGCTCCTGGAGGGTCTCCCGACCTTGCATTTAATCCCAACTTGAATGACAGAAAATAAATTTTCTGCCGTCAGTCGGACTCGAACAAGCGGACAAGCGCCTTGCCCACTAATCTACCGCGCCTCCTTAAATTCTTATTATTTCTAATGATTTCTAATTATAAAATTTTAGGCTATTTTTTACTTGTTGTATTAGTTTCACTCCCGAGTTTGTTGAATTCATAGTTATTTCCGTTTAAATAGATAGTGAAGTTGGAATTCTGAGTCTTATTATTGGATTATCTTATGTTATTTGTTCTTTTAATCTTAATTGTTTGTTTGTTTGGGCTTAACGTCCTTATTTACTCCAACTTGAAAATTTAAATGTTTTAGATTTATAATTTCTTTTATTGTTAGTAATTGAAGCTCTTTATTTATTAATTTTGACTTTTCGAATGCCGTTCCTTTTACTATTTTTCTAATAATTCGATTTTGAAATGATTCTAACCGTTTTGTCATTGTCTTTGACAGATGAAGGGACATCGGTGCTCCATAGAGTAATGCCGGCCTCAAAACGCATTTATAAATTATTAGCTTGAGCCGTAGTGAAAGACTCCTTGATAGCAATAGGTGATAAAGTTTGTATGATTTTGTCCGTACAGTTTTAAGTTTCTTTTCAAAATGGGCAGAAAATGCCATATGTCTGTCAAAGTAAATGCCTAAATATAATAATTTATTAGAAATTTTGTTTGTATTTCCGTTTAATTTAAAATTAACTGGGAGTTTTTTCTTTCTTTTTTTGAAATGAAAATATTGTACATTTAGTTTTATTAACATTCACGTCAATATAAAGTTTTCTTAAGCCGTCAACAATTTTTTGATATGCTACTTCGGCTTGACTGAGGGCCCTTGTGGCATTGAGGCTACTGCTTGTGATAGCTAGGTCATTAGCAAAAGCGGTTACACTGGATTTGTGGTATGTAGCTCCAACAATGTTTGCTGTATAAATAGAAAAAAGGATCGGTGACAAAACCGCTCCTTGTGGGACACCACAAGTAAGAGGTACTTCTTTTGAAGAGGCTTCTCCAACTTTTACCACTATATATTGTTGGCTAAGAAACGATTTAATAAGCGAAAATAGTTGCTCTGGGCATTCATTGTCAATTAACTGTTAACGGTATTAACTATGCCGTGCGAGGCAGGATCAAATGCCTTTGAACAATCTATTGATATTAATGCAGTGGCCGTGTTTCTATTGAAATTTTGAGATACTTCATTTTGCAATTTCACCAAAGGGTGTTCAGTGGATAGGTGTGTCTGAAATCTTGCTTGTTCTGGTGGTATTATTTCTTTATCCCTGCAGAATTTCCTCAAATATTCTGGGATAATTTTCTCGAATATTTATGCTAAATGGGGAAGCAAACTTATTGGTCGGTAGTGAGCAAGTAGTGGGAATAATGTGGCATATTTCCATGCTTTAAGGAAATATCTCAGTCTGATGCAGGTATTAAAAAGGTTTACTAAACGAGCTATTCCCCTTCTGGGAAGTTTTTTTCAGTAGTACTGTTTGTATGCCATCGCATCCAGGTGCTCGGCTTCCATTTGTTCGACGAATTATTGCTATTAGCTTTTTAGGTGATATGTACATGTAATCATCCTCTGTATCTACTATTGCCAATGAATTCAAATCTCCAGTTCGCCTAGTGATATCTTCATCGAAATATTTTGCTAACTTTTCGGCCTGTTGCTCTGCTGTTAGTAGTATGTCTCCTTCGTGTAATCTTACCAACTCACTAATCCTTGTTGGATTAGCTCTAGCTCTAAGTTTTTCTTCCCATATATCCGTTTTCCATATTTTCAACAGATTACGGATCTGTGTTGTTAGGGAGTTCAGGATTTTCTTTACGCAATTGTCTCTTTTTCGGTACCATTTATGTTTCCAGTAGTTGCGCTGTTTTATAAACTGTAAAATATGCTCTGGAGGGGACCGTAAGCAAGATGGTACTGGGGTAAACCTAGGAATCGCTGTCAGCAGCTGCCTTTATGGTTTTATTGAAGAATATCAATTCCTGGTCTATGGCTTCTATTGAAGAAAGCGTCGGAACTAGTCCTAGTTGATGATATATTTGATTTCGATATAAATCCCAGTCTGCTTGTTTATAACTATATTTCTAGGGGATTCGTTGTCCCACATTTCCTAATACATTATACAAAATAGGCCTGTGATCAGATGTTATAAAATCTAATGCAGTACATTTTGTAATCTTATAAGCTTGTCTCGTCAGTAATAAGTCGATAGTGGAAGTGATTTTTGGGTTTGCTCTGTGGCGGAACGTGTGTGTTTCTGGATGAACGACTGTAAATAGTGTTTTTGCAATAAGTTGACCAGCTTTATTATTCTTTGCATTATTCAAAATAGTGTGTCGAGAATCCAAATCCCCAATTGTCCATGGTTACTCCGTTTGGCACATTCTTTTAGGATTTTCTGGAATTCTAGGAGAGAGCTTCGCGCGCGTCTGTATAAGGCGGTTAAGCGAATTAATTGCTGTAATTGCACCTGTATTGTGAGATGATGGATCCTATTATCAGTGATGTTGAACGGAGGAGGCAGTATTTTCCAAATTGTTCCATGGCGTATGGCGATAAGAACGCCACCATAAGGGTCAGTTAGGTTCTCAGTGACAATTGAGTATCCAGACAGATGTATTGTTTTGTTATTTAATCTTGTATCGTTTATAACAGCGGTAGTAGGTTTTATCAGCGCCATCAACGTTTCTACTTCCCCTAGTTTGCTAGATAAACTGTCGGCATTGAAGTTTAAAATTGTTATTTCTCTGCTCATTTTGAGGTTACGACGCTAACTGAAGTTTGAATAAGTTGTGTAATTTGGTTCATGTATCTATCCAACAAACTTGTTATTTGGCCGAGCCAAGGAGGTGACTCTTCATTTATGTTATTTGTTATGTCTGAATAGCTTTAAGAACCCGACGTTTTCTTATAATGCGTATTTCTTGGTGCTTTCTTAATGTCTGTTGTTGGTACTGATCTTCGCTGAATCATTTTTTACTCTAGTTCTAGTCGCTTTTAGCATAATCTGTAGGATGCAACATGAGGTCCTTGACCGTTTTTACATTTTGGATTCTCTTGTCTAGTACATTGCGTAATATCATGGGGTCCGCTATGGCAAACACAGACAAATTTCCTACCACAATGATTTTTTGTATTTTTTGTATGTAATTCTTGACATCTAAGACACTGAGGAATACCTCTTTCCTCTTTATATTGAACTACTGTGAACAAGGTTCTGTTTATGTGTCGAATTTGCTTAATGTCTTCTATTTTGGTCTCCTGAGTTGTGGTTAAGAGCACAGGAGGTATTTCCTTTTTTAATCCGTCTGGAAATGATTTTTTAAGCCGGCGTATATCTAATATTCCCTCTACTTCCTGAAAAGCTTGCTGAATATTAAAAATGTCTTCTTGGATGTCAATATTTAGTAATAAGATTTTTTTTGTCTCACGCCTGTTACTTTTTGGTGCAAACGTATGATAATCAAAATTGCTGGTCTTCAATAAATTGAGAACCCTGGAATGTTCTGACTGGTTTTCTGGATAAATTCTTATACTGTCAGCACAAGGCCTCACTAAAATAAAATATATTGTGTTTCTGGAATTCCTGTGTGACTGCTAGTGTGGAAAATTCTTTACCAATGACGATTGGTGGAGGTCTCGGAACAGCTGGAGGAGTATTGTTTGTAAAAGTAGAGTTGCTGACACTAGTCGTTGGAATTGATTCAATCTGAACTTTGTTTAGTTCAGAGTATCTGTTGGAAATTTCTATTTGAAATTTGTTTTCTAGCCGAGGGTCACTTTACAAATTTTTTAGGGTTGAAATTTTCCTTCTTCTTCGTCATTCTTCCTTTTATTGGGATCTTCGTCCTGTAGGGGAGGACTATCGGGTAGCATCTGGGTTTCTTTCAACGGGCCCATCGTATAAGTGCAATACTGTAGACTCGGCGTCCGAAAACCAGGATGTGGTTTTTGACCACACAAAAAACAAGTTTTAACTCGAAAATTCTAAACTTTTCGAGTAGAGCCAATATATCAAATATATCTATTTCAATATAATCTATATAATACTCCAACTAGGGCAGAAAGGAATGGTTATCCTACAGGTTACCAACCTATTATAGCGAGATTGGGAAGGTCAAGATTTATTCTTTGGTTCGGAAAAAAATTTCGCCCACCCAGGTGGAATTCAAACCCACGACCTTCAGTACTGGCCCCAACTCACTCGGCCATCGAACCCTCCTTTTTCTTTGATTTACGAAAAAAACCGACCAGTCACAAGGAAAACCTAAACGTCCCCGGTCTACCTGACCCTTTCACTTTTTAACATTTAGTCCACTTTATGGTCCTTAGATGAGCGCCAATATATTGTATTCCTTTTTTTTACATATTCAAGAAATTAATATATACAAACCAAATATTTTTTTAAGATAACGCCACTGTATATTTAGACAAGCTATCCAACCTGAAATGCATGCACAAGATTTATGGGCGTCTGGGGAGACTAAAATTAATCTAATCAAGAAATTCATTTAACTCTATAGTCTTATCTCCATCAAACACCTACCCAAGAGACCTCCAATACCAGAACAGCAGTCGAGGTATGCAAATAAATAAAGAACACAAGTCTGATACGTCGGAAGAATGAATCACCTAATCTTATGACGTTCGAGATTTAAAATTATAGAAACAAAATTGTTATTATAAATTAATAATTAAGTTAGCAACAGAAAACTCAGCTCTGAAATAAATTCAAACTTTCCTTAAATTAAATGAATGAACAAAGTTGGAACAATTTTCAGTCTGAACCATTGCACTAAATTTGTATAATTGGTTTCAGCATAATTATATTATTTATCAGACAAGATACATTATTTTTCCGTATAATTTATATTTCTTAGCTTTGTCTACCGCATTCTTTTGTTGAATATTTTTTTTTGTTTTTTCCTAATTTGTTTTTGTAGCTTATTTTCAATTTCGAACCTTAAGATTTAATTTGTTTTTCGTGTGATATTTTAAAACATGTATAATTAATCTTATTACTTTATGTTGTAATTTAAGTTTTTTTTTCAATTCCTTAATTTAATTTAAATTGTATTTCCTTGTCTTTATTATATTTCTAAATTATACATACGGCAGCTAGGCCGCCAATAATTGTTCATTATAATTATTCTTAAGGGGCAATGGCCCCAGAATAAAATTTATTTTCATTCATTTCATTCATTCATTCTGTTATAAGTTTTTTTTTCAAGTTTTACAATTAATAATCAAAACTATTGTTAAAAAAATATAATAAAAAGATTCAGGCAAAAACCGAAGAATTCAGTATATAGAATTTTAGTCAATAAAATGATATACCGCCTGTATTCATATTAATGATTTAAATTTCATTTATAATAAAAATGTGAATTTATTTCCTTATTTCAATGTTTAAATGTAGTTTTTGAACGTGCAATAAAACTACACCGTTTCCTGAAGACTAGATATATATTTTTAACTTAGACTTTTCTATTGGGTTGGTGCACAAATAATGTAGGTTTTAAATATTCATTTTGTTAAGACAAGGGTTTGCCAAGTAAACAAAAATAATCCTCCAGTCTGGTTAATATGTTAACACATAACACAAAAAATGGTTTTAGTGTTGTTTTTCCTCAAGCATTTTCTATAAGTAAGGACCTCTGAAATACAATTTTACATAAAAATCAATATAAATCCAATAAATAATACACTTGATATTAAATACGTTAATTTTATATAGACAGAGTATTAATTAACCAGATAGTAATGAGAATAGGACTTTCAGCTTTCACATATGGTTACCTGATGAGAAGCCTCGAACCACCGATTTGTACAACTTGCAAGACAGCACTGACATTGAAACACATTGTATGTTGCTACGCTATAATCTGAGGCAAGAACAAAATAAAATATACGCTCAAGTATAGATAAAGCACTAGAAGACACAGAGGACAAAATCAACAACATTTTTGTAAAATGTTTGGCAAAATTTAATATGTGTATTAAGACTCATGTGAGTAGATGCGGTAATTATTAAAATAAAATGAACTATCAACATTTCTTCAATATAAACAATTAAATGTTAGAGAAATTATATTTTCAAATATTCCTATTTGAATTACAATTTAATTTATTTGCTCCACAGCTTTTTAATCACTATAGGTATTTACAGTATTGGAGTGTGTCCATTGGATGTTAATTGTGTATCTAAATATGCTATTTTAAATTATAACGTCGGAATTATCAAGCTCATCTACAATTCTTAGCAAGTTTTTTTCTGGCCTCTATGAAAGAGGCATTTATAATAACTCTCCATACATTTTGCATTATACATGAATTTCTGCAATGATATTTTGATTGAAGATAACGTAAATGCATGAATAATCATGCAATCTAATTGATAATCATTTTTAGTGATAGATATAATTCCTCTTATTTACAATAATAATTTAGTTTTTTTTCATGAATCCCTGAGGCAACTTAATCATATTTTTGCGATACAGTAGAGCGTCGATTATCCTAACTGTTGCGGGCAAATTAAAAAAATTACAAGTTAACAACTTATAAACTTTTTTAATTATAAATTTAAAAAAAATTTGCATGTTGAAAATTAAATAAGGATTTGCAAGAATCGATGATTTCATTATATTATTTTACGCAATAAAAACATTAATGTTTCTGCTAGTTGTATGCTTATTTGGGCTTATGTACTCCAACTAAGGCAAGAAGGACGGTTTATCGTACAGGTACCAAACCTATTCTAGCCATAGTGGAAGTATCAAGATTCATTTTGTGGGTCCACTATGAAATAAATTTTAACCCTCCCAAGTGGGATTCGAACCCACGACCTTCAGTATCAAGTGCGTTGAGACCCTCGCCCCAACTCGCTCAGCAATCAAGTTTCCGTTTCTGCTCGTTAAGACCTTAATTTTATTTTTAAAATGTAATGTTCTTACAAACTGTGCTGTAGTAATATTTTGTAATCTTATTTCCGAATCTTTTAATTGTTATTTACTGTTTTTTGTAGTTAGGATTCCGATATAGAGTTCTTTGAATTCACATGGTGGATATAGGCGTAAAGGATGTCCATTTTGATAGGAATTCTTCGATTATTTCAACCTCAAATTGTTTTGTAAGTCTGTCTTTGAACGTTCAGTGCGACACACCAGAGTTTACTTCAAACCAAAGTTAGCTATCAAAGTTCAGTGTAAAATTGATATTGTATTTCGTGAATCATTGTTTTGCGGAACTAGTTTTAAAAAGTAAAAAGAAAACAAAAAAAAAAACGTGTTGTTCTTACCCTTGAGGACTAGGTAAAAATCATTGATAGGCTAAAATATCCTAAAAAGTAAAAATCCTACGCCCCTTACCGACGAATTTAAAATCAGAAAATAATGCGAACTATATTATTAATTCCACTTAACATATAGATAGTAAAGTTAGACCAAGTCACCGAAAAGTGATAAAAAAAAAATTTAATTTGATGTGGCCGTTTGCGTATGGTTTCTTTAAAAAAACGAAGATTGAGGGAGCCCCTTAACTCTATAATTACGTTGAAAATCCGCCTGATGATTAGTCCGGATTTTCAACGCTTTACTTTCATTATTTAACTAAAAAAATAGACAAATGTTTTTTTCCGCGAATCAATACTATTTAAATGTAACATGTGTAGGGACTGAAAACTGCTTAGTAATCTGTTGAGTATACTAATATTAATTGTCTATATAAAGAAAATCATATTAAAATATGATCATATACGAAGAAGCCTCTAGCAGCTCCACCGCTGACATATCCAAGTAGTTATAGCCACACGGCCATCACCTTATCTTCCTAATGTACTGAAGAGGCCGCCCGTAGAACCATTCCTCTTTCCGTTGGTACTCTCCTAATGTCCGTCATCATTTAGCTCCTCGGTGGATGTGCCCCGTTTATTTTGCACTCAACTTCTAGTAACAGGTAGAGTGGTACTGGGATTGTTACAGCGTTGAAGAATTTTATACTTAGAGGATTTTTTTCAAAAAAATCTTTTGTTGAAACTGTAGGTTAAACTAAATATCCTTGGTCTCTGTAACATATTTCTTATTCGCTTCCCCCAAGCAAGCGGTATTTATATTTAATTCCAACTTTGTATTAAATTAATATTTCTACAGACATGAAATAATGAACAGAATTCAACCTTCCACCGGCCCTACTAATTTCCGTAACACGAGCGGTCGTGCGTTGAACTAAGAACAACACCCTATTTTTTATCCGTTTTTGTCAAAATTTTATTTTAAAAAATAATATTTATCTAGATTTATTTTATTTACAATATTACGGTAAAATATATAATTATTATTTGCATGCCTAAACTAGTTGTTTTTAGGAACAATCGTTGCAACATTTTTTTTTTCGAGAAGTGATTTTTAAAAATAAAATATAGAAATACCCATGCTCTTTCCTCTCCGAGTCATCTCTATTAATATCCTCAACCTCAGTTTCTGTATCATGATCTAGAACATTTTATATTCCCTCGTGACTCAAATCAATTTTTTTATATAATTTCCCGATTCTTTTTTTTCTTTCAAACTCTTCGTTGGAATAAAAAGCAAAGAAAAAAAAATGTTTAATAGAAAATAAAGGAAAACTGTCAATAAAGCGACACTAGATCAGAGGATATTGTGTTATTACGTTTATTTATTTATTATTATTATTTAGGATTAATTTTATTATATTTTTAATGAAATGTTCAAAATCCAATGATAATGAACATAGACCTCAATTTCGCCGTTAGCTTCTGAATGCAGATAGTGTTGAAGAATACTACTTTCTGAGGTAAATTTTATGGGCAGATGAATCTGTTTTTACAGGGGAAGGCATTTCTACCGTTCCATGCATATCGTTGGTTTATATTTGTATTGCTTTCAAATAATGTGGAGGAGTGCCATGGTGTTGAAAATCATATTTTTCCGAACTTCAGGTGGAATATCGTGATGAAGTTGTGGTAGGATATTTTGTAACAAATCTTAGTAATCTTATCATTCAATCTGTTGAGCAAACTATGATTTTTCAAAAATATTCGACAGCAATTCAAAGATGAATAAACTAACGATACTCCACATTGAACAGGAGAAATGCCTTCCCCTGTAAAAATATAGACTCATCTGCTCATATAATTTGCCTCAGAGAGTAGTATTCTTCAACACTATCTGCATTCAGAAGCTAACGGCGAAATTGAGGTCTATGTTCATTATCATTGGATTTTGAACATTACATTGAAAATATAATAAAATTAATCCTAAATAATAATAATAAAAAAATAAATGTAATAAAATAAGATCCTCTGATCTAGTGTCGCTTTATTGACAGTTTTCCTTTATTTTCTATTAAACAATATTTGTTTTCTTTGCTTTTTATTCCAACGAAGAGTTCATTATGTTTAAAATGCACATTTCCATTAAGTGATTGTCATAATGTTTTATTTTCACAAGTAACTGATTTGTATGCCAAATGAGAACACCATGTTTTTTCGGTTTCAAAAGCAAATTTCTCCCAATGAAATTGAAACAAAATCATTACGTTTAACATATCATTCGAAAGCTGATTAAATTTGCAAGTTTTTGTGAGATTTGACGTTTTGTGAGTAGTTTTTTTCGAAAAACGGTGAGCGTTGAAGTAATATAAGTCGTTGTGACTTCCCCAAATAAGATGAAGATCAAGCTGTTCTTTAGATACCAAGTTTGTAAAATTCAAGGTTACAGATGTTCAGCTATTATAGAAAATCTAAAATGCTAAATCCAAAAATGTGGTCAAAATTTGAAATATATATTCGAAAGAAATAATATATTACAGCTTTTATAGAAAAAAACGTGGTTTTCTAAAAAAATGCTTTGATTTATCGTATATCTGCAACGGTTTGGAATAGAAAGGTGAGGTTTGCGGCATTTTGCTATATTTTTGATCTAGTTTCACCCAATTTTTTTTTTTACACTAAGGGATACTCACCCTGTATAGCATTACTCAGAAAATTATAACAATAATATAGAATACAAAAAATGCTAATATTCATTTTTCTTTTAACTTAGATGCGTCTTTTGGCTGGGGGGTTATACCATTTTGGTGTAACGTTATTTTCACATTAAAATATATAACATTTTGACACACTCTGTTGGTGTAGCTCTGATCGATAATTTGACGACAATAAACTGAAATCGAACAAACCCGGAACGTGATGGAAGCATTATACCAAGGCTTAAATACTAAACTCACCTTTTAATGAGACTTCTAAAGAAAAAGAACTAAAGTACTCACCTGAAACAAAAAATAAACTTTGGTGAGTTGCCAAGTTAAGGACTTAGCGCTTAAACTAGTTTAATACAAACAATAGCAAGAGAATAGACGGGCTATAAAATACAGTTTAAGGGCTTTTGTGAGATAATAGTTTTACATCAGTATATATTACTTAGATAGGTAGTCAAGCTATTATTTATATTCAACAATTATTGAATAATTTAAGAATATTTTAAAGCATATTTATTCATACGTTAATATGAAACATTAGTATTCTAAAAATATGTAAATAAACATAATTTTCACAACTTGGATATGAAAGGTCAAGATTAATTTTGTGGGTACGCTACAAAATAAATTTCAAACCGTTCAGGTGAGATTCGAATTCACGACCTTCTGTACTAAGCGCGCTGAAACCCCCGCCCCAATTCGCTGGAGCATCGGACCCCTCATTACGATTATAATGTAAATTGAAAAGAATTGAGGAGTAATGATGAAATGCTTGGAAGATCACTGGTATTGACGTCAATACTGATTGTGTATGTTCTTCATAAGCATGATATTAAAGAAAAAGCCCTTAGAGATGTCGAAAATGTGGGGGTTATGTTAACATTTTTTTTCTTTTCTACAAGTTTTCGACATATTTAAAGTTTTATTATTCGTGTTCTTAACCTATTTAACCCTTGACTGGTCGCATAAGGCTCAGTTACAAGAAAGGTCGCGCGGATGACAATAGTCATCCACTAAGTTTTCTGGTGTTTTAGCAATATGCATATTTTTTAATCCCTTTATTTGAAAAAATACTTTATAAAGGATAAGAGAAATAAATTATTTATTCAAAATAATGAAATATAAAGAAAGTACGTAGATCATTATCAACACATACCAAGTTGAAAATAATAATTAAGGGGAAGGTCGCGTGGATGACAAACGAAATAATTCACTCAAATAGGAAATAGGACAATTGTTAGCCAACCAAAACAAATGAGAACTACAGGTCGAGAATATCAACTAACAGATGTACTAAAACTACCCCCCTAGCCTCCTTTTGCAGACTCTAGGATCGTCATATCCATCCAAGCCAAAACAAATACACAGTAGCGATGTTAAGAGCAGTGGAGGACAACTGCTATCCGCGCGACCACTCGAGGGTTAACATCTATAGAATTGAAAATATTTATTAATTTTAAAAACGAAATACTTCTTTATTATTCTGTCTGTCTTATTAAAGAGGTTTATAATACAAATTATCTGATTTCTAGGAAGCTCAAGGGCACATTGACCTTATTAGTCTAGTTTAAAGCACACTTACAAACTAAAATTTTATTTTATTTTTTTGTTTAAAGTATTATTATTTTTATTCATATTAAAATAATTCATCGTATCACGTGATCATACATAAAAAATAGACATATATTTCATCAGTATACCATATGATAAAGTTTCAAAAATTATTAATAGCTCGTGTGTTCATCTATCTCAATACATCTTTAGTCTATTTAAAAGTGAATATAATACTTTCAGAAGCTTTCTACAATCGTAGCAAGAATATTTTTATATTACAAATTTAGAAAGTAACAATATTCAATGTCAATAGTTTTTTTTTTTGTCCTTTTCATTTTTTGTATTACAGCTTCGGCGCTATAACATGGCATTTTGAATCTTCTGGGTTTGCTAGCGTTTAATCAACTGAACGGAAAATGAACTATTGAAAATGTTCATATTGCCGTATTAAACAAGGTAATTTGAAAAAAAAAAAAAAAAAAAAAAAAAAAAATGAGAACGAAGTAAGTAGGGAGAAATTAAACTGGAAATTCCTTAAATCGTAGCAATATTTTAGATTTCATAATTAGCATTAAAAAAGTAACAATATTCAATGTCAATAAGTTTTTTTTTTTTTTTTTTTTTTTTTTTTTTTTCACCCGAGGTAAAACAGATTGTCATCTAGGCAACCGAATCAAATTTTTGGCTGAAAAAATTGATAAATCCCCTTATCTGTCAACTATTGGTGCGGATAAAAAAAATAATGTTATATTAGTGTTTTTCATATAAAGTCTACACCCTTATTGAGTTTTGTTTGTTTTATTCTAGATGAGTGATAAATGTTTTGTTTGATGAACCAAAAAAATTTACTAAAAATTTAAATAACAAATATAGAATATTAATAAGTTATTAATGTTTCCCTTTAAAATCATTATACCGTGGGCTTTTAGATGTTCACGGGACAATAAACACCTTCGCTAACTCCCAGCTACAAGCCGCAATGCGACCGCTATATGCTTTGTTCCAGGCATAGAATATACTTTGTGAACTGCAGAAAAAAATGTATTTATTAAATTAATGCACACGTCAAATTAAGAGAATAAATAAAAAATATTATTATTCGGTCCTATAGTGTTATTTACTAGGGAATATTACTTCTTATATTTTCTTATTATTTTTTAAATATAATAATTTATATATTATTAATCTTATCATATCTTTATTAATATCGATTATTAGAAAAAAAAGATCGAAATTGTGTTTATTTCAAAATAGTACTACTGGTCTCTCTTTTTTTTCCCCCTTTTTTTTACAGCAATAATATGAAATTGTACCAGATTTCTGAATTTTATTCATATATCTGTGATACTTGTGAATATTCGCCTAAATGCATCTTAAGTTCTTAAGTTTGCTTGTGAATTTTGGGTTATGGGTATTCTAGTGATATTGTTGAAATTAAAATGATATATATTTTAAACTGCCAAGGTTTCGGCAGTATCTTTCATTATCATCATCTAATATATAAAATTCTCGTGTCACAGTTTTCGCTGCCATACTCCTCCGAAACGGCTTGACCGATTTTGATGAAATTTTTTGTGCTTATCCGGTATCTATGAGAATCGGCCAAAATTTTCATCCCCCAAAATGTTAGGGGTAGTTCAACCCTAATTTTTTTTTTTTTTTTTTTTTTTTTTTTTTTTAGACAAAATTTTTAATTTCTATTTTTTTATGATACAACATACAAAAATACATACAATCCTCAATTTTCACCCTTCTACGATCAACCCTTATTTTTAAATAGCCATTTTAGTAATTTAATCATTTTTCCTCTCCGGTCGATAACTGATCAATCGTCATTTAATTAGTTGTCCCCGCCAGATGTCTACAGGTGTCACTTCTGACTCAGTAAACAGCACGGAGTAGGGATGAGAACGAAGCCGGTCTCCTTTCTTTCTCACTCCCTACACAGTTGTCGGCCATCATTATTGTTTATGCATCAAGTGTAGTAGTAACGTTGACAATTATTATTTTGCTATCTCAGTGTAACTCTCATATTAACTTTTAATCATTCCTATTTTATCAATAATAACTAAATTATCAATTTTGAGTGTATTTTGCACGATTAGTTAATCAAGTGATTTTATAACCTCAAAAGTACTCAACACGTGACACGAGCTTCCAATAACAACGGATTTTGTGTTGTAAGTATACTTTTTTTTATTTATATCGAAAATGTTGTTGATCTCATAAAAATGTAATTTTAATTTAATCTTATTAAAAAAATGTAATTGAACAATTAAGATTTTCATAGTTTCCAAAAAATCATTCATTATGAATCTTTATTTTGAAATGTCAATGGAAATATTGGTTGTATGAAAAAATTATAACAGACAATGTTTTCATAAAATTTAATTTATTACTTTTGTTTGAAAAAATTTTCCATAAAACTTATATTTTTGTTATAATTTCATAAATTAAAACTAATCATTTCAAAACTGCGGCAAAAATCCTGGCCCTAATTATACTTTTAACATTTTTCATCATTAAATAATTTCATTAATTCTATTTATGTATGTTTTGTACAGTGAGCAATGCCAAGAAAACGCAAAGGGGCTGATTTGAGCCGCAGTACAAGTAAAGCTCGGTACTTGCGAAATAGCAGATCCGAAAGAACAGAAGAACAAATCCAGCAACAAAATACTGATGCACGTGTCAGAATGGCGCAATTGCATCAAGAAGAGCCACAAGATACACGAGCTGAACGCAATGAAGTCAGAAGATTAGAACAACGACAATCACGCCGTTTCACAGTCAATAGACGGAAGAACAAATGACCAACAACGACAACAGGTACATCGAACATTTATATCTGATTCATTCCTGCGCCTAGCATTCCAGTATGAGCCCGATATTGAATATTATGCTCATTCAAAAGTGGTAATTGGTGCTATGGACAAGGAATGTCCGCATTGTCATGCTCTGAAATTCAAAAATGAGCCAGCTGGGATGTGTTGCGCGTCAGGAAAAGTGCAACTACCTGAAATTGAAACACCACCTGAACCATTTAACGGCTTACTTATCGGCACGGATCCAGATTCTAACGTGTTCCTAAAGTCAATGCGAAGATTCAATTCATGCTTTCAAATGACATCGTTCGGAGCAACAGAAATAGTTCGAAATACTAATGCAAATGGTCAACAATTCTATTCTACATTCAAAATCAGAGGCCAAGTTTATCATAAAATGGGCTCACTGCTGCCAATGCCAAACGAACCACATAAATTCTTACAAATCTACTTTATGGGCGGCGAGGATTCCGGAAGCGCATTTGCCAATCGCGTGAATGCACGTTGTGATTATAATAACCTTGATTCACTTTATGCCAGGCGCATCGTCAGCCAGCTAGATGCTCTTTTGAACGAGCACAACGAGTTGTTGAAAATATTCAAATCACATATGCACCAATTACAAAGCGATAATTACGCTATCGTCATTAATCCTGATAAAACACCAGCTGGAGAGCATATTCGTAGATTCAATGCACCCGTTGTTGATGATGTTGCTGGAATCATGGTTGGCGATTGTACAGCTGCACGAGAAATTGTGATTCGTAGAAGAAATAATAATCTTCAGTTTATTTCTGACACACATCGTTCATATGACGCTCTCCAATATCCGCTAATATTCTGGAAGGGACAAGACGGATATTGCATAAACATAAAACAACGAGACCCCGTATCAGGTACTTCATTGATTATTAATTTGATCATTAATCATTTAACAAAACAATTAAATTATTAAACGTAATAAATTTAAATTAATTTTTATGATCAAATATTACAGGAGCTGAAACAAACAAGAACGTTAGCTCAAAGGATTATTATGCGTACCGATTAATGATTAGACGTGGTCTGGACAACGTCATTTTACGATGTCGTGAGCTTTGTCAACAATTCATGGTCGACATGTACGCGAAGATTGAGAGCGAACGACTACGATACTTAAGATATAATCAACAAAAGCTGCGCGCGGAAGAGTACATTCATTTGCGAGACGCTATCAACAACAACGCCGACGTCGCCGAAATTGGTAACCATGTCATTTTACCATCATCGTACGTAGGCAGTCCACGTCATATGCAAGAATACATACAGGATGCTCTGACTTTCGTGCGCGAATATGGACGACCATGTTTATTTATCACGTTCACATGTAATCCAAAATGGCCAGAGATTTCATCTTTGCTACTGCCTGGCCAAAATGCAATACATCGCCATGATATTACAGCACGTGTGTTCAGACAAAAGTTGAAGTCTTTAATAAGTTTCATTACTAAATCACATGTATTCGGTCCCACACGTTGCTGGATGTATTCGGTTGAGTGGCAAAAGCGAGGATTACCTCATGCACACATTTTGGTTTGGTTCATCGACAAAATCCGTCCTAAAGAAATCGATAGTATCATTTCTGCGGAAATTCCAGATCCATCCACTGACCAACTGCTGTTTGATATTGTTACAACAAAAATGATTCATGGTCCATGTGGTACTCTTAATAGTTCATCGCCTTGCATGGCTGATGGAAAATGTACTAAAAATTTCCCTAAAGATATTACCAATGATACGGTCACAAATGTCGACGGATACCCAATATATCGTCGAAGAAATCCTGAAAATGGCGGACAATCATTTATTAAAAATATCATCAACACAGACATTGATATTGACAATCGTTGGGTGGTGCCATATTCGCCTCTGCTGAGTAAGACATATAATGCTCATATTAATGTTGAGTTCTGCAGTTCTGTGAAGAGCATCAAATACATTTGCAAGTATGTCCATAAAGGCAGTGATATGGCTGTGTTTAGAGTGGAAAATACTATGGTGAATGCTCCTCCAGTGAATAAAAACGATGAAATTACGCTCTACCAAATTGGTCGGTACATCAGCTCCAATGAAGCTGCTTGGCGTATCTTTGGTTTTCCAATTCATGAACGGGATCCAGCAGTTGTTCAGTTAGCCATCCATCTTGAAAATGGTCAGCGTGTATTTTTCACGAACGAGACAGCGATTGATCGTGCAATAAATCCACCTAAAACTACACTCACTGCATTTTTTTTTGAATTGTGTAATCGTGCGGATGATTTTGGTGCCTTTGCACGAACATTACTCTATTCACAAGTACCACGCTATTTCACATGGACTCAAACAAAAACATGGATGCCCCGCAAGCAAGGCTCACCAGTTGCTGCATGTCTCAATTTATTTAAATCAAACGCCTTGGGGCGATTATTTACAGTCAATCCAAGACACACTGAGTGCTTTTATCTTTGACTGTTGTTGGTTAATGTTACTGGCCCATTATCATTTCAAGATATACGTAAAGTGAATGGGCAACAATATCCAACGTATAAAGATGCATGCCTTGCACTCGGCTTGCTGGAAGACGACAACCAGTGGGAATGCATGCTTGCTGAAGCTGCATTGAACTGTACAGCAATACAAATTCGTCGACTATTCGCTATAGTGTTGACTACATGTTTCCCAGCCCGAGCACAGATATTATGGGAAAATCACAAAGATTCAATGACTGATGATATATTGCATCAACATCGTATACGGTGCCACGATCTAACCATAACATTCAGCGACGAAATGTACAATGAAGCATTGATTGCTATTGAGGATCTTTGCATTGTCATTGCCAACTTACCACTTAGTAATTTCGGTATGAATTCGCCAAATCGAACTGCATCTGATTTAATGAATACTGAAATGAATCGTGAACTGCAGTACAGTACTGTAGAAATGGCAGCGATTGTTGCCCGCAATGTCCCACTAATGAATGAGGAACAAAGAACCATTTATGATCGCATTATGCTCGCAATTTCAGCTGGACAAGGTGGGTTCTTATTTTTGGATGCACCAGGTGGAACTAGCAAAACATTCGTTATTTCGCTAATTCTTGCTGAAATACGATCAAATAATGGCATCGCATTAGCCGTTGCATCATCGGGCATTGCAGCAACTTTATTGGATGGAGGTAGAACAGCTCATTCAGTATTTAAGCTGCCACTAAATATTCAGAATAACCCTGACGCAGTATGCAACATTAAGAAACAATCGTCCATGGCCACTGGGCTGAAACGGTGTAAAATTATTATTTCGGATGAATGTACTATGGCACACAAACATTCACTTGAGGCGTTGAACAGGACATTGAAAGATATTAAAAACAGTGACAAACTATTTGGCGGAACTCTGTTGGTCCTTTCAGGTGATTTCAGACAAACACTTTCAGTCATTCCACGTTCAACATACGCTGATGAGATCAACGCTTGCTTAAAATCATCTCCATTGTGGCGTAATGTTGAAAAATTACAGCTAAAAATAAATATGCGCGTTCAAGTGCTTCAAGATCAATCCGCTGAAACATTTTCAAAACAACTCTTAGATATCGGTGATGGAAAAGTTGCTATAGATGAAACTGAATACGTAAAATTACCGACCGATTTCTGCACAATCGCTGATTCGCAAGATACTCTCATTGAACAAATATTTCCCGATGTTCACACACAGTACATAAATCAAGAGTAGCTTGCAGAAAGAGCGATTTTAGCGGCAAAAAATGTAGACGTTGACAATTTAAATCTGAAGATACAAATGTTCTTGCCAGGGAACTTGGTATCATATAAATCTATTGATACAGTTTGCGACAACAGCGAAGCAGTAAATTTTCCCACAGAGTTTTTGAACTCACTGGATTTGCCAGGCATGCCACCGCATAATTTACAATTAAAGGTTGGATCTCCAATTATCTTGCTTCGTAATTTGAACCCGCCCCGGCTGTGCAACGGTACGCGATTAGTCATTCAAAAATTAATGAAAAAAACGTGATCGAAGCCAGGATTTTAAATGGCAAGTTCAGAGGTGAAAATATACTCATACCACGGATTCCTATTATACCTACAGATGTGCCAATTCAATTCAAACGTATTCAGTATCCGATTAGATTGGTATTTGCAATGACTATCAACAAATCCCAAGGTCAAACTGTCTGTTTGTGGATTAGATTTGAGAACACCATGTTTTTCACACGGACAATTATACGTGGCATGCTCTCGAGTGGGTAAACCATCCAGTTTGTTTGTGTTAGCTAAAGATGGACTAACAAAAAATATTGTTCACGCTATAGCATTAAGAGATTGATATTGTTTAATAGTGTTACTGTCGTAATTGTTTAATTAATGATATATAATTTTAAGGGATAAATTATAATAATTTAAAAATAATGTTTGCCTTTTGTTATTTTTATATTCCCTCATCGTTCACAGCGCTCCATGCTTATTTCACGCATATACCACATTCTTACATACATACATACTTACAATAAGTAAGCTATTTTTTGTCTACACTAGAAATTACTAGGAAATTATTTATATGGCAAAACAACGTTTGCCGGGTCAGCTAGTCAGGGATAAAAACAAGAAAATGTCAAATACCGAATTCGAAGTGAAAAAAACAAAAACAAATACAATAAAATAAATTAAATTTAAACTACATTAATATTAAATTAAATTAAAAGCAAACTGTTGGTTTATAAAAAATTTGAAAATATAATATCATGAAAATAAGAAAATCATCTAAAAATGGTAAAATATGCTAAGATAAGAAAATACAATTTGTATCGACATAGAAACTAAAAGTATGTATGTAAATTAAACATGATAAAGACAATAATATAAACAAATTATAAAAACATTATTGTATATAAAGAGAGGTTAATAATTAAATAAAGTAACATAAGCCAGATAAAAGTAATAAAATGAGCAAGTAATCGGTAAAAAATTGTAAATTATAAAAAAAAGCATTCCAGATGAAAAAAAAAAAAATTAAATAACCAATATAAGATGCATTGATTTTGAAACAGTCTATCATGAAGAGAACTGAGCTTTAGTATAAAATATAATAGAATCTGATTTTATTCTTATATATTCTTCAATACTATATTTTTCAAATATTATCTTTTATAATTTTTCAAGCTTTTATTTAACATGATATGTCCAGTAAAATCTGAGCATATTTTTAAAAGAAATGAAACAATGATTTTCGCATGCTTTTTAACCCTTCAATTGGCAAGAAGTCAATTATTTTTAAATTTTTAAAAATTAAATTAACTGATAACACCTGTTGATAAGCCTTCCAACAGCCATCCAGTGCTATCAACCGCTTGCTCATATTTACCTGAGAGAGGGGAAAAGTGTAAATTACTTGTAATATGACCACCAGATTTTAAAGTACTTGCTGAAGTCAAGTGATGTATGACACTTTGCCAGAATAAGGGTTAAGCTTATTCGCATGAACAGTTCGACACTTGCCAAATATTTTTAGTTTATTTGCCTCAATCAAAATTTAGCTAAATCTTTTTTAGGCTAAAGCACTGCCGCAAAATAGGTCTCACCTTTTGATACAACTATTCCAATCCGTTGCAGATATACGATAAATCAAAGACTTTTTATATATATATATACATTTATATGAGGAAATCACGTTTTTTAGCTAAATGCCGCAAATCTCACCTTTCTATTCCAATCCGTTGCAGATAAAAATCAAAGTGTATAAAAAGTGTAATATCTCCATTTTGTCTAAATATTTTTCAAATTTTGGCCACATTTTCAGATTTAGCATTAAATTTTCTATAAGAACAGAGTACACGTAACCTTGAATTTTACAAACTTGGTATCTAATGAACAGCTTCTTTTTTTTTTTTTTTTTTTTTTTTTTTTTTTTTTTTTTTTTTTTTTTTTCCAGATCGGCCTGGTAAGCTTTACATGGATGGTTTAACAATATTAATAATGTGTTAACAATAGTAGAAGGGAGGGTATAGTCTCGTGCAAGAGACACCCATAACAATTAAGTTTTATAATAATTTTAGAAATAACTGTAGAGGAAGTATATAATAACAAAAAAAAAAAAAATTAAAAGACGTAACAATAAAACGTAAATAAATAAAATAATAATGATAATCAAATAGGGGAAAAGTAAAAAAAAAAAATAATAAATAAATAAAAAAGAAATAATTAAAAGAAAAAGAAATATATAAAAAGAATAAAAATAAAAATAATAAAATTAAATAAAGGAAAAAGTTATCATAGTAATATACAAATGAAGTAATTAACAAAAATTAATAATAAAAAAATAACAGACAAGTGTATACACAAAAAAAAAAATAGTAATAAAAAAAATAAATAAATGAAGTAATACAATCAAATTGTAGTAATAAGAACAGTAATTGGTTTTTAAAACGAAAAAGTAAATATTGGATAAAATAGTCATGGTTTTTACATTAGGACGTCTTGCATGAGTCTTGGTTTCAATCTGCGGGATGTTGTTTGAGTTCCTATGTTGAAAGCTACTGCACCTTTAACCGCTGGTAACTTGCAATGAAACCTGGTGTAGCATTTTTTGATGAAATCGTCTATTGATTCTATGTCTAATTCACGGTGTAGTTGACTATTTCTTACAAACCAGGGAGCATCTACAGCAATTCTCAGGACCTTGTTTTGGAAACATTGTAATTTTTTCCGTTTGGTAGAGGATGCAGCACCCCACACTTCACAACCGTACATCATTAATGGCCTGAGTATAGTTGTGTAGACTAAAATAGTTGTACTTGGTTTAAGAGTCGATTTTCGGTTTATTAGCCAGCCTTGCGTAGGTCTTTGTAAGTTTAATATTGATGTGGTGGTTCCAGGTAGGGCGACGATCGAGATGAACACCAAGGTATTTCACTGCCTCATTAGATGGATTCCACTGAAGTCTGTTACCATTTAGAACCAGTTCCGGTGGGTCTGTTGGTCGTCTAAGGGTAAAAATTTTGGCTATGCATTTTTGTATATTTAGGTTAATCATCCATTTCTTAAGATACTTTTCTAGTTCGTTGAGGTGAGTTTGGAGCGTATTTCTGGCTATTGTTATATTTTCATGTTGAGAAAAAACTGCCGTGTCATCAGCAAACATGGCTATAGAGGTTTCGGACGATTGTATGATATCGTGGAGATAAAAGTTGAAGAGGATGGGAGATATAACTGATCCTTGTGGAGTACCAGCACTGATAGGTCTGGTGGTTGAGATGGTGTTGTTTATTCGGACGGTGAAAGTACGTTGGTTGAGGAAGGAATATAGAATATCATATAAATATTTTGGAGTATCTACTGACTTCAGTTTGTATAAGAGACCCTGATGCCATACCTTGTCAAATGCTTGTTGAAAGTCTAAAAATGTGACAAGTGTGTGTTTTTTTTTCATTTCGAAGCCGTTTACTATAAATTCTGTTAGTCTTGAAAGATGGTGTGCTGTGGAATGACTGACCTGAAATCCAAATTGAATATCTGGAATAATGTTTATTTCCTGAAAAAATGAAGTTAGGCGCCCTTTTATAATTGATTCTAGAAGTTTTCCTAATATTAGTAAGAGGCTTATAGGTCTGTAACTACTGATTTGTTTAGCGTTTTTTCCTGTTTTGTGGATAACTACCAGTTCAGCCTTCTTCCAAATATCAGGAAAATAACCTGTTCGCAAGCAACTATTGAAAACTGAAGTTATGAAAATTATGGCTTTTCTCGGTAATTTTTTAATGGCAATAACTGGAATTAAATCATGACCCGGACTTTTCTTTGTTTTAAGTTTTGTAACATGCTCAAAAATCTCTTTCGGAGTTGTAAATTTCAATGGAAGTTGTACTGTTGCTTGTGGTAATGCTACAAATTCATCGATTTCATAAAATGCAGGGTTTCTTCTTGACGGACTTGTTTCTCTTGTTAGGATAGAAAATTTTTTTTCAAAATAGTCTGCGAAGGCTTCAGCTTTCTCCACATCACTAGTGATAAAATCACCATTTTCTGATAGGCTTGGAATTTTTTCTTGCTTGTTTAATAGCCGTTTCGTAGCCTTCCATAGGGATTGGTCATTTTGATCCAGGTTTGTGACATAATTTTTATATTGTGCTAATGTGAAATTATCTAATTCTGTTTTGATAGTACGTCTTAAGTTGTACCATATTTTTTTGAATTTCGGATTTTTAGTTCGCATCCACTGTCTTCTAGCATAATTTTTTTCTTTTATTTTTAATAGGATGGAATTTGGAACATTGCTTAAAAAACTATTTCTTTTTTTGTGGAATGGTTTTACTGTGGAGTCATTTATGCATTTAGATATATTTTCTGTAAATTGTTTTATGGCTTCATCAATTTCATGTTTGTGGTGAATCTTCTTTTTTAAACAAATATTTTGCTTCATCAATTGTTTGTAAATATCCCAGTTAATGAATCCTTTAATCATAGAACTACGAGTGATAATTTCAGGAGTTTCGGTTGAGAACTGAATTAATATTGGGATGTGGTCCGAATTTAGAGCGGCTATTGTTTTGGTTGTTATAGGTAGGCTGATATTTGTTGATAGCATAATGTCTAAGATGTCTGGCGTACACCCTCTTCTAAAAAATGTAGGTTCAGGAGGTGCTGTGATTTTAATGTTATGTCTAGAACAAATGTCTAGTAATTTAATACCATTTGAGTTAGATTTGCGATACCCCCAGTATATATGTTTACAATTCATGTCACCTAATACTAAAGTATGTTCATTGAGAGGTAATAATTTTAGAATTTCTTCTTCTTTGAGTTTTTTATTTGGGGGCTTATATACAGCTGTGATAACAGTGCTGGGAATAGAGTTTAGACGAATGGATATAAATTCGATATTTGATATGTCGAGAATAATATTTTCGGAGAAACAGATATTATTTTTGATGATAAGAGCTACTCCACCAGAGGCTGTCGAACTGTTCCTGTCTTTTCTCAAAATTACATAGCCTGGTATATTAAATTTAATATTACTTGATAAATTTGTTTCAGATATACAGGCTATATCGATGGAGTTTGATTCAAGAAATATTTTAAATTGGTTTTTTTGTGAAAAAATGCCATAAGTATTCCAGTTTAACATATTTAATTTTTTTTATTTCAGAGGCCATAATAAAATAATATAATATCATTAGGACTGTAGAAATAATGATAAAAATAAACATATTTATTATAACAGGTGGGGAAGGAATTAGTAACAGTCGATGGGCTGTTGTTTACACTAAGGCCCAGTTGTAAAGAAGGAGGTTACTAACGAACTTAAATGTTTCATTATTTGTGATAAATATGGTTTTATAGCGTTGATTATTATTTTTGTAATAGCGGTCAATATGTTTTCACTGTTGTCGTCGGTATTAATTTTTTTTCTTGTGGTTGTTGTTCAGGTGATAAGGCAGAAGAATACGGAAAATTTGGTGTGACTTTACGAAAAGGTTTACGATTTGATGGAGTTTCTTCATTTTTGTTTTCGATATTGCTTGGAACGGCAGGTGAGTTTGTTTTGTTTTTAATTGATTGATAATAAGGGCAATCTCTATAGCTAGCTGCATGTGCTTCATAACAGTTGACACAATATGGTTTTTCAGTGAATTTTAGTGGGCATTTTGAAAAATTATGATTTTCTTTACATTTAACACACCTTGGTTCAAGTCGACAATAATTCTTCGTGTGGCCGAATCTTTGACAGTTGGTACACATGGGGATGTCATTGTTTTTATTTTTTGGTTCCACTGAAATTAGAGCGGAAAATAAATTTTCGAGTTTAAAAATATCTTTTGCTTTTGTATTATTTATTATTGAAACTGAACAAAGAGGGGTGGGTTTTTTTTTCTTTATTTAATATTCTCGATACGTATAACACATCGAAATCTTTAGAGATTAGTTCGGATTTTAGTTCTTCATCCGTATTTGAGTATGGCACCTTTCTAATAACAACATTGAGGGTTTTATTTTTTTCTAAAAAAAAAGTATGATATTCGATTTTTTCTTCATCGTAATATCGATTAATTATTCTATAGTCATCAATGGAAGAGAGCATTATTTTGGTGTCTTTACCGACTAATTTTGTAGAAAATGGATTCATACATAATGAATTTAGGTCATTTATTAGGAGTTGGTGATTATTGGCATTATGTAAAAATATCGGGGGGATTTTAGGTGTAACCTGTTTATTTTCAGTAATAATACTCTCTTGAGCGGTTGTTTGTTTAGAAGAACAAGGTTTATTGGTTGTAAGGTCGGTTTCAGATAATATTTGGAATCTATTGCTAATTTTTATAGGTGAAATTTCTTGATAATATTTACCCATTTTTTTTACTGGTGATTGGTTTAGTGGAGAGCCTTCGAGATTTCTTTTCTTCGAATTTGAGTCTTCTATAACATCGTGGCTATTTGGTTTAGAAGAAAGTTGGCAATTTTGGGAAATTAATGAAGTAACACCTACCTCATCTTCCGATTTCATTAAGTTGTGTATAAAATTATTTTAGCTAACATGAGATAAAACAAAAAAACGATAATAAAATTAACAGTCACGAGAACACTTTAAACACGCCCGCACTCTATGAAAGTTAGAGGCCAACTGAATGAACAGCTTGATCTTCACCTTATTTGGGGAAGTCACAATGGCTTATTTACTTCAACGCTCACCGTTTTTCGTAAAAACTATCCACGAAACGTCAAATCTCACAAAAACTTGCAAATTTAATCAGCTTTCGAATGATATGTTTTAACGTTAAACGTTAATTTTGTTTCAATTTCAAAGGAAAAAATGGAGATATTTACTTTTGACAGGGAAAGGCGAACAAACATGGTGTTCTCATTTGTAATGATTTTGTTTCAATTTCATGGAGATATTTACTTTTGAAACCGAACAAACATGGTGTTCTCATATTTGGTATACAAAAATCAGTATACTTGGGTAAATAAAAACATAATGACAATCCCTTAATGGAAAATTGCATTTTAAACATAATAAACTCTTCATTGGAATAAAAAGCAAAGGAAAAAATGATTGTTTAATAGAAAATAAAGGAAAACTGTCAATAAAGCGACACTACATCAGAGGATCTTATGTTATTACATTTATTTATTTATTATGTGATTTTTGGCTAGATGAATCTCATTATTACAGGGAAAGGCATTTCGACCATTCATAATAACGATATACATGGATTGGTAGAAATGCCATCCCCTGTAAAAACAGACTCATCTGCCCATAAAATTCACTTCAAAAAGTAGTATTCTTAGACACAATCTGCATTCAGAAGCTAACGGCAAAATAAAGGTCTATGTTCATTATCACTGGATTTTAAACATTACATTGAAAATCTAATAAAATAAATCCTAAATAATAATAATAAATAAATGTAATAATATCATATCCTCCTATCATATCTGATGTAGTGTCGCTTTATTGACAGTTTTCCTTTATTTTCTATTAAACAATCATTTTTTCCTTTGATTTTTATTCCAATGAAGAGTTTATTATGTTTAAAATGCACATTCCCATTAAGGGATTGTCATAATGTTTTATTTACCCAAGTAACTGATTTGTATACCAAATGAGAACACCACGTTTTTTCGGTTTCAAAAGTAAATGAAATTGAAACAAAATCATTACGTTTAACATATCATTCGAAAGCTGATTAAAGTTGCAAGATTTTGTGAGATTTGACGTTTTATAAATAGTTTTTCGAAAAACGGTAAGCGTTGAAGTAATATAAGTCATTGTGACTTCCCCAAATAAGATGAAGATCAAGCTGTTCTTTAGATACCAAGTTTGTAAAATTCTAGGTTACGTGTACTCTGTTCTTATAGAAAATTTAATGCTAAATCTGAAAATGTAGTCAAAATTTAAAATATATATTCGAAAGTTAAATTAAATATTTTAATAGGTGTATCAGTTTAGGGATGTTGGAGAATTGTATTAGTTAATGTATGTTTTTAGTTATATCTATGAAATTTTTGGTGTGTCAATTTAGCTAATTTTGAGTTGTTAATCGTTAAGTAGTTTTATGTGTGGGGTTAATACCAAACATTTGGCTATTGTGTTACGATCTTTAATAAATCGTTAGTGTTTGCATGAATATACTCGTCTTTCATGAATTGCTACTGATTGATTGGTCTTATCTGTTTTAGTTATTATTATATTTGGATATGTTTTTAGAAATTCCCTGGTAGTTTTGTACCCCTTTCGTGTATTTCTTGAATATTCATCCCCATTACAGTGGTTATTTCTATTGTGATTAGTATTTTTTATAATTGGTATTGAATTAATATAACACCCGATTTCCTCTGCATTCATACACGTTACTTTCGTCTACACCCCCCCCCCCCCCATCAAAACTATTGTGTAGTAATAAAATTCATTGTCACTTATCATAAGATGTGTTATAGGTAATCGATTAGAATCATTTTTTGGGGCGCCCCGCGAACGCGCATTGCAGGACCCGCGGCCAGAAATCGTCTAACAAAGCTACCAGGGAACTCTATAGTGGGAGATAACGAAACCATTTTCATTCCCTAAATATACACGAAGCTGTTTTGTTTAATTTGGTTATTTTTTTAAATTGTTTTCGGTAATTTGGTTACCAATTTTGTGCATAATCAGTATGCATATTAATGAAAAAAAAGTGTTACTAACATTCGGGGGGATGATTTCAATATTATAGACTTATTCTGTCCGATTTATAGAAGATGGTACACATTCCATGAAAAAAGGATTGGTACTAACCCAACACATAAACTAATGAACGACTACAAAACTCACATTAGCTAAATGAAAACATAACCAAATTTATTCATCGATACTAAAACCTACATTAAAATAGATAACTAATTCTCCAAAATCCCTAAACTGTACGATCACGAATTAAAAAATCAATAAAACTGATAACCCAGTGAGACCTATGGTTTCATTTTATAAACTCTCCCACGACTATGAACACTATCTAAAGTACCTAGACCACAAAGGTAGTCAAGCTATAAAGGGACACTTGTCCCAGAGATAAATATTAATGTCAAAAGATTCGTTTGATTTCCATAATAAAAAACTAATATCGGATTCCAACAAGGCTAAAAATAGTTCATTAGACGCAATCTCGTTATTTACCAATATTTGTACCACATAAAGTACAAATAATAATTGAAAACCATTGCATAAACCAATCACACACCAATTAATCCTAACACCATTCTGTATATTACTCCATTAGGGTTAGAATTAAAGTAAGTCGAAAAACGGTAAATATTCAATCCATAGTAAACTTTAGTCTATTGAAACGTTATTACAATTCGGCCAATAATTAGTTATGTTGACAATGTCACCAAATCTAGGCGATCTATAAAGTATGGTCTGCTAGAATGGGGATTGGAGATCTAGGGCACCGCAATAAGTGAAGTAAAATTTTCATTAAATTGGAATTAATTGAGAAATTGGTCTTGAGGAATAGCTCTGTGGGCTAAATGAAAATATTTGGTAGATAGGGGCATGATATCTATTAAAGTGTTTTAAGAAATATTTAGGATAATTCATATGTGGGAAATTAATTCCTAAATTAGTTGTATTATACATTTTTGTTTTTTTAAACTAATAACTAATTCTCCAACATCCCCTAAACTGTACACACTAATTAAAAATCCATAAAACTGACAACCCAGTGGACCCTATTGTTCATTATAACACTTTCCCACCTATGAATTATCTAAAATACATTAATCCAATATTTAAAACACTGTCCACAGTAATATAATGTCAAAGATTCGTTTGAGTTCCAGAATAAAATAATAATATACGGATTACACCAGGGACAAATAGTTTCAGTGACGCATCCTCGTTATTTCCCAATATTTGTACCACTAAAGTAAAAATAAGAATTGAATTGAAAAAACATTGGCATAAACTTCAAATATTCCCCAAAATCCCCTTCAACAAAAAAAAAAAACCATTTCTATTCAAATATGTAGATGATATCCTTACTGCTATACCTACAGAAGACAATAAACATTAAAATAATTTTAGCCGAATTTAATAAATTTTCAAATAGACTAAAGTTTACTATGGAATTTGAATATGATAATAAAATACCGTTTTTAGACTTACTTTTAATTCGAAACCCTAATGGAATAATAGATACAGAATGGTGGAAAAACCAATACATTCCGAAGATATTTACATTATACTAGTCAATGCCCCAAAAGTTATAAAATAAACACCGCAAAAAATTTAATAAATCGTGCAATAAAGTTATCTACTGAAAAATATAAACAAACCGCGGAAAATAAAGTAGTAGACCTTCTTTTAATAAATGGATATCCACATAGACTCATTTGTAACTTACTCAAACAAACAAATACTCAACAGAAACAACAAAAAATATGAATAAAAGATATTACACCATCCCATATATACAAACACTATCAGAAAGGCTCAGGAAAACACTCACAAATAACCATAAAACTGACTACACGGTCACATTCAAAAATACCTCCACCAGTAATAAATTGTTTACACAAAACCAAAGATACGGATAAGTTAAAGTTACAGTCTAATATTGTTTATGAAATTCCGTGTGAAGATAGTTGTGGCAAGTCTTATTTTGGTACATCGGAACAATATCTTAAACGACGAGTGTATCAACATAAATACAGTTGCACGTCTATAAATAAAAAACCTGAACAAACCTGACCAAACAGCTCTCACCACACAAACCTTACAGGCAAACAAAACCATACTTTTAAATTTGATTTCCCCAAAATTATTCACCATGAACACAAAAAAAAAAGAATTTTAAAAGAAATATTCCCAAAATCCCCTTCAAACATCCCATTTCTATTCAAATATGTAGATGATATCCTTAAAAACTTATTACTGCTATACCTACAGAAGACAATAACCACATGAAATAATTTTAGCCGAATTTAATAAATTTTCAAATAGACTAAAGTTTACTATGGAATTTGAATATGAAAATAAAATACCGTTTTGTTAGACTTACTTTTAATTCGAAACCCAATGGAATAATAGATACAGAATGGTGGAAAAAACCAATACATTCCGGAAGATATTTACATTATACTAGTCAATGCCCCAAAAGTTATAAAATAAACACCGCAAAAAATTTAATAAATCGTGCAATAAAGTTATCTACAGAAAAATATAATATAATATAAATATAGTCTTATTTTGGTACATCGGAACAATATCTTAAACGACGAGTGTATCAACATAAATACAGTTGCACGTCTATAAATAAAAACCCGAACAAACCTGACCAAACAGCTCTCACCACACATTACAGGCAAACAAAACATACTTTTAAATTTGATTTCCCCAAAATTATTCACCATGAACAAAATAATTTTAAAAGAAATATTAAAGAAATGATAACCATAGAAAAATTTAAAAACCGCGCAATAAACAAAAAATCAGACGTTTTAAATCTTAACACCTATATATATCCAACTTAATACATTCAGACCAATAATATTCATTTACATTTTTATACATCATACAAATCATTCTTCCATTTATTAGTATATTACACTGAAATATTTTTGTACCTGCATCTTTGGGAATACCCACACGGTCCTTTTAACTTAATTTTTAAGAAATAGGGTTTTCCCCACTAACCCTTGGTAACTGTCTGTTTTAAACTCACTCCCCTAGGTTAGTTTGTACTAGAATTATTAGTCTATTCATATCCACCAGTAACATTGTAAAGTAGCTTCATACTCCTCTATATTCTGTAATTATATATATATTTGTATTACCCTACACATGTTGTTATATACCTACCTATACTGTAGCTAACTTTATGTTTTGAAATAACTTGTATAACTTATATAATTTATTGTAACTGTTTTTTCACTGTAGGGCATGATTATGAGAACAATAGTCTCGAAACGTCGCCAAAATAGTTGATTTTTCATTTTATGACTGAACCTCAAGAACCTTAGTAAACATATATATATATATATATATATAATATATTTTTTTTTTTTTTTTTTGAATTGTGTATACTATATCGTTTATTGGAAGTATAGCTTTAGGAAATTCAATTTCTTTCCCGATTTCCGTTCTAAAGGCCAGCTTAAAAGTCTTTCGTGGCAGAGGGTAAAAAAAAAACAAAATCGCTCTCCTTTGATACCCTCCTTTTCCAATTTAATCATCTCGGTTTATTTCGATTATTAGGAGAAGCTTTCGAAGAGATCCTTTTGTGAGACTAGCTCCTGCAGAGCCCGAGTTGTTGTTCGAAGAAATCTCAGAGGCTGTTGGTAATTGGAAAGGTATACATTGAAAGGACCATTTCTGAAAACAGCCTTAACAAACTGAGTCATCGTTCGATACTTCCAATAACACAACCTTTATATATTTTATTAAATCGGAAATATACCAATATTTATACTATCATATAAAAGGACCCATTTTCGTTTGTGATCACTAACCACGAAAACTACTGAACCAATCTGTACCAAATTTTGACCACATCATCTTTATAGTTCCAAGATGGTTTAACAATAATAAAATCTACTGATTTTCCGTTAGCTTGGTATTAAAAAAGTGATAATATGTCGATAACGGTGAAGTTTGAACATTGACCGATAGGTGGCGATCGCCATTCTACATGAAAGGTTACAAAAGTACAGTGCTAATATAGAGCTTGAAATTGACAACTAAATATACTTATTTTCAATTAAATTATTTTAAAAAAATTAAATATGTGGTATGACATCCCAAGATGTCGAACAACAGTGAAGTTCGAAAATCTTCCGATATGTGTGTAAACTAAATATATTTATATCAATTTTTAACTACATTATTTTCATACTTCTATAAATATTTAACAATAATATAAATTTAATTATAGAATGTTGAGAGGCAGAAACGAAGTTTTCCACACTGTCATATACTTTTATGAGTATAAATTAAAATCTAACCAGATTAAATCAATAACATTATCTCTTCTGAATAAAAATTATTATATAATCAAAATTTCGATCATTTTCTTTTTTAGTAAAAATACAATTTATGAATCGGTGTTCCAGATAGACTGAAACTATTAAGAAACACTTATGGATAATGGACTGCAATTTTAGTACTTAAAACTAAAGGCTCATGAATCATATTTTTAAACACAATATCAAGAAGCAAAGGATCGACATTATGGTTTGTTAATAATTTTTAATTGGCAGAAACAATGTAATTTATTTCATCAGATTAAGTTTTAATTTCAAACCATAAAAACATATTTTAAATTTATAAATTAAATTTATTTTTTTTATTTTTTTTTAAATCAAGTAAAATGTAATGAATTTTTAAACTCTTTTAAACAAAATTAATTAATGAAATAATAAAATATTATGTGTAAGAATTATAAATATTGAATTATAGTTTTAATTTAATTTTTTTTCAAGTTACATATCCCCTCCAGTTTAATTATTATTTTTTTAATATATACTATTATATGCTTTCAAATTAGATACAAAACAATTAGACATATCACTTATGCGTGTACTTTAAATAATTTATAAACATATATCAATCAAAAGAGCTCATCAAGCAAGGTTGATTGATTGTTTAGAGAAATGTTATCAGAATCATTCCAGCCAATGAGAATGAATCGATGGGGGCCGGAAAACAGAAAACGTTCATCAGTGCAACGAAGTCTGAATTATTTGATATTTGCTTTGCTGTGCACTGGAACTGCAGATAATTCGAGTAATGTTTCTGGCGAAAGGCTATCAGCAACAAGATCTCCCTTTACAGCTACTGGCTTGTAATAATGGCCACAGGTCGATCTCATATCTGATTTATTGCTGTTTGATTTTTCATCAAATGTCATGTGTTGCAGGAAAGGATTAAAAGATATATATATACAGGGTGAGTCCCTCGTAGTGTAAAAAAAAAATGTGTGGTGAAACTAGATTAAAAATAAAGAAAAATTCAGCAGACCATACCATTCTATACCAATCCGTCGCAGATATACGATAATTCAATGGCTTGAGGAAACCCCGTTTTTTGCTAGAAAAGCTGCATATCTCAAATTTTGACCACATTTTTAAATTTAGCATTAAATTTTCTATTAGCGCATAGTACATGTATCCTTGAATTTTAAACATTTGTGACCTAATGAACAGCTTGATCTTCACCTTATCTAGGAATGTTACAATGTCTTATATCACTTCAACGCTCACCGTTTTTCAAAAAAATATCCACAAAACTGCAAATCTTACAAAACCTTAACCAGCTTTCATATGGTATGATCAAATTAATGATTCCGTACTACTTCCATAAAGAAGTTTGTTGACAGGGGAGGTCAATTTTTTCTATCCATGCGGGGTATTGTTGATTTATTCTTTTTTTTTATATGTCACAAAATTGCTATATTACTCTTCCTGCTCTAATTGTTGCACATCAGGATGTTAAACCTCCCCCCTAAAAAAAAATAGTGTTTACATACCCCACTACCTTATAAAATACTCTATATATCGAAATAAATCAATAGTCTTATCAATAATTTTAAGTTGTAACATCAGCATCTTGGTCACACCCTAAACATATTTGATAGTCTTCATAAAGGCTTCAGTATGTATTATATAGCACTGTTACTTACTAGATAAATAGATTGTAATAAAAAGAAAAAAGAAAATAAAGTTTAAAAAATATTCCAAATTTCTAAAAATTGGCATTCATTGTAGCAGATAAGCAAATTCTCAATCACAGTTCATCAAGCAGTTGTAATTTTTTTTTTACTATGTATTATCATTAAATTCTTGTGCAAAGGTAAATTAGTGATTATAAACTGGAATTATAAATAGATATACCCACTCATACTTTATTACAGTTTATTTTATTATAATCTGCTAAAAAATTAGGTTTATTTTATTAAACTAATAATTAAGATTGAACTGTCAGTATTTTTAATCGATTTCCTGAAGTCAAATTCAAAAGTTTATAAAACCTACAACAGAACTGTCATTCAGCTGATTTCAGGCTTGTCAGCGATACTGATTAAAATGTTTATAAAAATGCTCATTAAAACTTTTTTTTTTGTAATGAAACCTCGATAAATAATTTTAATTGATGCACTTGGTTTTAATTGTGTAAACAGGCTAATAAATAATAGCACAGACTGAGAAAGAATATTAATTTAATTTGTTGTTACTAAAATAAAATATAAAAAAATATGTATTTATTTATTCAATATATATAATAGTAATAAAAAAATATTCATATTGATAAAATTTAACATACTGTACAAACGGTAATGAATGAAGCAACGTATATGACAAAGATAAACAGCTATAAATAATAATAAAAATCAAATAAATAATAGATAAAAACTTACATAAAGTAAACAAAAAAATAAAAGTACAGCCATAATCTATAAAAAAATAAAAAATAAACACTAACTATCAGAGGTGTAGCAGAAATCTACGAGATCCCAGCGGTACTCTCTCAGCTCGTAATTGGAATAGAAGGCTTAAGAAGGCTGAATGAAAGCGATACAGTCGCGTATGCTCAGGATTTAGGGGACTATATTATTTTTATTTCTTTCATTTTTTAAAAATTATTTTCCACAACTTCGTTGTTCAGACAACTAGACATATTAGAGAATTTTCCTCGTTTAAAGTGATATATAATTTTTATTTTACCAATTATTATTTTTTTTTTCTCATTGTTACTGTACATATTCTTTGATGGATCCACTAAGCCATCCATGTTACTTATTGCTCTCTTTGAGTCAGATTGTTATAATTACTACGTGTCTTAAAAAAGTAGGGAGAACTATAGAATGGTAGTCTGATAAGTGGAAAGGATGATTTTACTGCGTCAGACCATTTAGAATTTCCCATACTTTTCCTCAAACTACTAATCACTAATTACATCATATATATTTTTTGCACTATAAAAAAAAATTGAGCCTTCTAGGGTTAAGCCTTATAATTGCTGTGATCTAAAAACTAGTATAAAAATCTGAAAATCACACCAACTGGCACATCAGTTATAATTTATATAAATAACCAATTAAATTTAAAAATGTAAACAAAAGCTAAAGTAGTTATATAAAGTCCAGTATTTATAAGAGTCCAAACTAATCCTCTCAAATAACTAAACTTCTAAACCTTAACTTCCTAAAGACGTCATTAAATTTGGACCATGCCCAAGACCCAAGGAATTATCTCTTACTGCAGGAAATAAACTTAACAAGCCTAACTTTTTCTTCTTTTTTTTTTTTTAAATATATATTTTATCCTGAAGTATTAATAAAATCAATTTTATATAATTTATTATTCAGGTATAACAACACGTATATACGATCAAATCAAAACAAAATACGTAAAGGTCAGTAAAGTCATTTATTTTTCAGTAAAATAAATAAATTATTAAATTTATAGGCTAATAATATTCGTTATTTACAGATTCCTCTTTATTTAATAGTTTTCTAGATGAAAATTTTTCCATTCTTTATCGATTTATAGCAGAGAATCTGGAATCACAAATGCGGCTCACAAATGAACTCGTCACAAATGCTGTCATCGGAAGCTTTCTCGATTTGGAGAGTTGACTCTATGAGAGGATTCCTGCGCTTATTTGCTCCCCGCTATCTGATTGTGTTTATATTGCACTAAATTTTATCAATCGTTGTTGGATATTGTTACGGATACAGCGAAATCTCATTCATAACATGTATTATTATTTTTTTACTTCGTATGATAAGATGTATTTATTTTTAAAATTTAAACTACGAAGTTTATTCGAAGAAGATAAAAATTCAAGTCAGTGTTTAACAATACAATAATAATAAACATTAGTATGCAAGGTACTATATATTTACGTATAATATATTATTTATAAGTGTTATACAATTTTTTTTTTGTTATTTAAATCAATTTATTGAAATTTACAACAGTAACAATATATACATCATGTAAATGTGTTGATAACAATTACAATAACATGTCAAAACTTGAAAAGAACTACTCATCAGTTGCACTTTATCAAATACTCTACATTAGAAGGTCTTTAGGCCATCTTCTTTTCTTATCGGGAATGGAGTGGGAAGCAAGTTGAAAAACTAGTGGATTTTAGTGGTTATGGAGCTTACTATGAAACGATAGGTATCTGGTGTGGGCTAACTCAGCAACATATGGAACATTGAGGTCTTTATGGTTATGTTTATTTGTGACAAAGTAAGGAGCATTAAGGATTTTTCGAAGGATTTTGGATTGCAAGGATTGGATGGTTTAGTGGAGCCCTAAAGCTCAATTCCATACGTCCAAATAGGTCTGATAACTGTCATGCAAATGAGTCTTTTGGCGGAAATTGTTGAAATTGTAATTGTTGAAGAAGTCGAAAACGACAAGCATTTTCCTATGGTTTTAGTCTTGTATGTGCATTCAAAGTTAAAGGTTTGCCTTCTAGACCTGATGAAGGCTTGCATTTTAGGGCGAAACGTCTTTATAATGAATTAAAATTTGAATTTTAGTTGTGTTTCCATAACTGCACATGCCAACTAGTTCCACAGCCAATAAAAACAAATCAAGAACAGTTTATTATTCAGTAGCTTGAGAAGTTTTTTTTTTTTTTTTAAATAAAAAATAAATAATGGGTTTTATAATTATTCAAGAACTTTTGAATACATTGAATAAATGTTTATTCAATTTTAACTTTGATAAATGATAACGATAGTTTCGATAATCAATGTAAAATTATTTTAGCTATAAGAAAGAAAGAAACTTTGAATAAAATCTGACTCCCAAGAATTCAGAATTTTCTAGAGAGTAAGTATTAAGCTTCACATAGAAAAGCAAAAAAAAAATATATCCATTTTTAAATTAATTAAATAAAATATATTACTATCGATAAACTACCACAAATCTGTAATAAGTGTACAATGTGTGATTGAAACTAAGTTATCCATATTGGAAAAATTATATATAAACAGTGGGAGTCTAAAAATATTTAAAGCTTTCCACAGCGCGTAAAAACAAAATTTGCACCGTTTATTTTGAAAGAGACCTAGAACCATTTCTATAATTTAATATTAAATTTTATATTTAATTTGTATAACTAGATTAATTAAATTTACTGAATACTCAATTAATGATATCTAAAAACTGAGGTTAAATACTAATTAATTACACTGCAAATCTCAATTTCTCCCTGAGTTGGATAAAAAATAGATCATGGATAAATCTATGTATAATCTTCTGATTTTCTTAATTTATATTTTAGGATTAAAATCATCAAATAACTTTAAGTTTTTTTTTCTTGTTTTGTTATGCTTAATATTTTAACTTATTCTCATAGTATTTTAATTAATATATATCTATCTATATATATATATATATATATATATATATATATCTATATATATATATATATATATATATATATATATATATATATATATATATATATATATATATATTATATTTATATATATATATAAATATATAAACTATAAATTCCGTATAAATTCCGTGTGAAGATAGTTGTGGCAAGTCTTATTTTGGTACATCGGAACAATATCTTAAACGACGAGTGTATCAACATAAATACAGTTGCACGTCTATAAATAAAAACCCGAACAAACCTGACCAAACAGCTCTCACCACACATTACAGGCAAACAAAACATACTTTTAAATTTGATTTCCACAAAATTATTCACCATGAACAAAATAATTTTAAAAGAAATATTAAAGAAATGATAACCATAGAAAAATTTAAAAACCGCGCAATAAACAAACAATCAGACGTTTTAAATCTTAACACCTGTTATTCCAACTTAATACATTCAGACCAATAATATACATTTACATTTATATACATCATACAAACCATTCTTCCATTTATTAGTATATTACACTGAAATATTTTTGTACCTGCATCTTTGGGAATACCCACACAGTCCTTTTAACTTAATTTTTAAGAAATAGGGTTTTTCCCCACTAACCCTTGTTAACTGTCTGTTTAAACTCACTCCCCTAGGTTAGTTGTATACTAGAATTGTTAGTCTATCCATATCCACCAGTAACATTGTAAGTAGCTTCATACTCCTCTATATTCTGTAATTATATATATTTTTATTACCCTACACATGTTGTTATATACCTACTAGTACTGTAGCTAACTTTATGTTTTGAAATAACTTGTATAACTTATATAATTTTATTGTAACCTGTTTTTTCACTGTAGGGCATGATTATGAGAACAATATAGTCTCAAAACGTCGCCAAAATAGTTGATTTTTTATTTTATGACTGAACCTCAAGAACCTTACTAAACATTTAATAGTAACAATCAAGAAATTTATCCATATATATATATATATATATATATATATATATATATATATATATATATATATATATATATATATATATATATATTTAAGGAGTTATAGATGATTTATTATAATTTTATTATTAATAAATATATTTAAATTAATAATTAGGTTTGCTTGTTTATTTCGTTTAACGTCACTTTATGCTGCTATGGCTAATCGGACGATGCTACGGTGGGAGTCCTTAATTTTGCCTATCCAGGTATAATTAGGATAGGGGTCTTTACGAGTACCTGTCATCGCACAGGCTCGGGACCCCCATTTTACGTCCCTTCCGAAGGACGGCATAGCTAAGGATTTTTTGCTCTCTTTAAAACATCCTAAGGTTATCTGCCGGGCTGCGAACCCGCGATCTTGGGTTTAGTAGGTTGCTATGCTAACCACTACACCACAAGTGACCCCTTAATAATTAAGTGATGGGGCTCACCGTTTATTTATGTGTATACGCCTTACACACTAAATAACTTACAACTATAATTTCAAATTTCAAATAATTTTTGCCATCGATTTTGTTCTTCTGAGGGTGAAATTTTGCTCTAGAGAGGATTTTGAATATTTTTTAAGGTATCGAAAACTTTTTATTTTCTATCAGTCAAAAAATCCTTAATTATTTTAACTTTTATTTGCTCATATATTTTCGTAGTTTTGACTCTTTCTCATTGTACCATTTTGGATTGATTGAAGTTTGTAATTTGTACTTTTCCCAATCGATGAAAATAATGGTGCTCTATATAGCAAGGTTGGTCGGATTACAAATTTATATATAATTAATTTTAAACGTAAAGCTAAATTTGTAGCAGATAATAAGTGGTTCAGTTTGTAAGATTGTAATCTTATTTTATTAAGTAAGTGGGCCGAAAACTTAAGGTGTCTGTCAAATATAATTCCCGAGTAAACAATATTTTTCGAAAGTTAGTTGTCTGAATTTAATTAACAATTAATCATTATTCAGAACAAATAAAGTTCAAGAAAGCAAGTGTTTCAAACGTGACTCTTCATTCAAACCAATATAGCTCCTAAATCGAATGTCCTAGCGACAAATGTTACATCAAAAATATTATTTATTAAATTTCTGACAAAAAAAATATAGTCAAATTTTTAATTCAAGCACCAACTCCAAGAGCTAGAGCTAGAGCGTATCAAAATGTTAATTTTTTTTAGTGTGAAAAAAACGCTACACATTTGAAGGTATTTCATATTTCAAACCAATACAGCTCTTACACGGTAGATCCTATCGACTAATGTTATAAAACAAAAAATATTCTCCTTTAAATTTCTGTTAAATTTTAGATCCTAGAAACACCTGCAGAGTTTCAAAAAAAGTCCCAACACTTAAACAATGTAGGCCGACGCGACTTTTTTCATTCAAATATAACTATAAACAATAGGTCCCATCAACAAATCTCGTGTATACAAAAATAATCACTTGAGGTACGCATGATGATATAGAAGGATCAATACAATTAAGATTGATGAATTAAATGCCACTTCTATTGAGATTATTTTATTTGAAAACTAGTTTCGAATGCTAAACATTCATCTTCAGTTCTAAAACATACAAAAATTTTTTTTCCACACATCAGTGCTATGTTACATAGATTATATATACAAAAGTTTTTTGAAAAAGATAAGACAAGATATCAAGCATAGGCACTCACCTTCGAGTTAACTAAAACACTGAATTTGTGAGAAGTAAAAGGGGGAGGCAGGTAGGTTAAGTTTTAGATTTACAATGGGTTATATATGTTTCATTCAAGGAGATTAATATTTAGTTATTATATTAAAAGGCATAACTCCTCATTTGCTTTATTCATTTACTACATGTTTCGGAGCTTGTCATGTTGCTCCATCTTCAGGTTCTTACACTGTGATATTCTCACTGGTCATCCTATCTATACACTGACACCACTGGGCCAGTGGTGTCAGTGTATAGATAGGATGACCAGTGAGAATATCACAGTGTAAGAACCTGAAGATGGAGCAACATGACAAGCTCCGAAACATGTAGTAAATGAATAAAGCAAATGAGGAGTTATGCCTTTTAATATAATAACTAAATTTACAATGGGGTTTCCCTTGTGACTCATTGGGTTTTTCCGTTCCTATGGGAAACAAATTTCAAATGGGGCTATTGGATATGTTAATCTAATCATTTAAACAAAAATCTGGATCGGTTTTAAACGATTTTATAATTTCTAGTGATTCAAAAGTATTTAATTTTAGCATTCGAAACTAGTTTTCAAATAAAATAATCTCAACAGAAGTGGCATTTAATTAATCAATCCTAAAAAAATAATGTCTATTAAATTTCTGAATAAAGAATGCTGGCAAATTTTCAAAGGAAAAACATATTTCCCTTTTCTTCCAGTCCGTCAAATTTTTTATTTTATTTTTATTTATTTTATTTTTTCATTTATTGATATTTACAACTGTAAAAAATAATATACAAGTAAATGTGTTGACAGTGAATACAATGACATGTAAATAACTTGTGGAGAACTACTCACTAGTAGCACACTAAAAGGTCTCTAGGCCATCTTCTTTTCAGACGCATCGAAGGATTATCAGGGATGGAGGAGGAAGCAAATTGGGAGACTAGTGGATTGGAGTGGTTTCGGAGCTTACTATGGAAGGATAGGTATCTGGTTTGGGCTAAATCTGAAACATATGGAACATTAAGATCTTTATGGATAAGTTTATAGGTCACAAGTAAGGAGCATTGAGGATTTTTCGAAGGATTTTGGATTGTAAGGATTGGATACAAGATGAATTGGATGGTTTAGTAGAGCCCCGAAGCTCAACTCCGTACGTCCAAATAGGTCTAATTCACAGTCATGTAAATGAGTCTTTTGTAATTAATTGGGAGCTGTGAACGTTTGTCTATTAAATGTTGAAGTAGTCTGTAACGACGGGCAGTTTCTTGTCGTTTTAGTCTTTCGTCAAATTTAAATTTAAAAAGATATTTTTTATCCTTCATCTTTCCCTACCTTAACCCAAGGTGTTCCACAAGGATCCTCCTGTCACCAACCCTATTTTCTATCTATATCAATGACTTACCCAGCTTTATCCACAATTCCAATTATCACCTATATGCAGACGACCTTCAAAAAAATCTACCTATCTTTCCATCTTCAGATATGCTCGAGGCGTCTCGTAAACTTCAGGAAGACATTGATAACATCAAACCGTTGGGCAGTGAAGAATAAGTTATATCTGAATCCAAAGAAAACTAAGGCTATCCTCATCGGTTCAAAACCCATCCTCCATACCCTTCCTTACTACCCATTGCTTTACCTTAATAACCTTCCTATTCAGTTCCAAAACTCCATTAAAAATTTAGGAGTTACCTTTGACCCATCACCTTTCCTGGAATAAACATATCGCCCAAATTTCCAAAAAATCCAATCATAATCCTTAAAACAACTGTATAGATCCCGAGATTTCTTTTCCCAGAGTACCCGTCAACTCTTTAGTTTCCTCTCTTGTTTTCCCTTGCTTTGATTACTGTTGTTTGGTTTATGGGGACTGTCTGGGGATCTCGAGATGAAGCTGAGGAGACTGATGAACTGTTTCATTAGGTTTTCTTCGGGATCCTAGGCGGTCACACGTTACTTGCCGATACTCTGAGCTTGGGTGGCTATTTCCTAAATTTCGACGGCAATACTTTCAGGGTACCTTCATATACCAATGCCTAAAAAACCCAAAAAACCCTTCCTATATCCTTGATTTATTAACTCTCGCGTTCTTCTATCCACCACCTAAACACTAGATCCCAACCTTTTAAACCTATATATACCCTCACATAAAAAACCGCTTCCTTTGAAAAATAAAATCCTTCATCATTCGTGCTACCTCCTTCTGGAATTCCTTACCCACTTCTATTCGTAAAGCAGCTTCCCATAACCTCCTTTAAAAAAACCTATTCCAGTACCTTTTAGACAATCAATCTTCGCGCAAAGATGTCAATAATTTTTATACTCTAATATTTTAGGTACATTCTAAGCTCTTGTCATATTTGCTTTTCGGGGACACCATCAAATATTTTCTCCAAATCCAGTTACAAGTGATACTTCACAGATGTTATAAATAAATAAGGCAATTCATTGAAGGGTAATTTAGTAGAAGAGGTTAGCTTAGAGGACTTAATTGAAATATATGAGTAATTCAATGTGTGCTCTAAAAGCATTACCGAAAACTCGGAGGCGTAAGCTTTTTGAGGAAGATTATTTTGATAAAATCTTTACCAGTCCGTTCTATACATAGTGGCTTTAACAATTCTGTATATCGGCTTTTCCTTATTTCTATATAAAGTTCTCCTAAATGTTAGAGTTTTATAATTTCTTAATTTATTTTTTTTAATAACAATACTGATAATCTTTTAATGTGTATAATACACTAATATTTTTTTTTGGAACATTTTAAACCTGTTATACAGAATTTCCAATGAATATCCTTTCCTCATCCACTCTATAATTTATTGTTTTGTTTTTTTTTTGCAAAATCAAGACCTTATACCATATTAAGGAAAAATAGTGATTTATCGAGATTTCATTACCTCATTCAAACTAGTTTTAATTAGCATTTTAATTATTTTTTTATTAGCATCGATGAAAATTCACTTAAATTACAGAGATTTGGTATAGTTTTGTAAAGGCAGTCGATATCTATTTATCTATCTATCTAATTCGGCACTACAACCCGCTAAGGAGTCATAGCCTCCGCCAACAGCAACCTCCATGCGTTTCTGTCTTGTGCTGCCGCCATCCAGTTTCTCACACCCAGTCCCCTGTCATCCCTGTCCACATAGTCTCCATCTTAGCTTGGTCTTCCAATGGGTCGGCTTCCATGCAGGATCTCTGTAAGAACTTTTCTTATCCTCTGTCATCCTTGCAACATGACCCGCCCATCTAAGTCGCCCTACTTTAATGAATTTAACGACATCCGGCTCATTATACCTGTCGAAAACTTCTTTATTCCTTCGGCGCCGCCATTCCCCATCAACCAGAACTGAGCCATAAATTTTTCTGAGTATTTTTCTTTCGAATATAAGGAGAGCCAGCTCCTCTCCTTTTGTGGTTTTCCAGGTCTCAGACCCGTATGTCAGAACAGGTAGGATAAGCGTTTTGTACAGAATTATTTTGCTACGCTGGGTCACTAAGTGGCTTCTCATGTGACATCTTAGCCCAAAGCAACCAATATTCTCTTTTTTATTTCTGTGCAAAGGCAGTCGATATCACTTATGAAAATCGGTTGAAAACACCGACCGTTCAATCTGAACAATCAATAATTAGTTCTCACAGGAGGCGCTAGATAGCACTTTGATCATATTCATAGTCATAGTGTGACAACTTTCAATTGTTTCAAACGGAATATATTTAAATAACTGATTGACTCATCAGTATATTTAAATTAAAAGAAAGAAACGATGAGATTTGATGACAGATATGTTCCACACTCCGAAACATAAAAAAAAAAATACAAGCAATTCTTATGCTGCAAATTATATAATAAATACACAACAGAAAAATATTTTGAACATTGAACTAAATGATATTGAATGAACAAAATATTTAAATCAAGTTCAACTTCATTTGTAGGCTAAACCAATCTTTATAGACTACTAAAGTTAATGCTGAAACATTTACTATACCAAAGTTCAAATCTTCTTTATTTCAAAACAAACATTTACATGACAATATTAGACCTATTAAGACATAAGGCATTGAGCTTTCCAAAATCTAATCCCTGCAATTCAAAATCTTTAATATTTTTTTATAAGTCACAAACAAGCTTTCGATAATCTTCTAAATGCCCTACTTATTTGGTTAATATTAGATACATATCTTATCATGATAAACTTCAAACCCACTCGAATTCACGACTTTCCCGATTCCAGATGACCATTTTAGGTGTCTGAAAAGAAGATGTTCTAGGGACCATTTGATATAGATCTTTTATTAAAATTCTACCAACGGGTGTTTACTTCAAACGTTATTGTAATTATTTTTCCATACGCTTATTTATTTTGTATATTTTTTACAGTTGCAAATATCAATAATTGTATCAATAAAGTCTCAAAACGTTGCCTAAATAGTTGTTTTTATTTATTGGCTGAACCTAAAAACCTTACTAAACACACACACACACACACACACATATATATATATATATGTGTAAAGCAGCAAGTCTCCTATCATCTGTCGTTTACCTGGATACTCATTTCTTCTCGAAACTTGAAAGAAAATTAACTGTTTAAAAAAAAAAAAAAAAAAAAAAAAAAAAAGGTAATAATAAATTTAGTATTTATCGCTCATCCGGTAAAACAAAGACGTATTCACAAGTTTATTGAATATTACTTATAATTATAATGTCGTTTAAAACTATTTTATTTGGGTTACATACTTTTGTAAAATTTCATTTTTTATAGTTACGTCTTTGTTACAGTGGATGAGAGATATATTTTATTATTTTACTGGGAATTTATTATTGTTTTATTTTTAACACTGTTTCACAAGGGCTCGGCATTGAAAAAATACAATGAATAAATTAAAACATTAATTTTTTTTGTTATTACAACGATTCTGATATATATATATATATATATATATATATATATATATATATATATATATATATATATATATATATATATATATATATATATATGGTAAACAAAACAATCATACCAAAACAAGAGGGAAATAATTTTAATAATGGTAAATTGAGAAGTAATGAGAAAGGCTATTCTGCCGGCTTATCATCAGGAGGTTGTAATTAATTTGATGATGGCAATTAAGATTGTTCCACACCTAACTTTGGAACATTCCCTGTAACATCCATGTAATTAATTTTTGGCATGTTAATTAATTTATTATTGCTGTGTTAAACAATCTACATGAATGAACTTTACCGGCAGAAGGAACAAACATACGTAAAATAAATCATGAAAATGTATCTAAATACATTTTAAAAAAACAAAAAACTATTTATTCATACATACAACTGTATAGTATAAACAATAAGTAAATTTGAGGAAGTTACAATGACTGGTCAATAAGATGATAAGAACCACTCACTAGTAACACTAAATACAAATTTAAAAATAAAACTTAATAGCAAATAGGCAATAGCTGAAGACAACTCTGAAAATGCCCTAATACGCAAGATTAATAACTGCCTGTGGGAGATGCACGAGTCGATGGGTGGAGGGACTGTGCTAATGTGGGTACCCTCACATTGTGGCATCTCCGGAAATGAGGCTGCAGACAGTGCAGCAAATCTTGCGAGACTGAACCAAACAGGAACCATTATTACAGACATTACAACAACTTCTGACTTAAAAACATCCTGTAGAAAAAAATTGCTCCATCACTGGAAAACAAAATGGAACCAAATACGCAGCAAACTTCAAGAAATTAAACAAGACACACGACCCTGGACAACATCTTGTAGAAAATCAAGAATAGAGGAAATAATCTTGACGCGACTAAGAATAGGATTCAGCTTTCACCCATGGTTACCTGATGAGAAGCCTTGAACCACCGATTTGTACAACATGCATGACAACACTGACATTGAAACACATTGTAACAACATGTACACTATACTCTGACGCCAGAACAAAGTACAATATACCCTCAGAAATAGAGAAAGCACTGGAAGACACAGAGGAAAAAATCAAAAACATTTTTGAATTTCTAAAATTTTGTAAACTGTTCGACAAAATCTAATATGTATATTGAGCCGCTAATGACTCATGTGAGTAGATGCGGAATGTAATAAAAACAAAAATAAAAAAAATAAAATAAAACCATAGAGTAAAAAAAATAAATAAAACCTGTACCACTAGCGAACCCATGAAAGGTCTAAGGTTCAGAACTTAGGTAAGAGTGTAATGTCACTAGGCCAACGGTTGTGAAAGCAGGAGATTTGGCCTAAATCACACTCAAACGCCAGGTTTTCCCTAATTAAATGTACCCACTTTGTGAAGGCTGGATATGCCCCAGGAGGGTCCTTCGACCTTTAAGTCGAGTCACGACCGAAATAACAGAAAATAAATGTTTTACCTTCATTCGAACTCAGGTCCGAGAGCATGGTAGTCAGTTGCCTTACTGAGCTACCCCGTATCTCGGGTATAGAGTGTAAGTATAGTCATAAAATATTTTATATTCATTTCAAATTATTTTTTTACAATATCAGTTCTATACGCTTTTTAGCATTAATACTATTTTAAAAATTCAATATTTTAATTACAATCGAAGAACTATTGAATAACTGGGTAAATATATTGAATAAGATGATAAATAGAGTATAAAATTATAAAAAGAGTAAATGCAAATATAACAACGTAATGACAGAAACATACCAGGTTGAAAATTAGTAAAAATATTTCTAATTTACTATAAAAACATTATAATATTGAATTAAGTTCTCGTATCCAATCCTTATAATCGAAGATCCGTTGTAAAATGCTCATTATGTGACAAACAAATTTATCCCTAAAGATCTTACTGTTCCATTCGTTTCTGATTTCGCCCAGATACCTATCCTTTCATAGTAAACTCCAAACCCAATCGAATCTACCGTCTATCGAATCCTCTATGACGTCTAAGAAGAAGATGGCCGAGAGACCTTTTAATGTAGAACCATTGAAGTGCTACTAGTGAGTAGTTCTTGACATGTTTTTGTAATAATTTCCTTCATATTTAATTGTTGTAAATAATGTAAACAATAAAAAATATGAATATATAGTAAAAAAAAAGAAAAAATGTTTGTGTTATTATTCATGCCTCTAAGAACATTAAACATTCTTATATTGCAACGTAGGGGAAGGTGCTGTACCTAAAGCACAGTTGTACCAGTGGACATTTTTTATAAAGAGAGAGTGGGAGGAGGGAAATTGAAATCGTTTGATTGGTGGTGCTGCAAGCATCTGCCTGCAGTTGCACCTGTGTTCTGAAGATTGTCAGATCAACAGTTTAGTAGAAATTATAATTTTTAAGTTTTTTTCTTCCAAATCCTGACCAATCCAACCAGTGATTTTAAATTTTTTACGACCTACACTTAAAAATTTTCTAGGCAGTAATATTTCATTGGATTGTCCGATAAATACATCATAACTTCATATGTTTTCATATCAGTTATCACTTACGGGTTTTCGGAAACAGAGCTTTCCGCACAACATGGCGTTCAGTTGTACCTGTGGACACCATTGCCAGCTGAACCTATGGACAGATGGTTAAAGTGTCCACAGGTACAACAGATTTTTCATTTTGTTTATTAATTCATTATTTCAATATAAATATTGCGGAAAAGTTTGTAGGCATTCTGCGTGATATAAAATGCCTAAATTTGGATACCTACTATTCGTATAACCTTTTTTTTTTTAAGAGGAGAAAACTCGCCACTCACTATTTATAACAAACTATTCAGCTAGGGAAGATAGTGATTTCACAAATGTGATCTTGGCTGATCCATCAAGCAAAGATTGTATTTTTTTGGATGAATTGATGAATCGATTATGAACAAGGTAAAGAAATTGAAGATGGAGAAGTATATGTTGGTATGTTTTGTGTTGTAATGCATTTTATAGCTTTGATCAAAGAAAAGGTAGACTCGTTCACGTTCAACATTTCCTACTTAAAGAAAATTTCATTTTATAGAACCCCAAAATTTATTCTTTCGGTCATCGCTACTGAATTTGAAATTGAAATAAGAGATATCAAAAGAAAATTACCACCGCCATCTTGCACTAGGAGATTATGTAAACAATTACATTTTTCTACATCTTTTCATGGATAGAATCTCTAACGATTTGTTTTTTTCCATAAATAAAAGTATGTGACACTCGTTAATAATAATTATAGGTACATAAATGATTTATTATTGGTAACAGGTTTAAAAATAAGTTAAGTTTCTATTTACTTTCATATGCTAAATTTATTTTTGTCACCTTTCTAGTCGGCCTTCTAGTTTTAAAGTTGTTTTTTCTTGTCTAAATATTCTATTTTGTTTAGTAAATTTTATGAAAAATTATTGCTGATGTTGTTCTCTAAATATTTCAATTATCCCTATAAACCTATGAAGAAATGAATGTCCATTGGTACAACCACTAGTGTCCACAGGTACAAAGGGGGAAGGTACCTACGAACACTAATCATTAAGTTATAAAACATTATTTTCTGTAAAAATAAAATTACTTTTCAAAATAAAGACACCAGGGTTCGATAGCCCCATAAATTTCTTATCTAATGGTACAATAACCACTCAGATAAATAAAGCACCGAAAATTAGAAAAATTTATAAGTGAAAATTGTCCACAAGTACAGCACCTTCCCCTACTATCTAATTGTTATGCCTCATGTATCTATTTATTAACTATATTGTTCAACTGCCTACTGTTATACTTAATTAATTAATTTGATCATCAACCATATCAACGATATCGAAGTATTTTTTTTATTGTTATAAGAACAAAATTTATTTTAATTGTTATAACAATTCAATTTATTTATTTCAATTTTTTTTTTAACTTATTATTTTTTATTTTCATACTGGTTTTCTTTTCATATAATTTTTAATATTCACTTCAGCCATGATAGTCTTGCATTGTAGGCCTAAAAGCCGGCACAATAAATTAAAATTTTTATTTTAATTGTGTTTCCACGAATGAACAATATAACTACTTATATTTCTCTAATTTTACAAAAGATTGGACCATCCAATAAAAAACAAAATCCCTTGAAAATAAAAAAACGGAAAAGATCCACAGCGAAGGAATGGCCATTACCCTTGGATCTGGAACAAATTGCGGAAGAGTACTGGTAATTAAGATAGGGCGGGAGTTCCTTTTGTCGGGGGCGGGATTATGACTCGTAATGGCGGGTGGTGCTACCGACTATGCTTCAACGTAACTCCTCTTATTTCCTCAATTTGAAGGGATTTAGCTCGTCTCCTCATTATGTTGAAAGATTCTAAGAAAGGTATTACTGGATTTGACTTGAAGGATCCTTTAAAATAAAAATAAATGAACTCCGCATTTACAGAACTGCTTCATTGCTAAATGTAATAAAATATATAATAATTTAGTCAATTTTATATTAGCGGTTTAACAGACAGAAAACACCTGAAGCAGAACATCGGTGACAGGCGTCAGCCTGCGTCAATGGATGTCACTCACTCAAGCAGTTCCGTCAGATCCACCGCAGCTCAGCAGATCAATGATATTTGGGAATAAAATATGTTATTCGAAGTTAGCTGACTGCTTTAGTTTCAAAAGTCACTTTCGCTTCAACATTGTTTTAATATTTCATATAAATAATAAAATTATACGGAACGAAAAATGACATCTAGTTCAAAAAAACTACATATTTTTTAACTATAAGTTAGTAGTAATAAGTTAGGTCAGAAGAGCAACCGCCAACTCTGTGCACTTTAGGGGAAGGAAACGTCATCCCTGCGTACTCAATTGGTGATGCCGATTGATGATAACGTCTCTTAAATTTATATATACATAACTATAAATCTATTCATAAGGTTATTAGGAAAAACAAATACTGCTAAAGTGGTCATATATTGCTCATATACACTAAAATTAGAGTTAATCATCCTGTAATACTTAATCTTGATTCTCCAAGAGCCCGTAGAAATTAAAAAAAATATATATCGATTTTATATGATTACATGATAGGTATTATCTTTCAACTTTTCTGAAAGATAATTTATGCTTCTGTCAACAAGATGGAGGTCATTCGTAGACGTTAGAAAAAAATACAATGTTCAAGTTATTTCATATTTTATTTTTATTGATAATAAAAAACTAAGTATGGTCTCGTATCGAAAAAAAGTTACTCTGCCATATGCTGGATGTGCTGGTCCACGTTTGTCAACCACTAATTCGAGCAATTGAATTCCTTTTTATTTTTAACATATACGAAACTAGATTTACTATGACACAAATCGCCATTTTGGAGAAGATAATCAGGGAGGCAGTCAAAGAGGAACACCACATCTAAGTAGAAAAACTTTAATTTCTGCCCATTATATGCATAGCAGGATGCCTTTTTTAGTGTCGGCAAAAATTCATGTTTCATTGTTTCATAAGAACAACATGCGTAGAATGACTTGAATTTCAGGTTTTCAAAAGCGAATTTGGGATTACGTATTCAAGACTCCCGGCATGCATAAAAGAGTTGCGTTTATAGAGTCGAGACCATATCAAAGGAATATATAATTTTTTTATATAATGTCTTTTAATGCCCACAATTTTTTTTCAGCACTGACTTTGATTGACAAAGTCATAGACTAAATAAATAGGGCTCCCAGGCTATAATAAATGATTTTTTTTATTACTTCAAGTAGTTCTCCGCAACTGCTAATAATCCGTTATACATCTTGAGCTTCCTAGGCTTCGTCAGAACCAATGATATAGAAATTGAAAGTAATGGCATTAACAACTAATACAATTTTAAATCTCCATAAATGAATTGAAGATAAAAAATTCAGTCCAGGACCTTTGGATGAAAAAAACCAACCCTCTGTGAAGACAATCTGGGTCAGGGGGCATTTCCATTTGTATTTCACATTATTAGGAAGGAAAATAACTACTGGAGGACACTGTACGCCAGCTGCAGGAGTGGGAAAACTGCTGGAATCCTTCCAGGCCAAGAAGTGCTGGAGGGTTCATCCATTACAGCTCCAGTAGAGGATTAATTTATATCATGCGTTATTATTCTTCACATTTTTTTTTCTTTGTAAATTTAAAAGTCGGGAGTTGACCCAGTTACATCTCCGGGACTTTTCTTTAGAAATTGCTTTTAGTCCCCACTGTAATTTAAGAACACTCTCATTTCTTTTTTGAGTAAGTAGGGCTTTAAATTGGATGGTTCTATAAAATATAGAGAAGTAAACAATTTAATTCATTTCTCATAATATCTTTAACAATGATTTAAAATATTATTTTGAAATTTTCACTTTCAAAAGAGATATCTTGAAATAAATCTGGAAAATTAGTGATAAACTATTTTTTTTTTTGTTTAACGTTACCATAACTACATTGGTAGTTTTATATCTAGGTTTGAATTAGTACGCATATTTTAAAGAAAATAATACTGCTGAATATTCGAGTTGAAGAGAAAAGTCGTATTAGCTTTAAAGGTAAGGAAAAAATAACCATGCATTAACTTTTTAAAAATAACTAGTCTATTATAACTACTCTCTTGACTATTAGTTAATTGATCATATATACTTATTTATCAGATGCTTTCAAATAAATTATTTGTTTTAAATAGATTTATGTCCATTATACTGTATAGAGCACGGGTTCTCGAAAGTATCTTGGTATTAACCTTGAGGAATACCAGCAGACCGGGGAATGCATTTTGAAAAGAAAATTTCTTTAAAAATGAGGCGTTGGGACTATCTAATATAGAACTTTTATTAAAGTTCTACCAACAAAAAATTGAATTAAAATTCATCGACATAGCCTGATATCCTCTATCGATAATATTTACTTCCTGTGTTCGTTAATACAGTAGTAAATTTCAATAAATAAGTTTTAAAGTAATTAAAATCATTTAAAGTATTTCGTATTATTTATTAACTTTGGAGTTTGTAAGCATCATCAGATCTTTTCCATATTTTTTACATCAATAAAAATAACATCTAAAGTTTTTAATAGATTCATTCGTTTTGTAAAGAAAAAATATTAAATAAATCTGTACTTTCGATCTCTTAAAATTACCATAAATAATAACGGTATACCTTTTGACTTTGAATCTGTTTTGAAATTTTCAAAATTTTATCGTAAACTTTTTCGTCTACCTTATCCAGTTCTACATATCCCTATGTATTATTATTATTTAGGATTTGTTTTATTAGATTTTCAATGTAAAGTTTGAAACCCAAATAAACATCAATTTTGTCGTTAGCTTCTGATTGTAGATAATGTTAAAGAATACTACTTTTTAAGTTGAATTTTATGGATGAGTCTATTCTTACAGGGGAAGGCATTTCTATCTATCCATTTGTATCGTCGGTTTATTTTTGTATTGGTTTCGAATAATGTGGAGAAGAATCATGGTGTTGGAAAATCATATTTTGCCGAATTTCAGGTGGAATATCTTGATGATGTGGTAGGATATTTTGAAACAAATCCTAGTAAATCTCATCATTCAATCCCTTGGGCAAACTATGATTTTCTAACACTATTTCCCAGCAGTACAATGAATAAACCAGCCCCGCAGGTTAAAGTTTGAAAAATAATTAAACAAAATGAAAATATTACATCTCTTATGGTAAAAAACGTGGTTTCCTAAGTCTTTGAATTATCTTACGTTTGCAACGGATTGGAAGAAAAAGGTGAGGTCTGCAGATTTTTTCTACATTTTTGATCTAGTTTCACTCATTTCTTTTTTTTTTTTTTTTTTTTTTTTTTACTATGAGGTACTCTTACTGTATAAGTTATAAATATAAACACTATAATTCATTAAGATAATAATATTTTTATAAAATATACATAACAACGAAATAAAGCAATAAATATATTCTGGGTATGCAGCTGCGATTCAGACTCCACTAAACTAGTTAGGGACGTTACAAAGGGCAGAGCGCTGAAGTGGAGAAACAGAGTACACGTACTATATCCTCTCCCCTCCCCCCCACCACTCACCCTCACTGTTCTCTATGAATAACGGCTCCTCCAACTTGCCATAATTAAATAAAACTAGACTCGCCTCTCTGATAAATGAGAAAAGTTGAGGAGGGTCCAGGCAATGTGTTTGGGGGGAGGAGGAGCACTGTGGAGGATAATAGCTGTCCGAGGGCTACTAAAAATGTCGAAGTTGTATCTTTGTTATGGCCAGTTGACTAAAAGCCATGTTTCATTAGAAGTTTTTCTGATGGAGAACCTATGAATATTTTTTCTCTCAGTACATTGTACGAGAATATATACTGAGAGAGAGAGGGAGAGAGAAAGAGGGAAAGAGAGAGAGAGAGAGAGAGAGAGAGAGAGAGAAAGATTTTAAAATCCCAAGATCATTAGAATATATTCCACTCAAAAATACCGTTTATATGCTTTTTAAAAATTTGATGCGGAGAGTTTTGCACAGGTCTCTGAGAGAGAGGTCTCTGATATCCTGTTTTACTTCATATCGGTTCTGAGTGTTTGAGATTAATTGGGGATATAGAAGAGAGAGAGAGCTTATGGAATATTCAATGCAACAAGAACAAAAAAAGTAAACGGAGTTTATTTGATAATAACATAATTTAGGTATATCACATGTATGTAGATATCAAGTTATACTTAATAGGAGAGAGAGAGAGAGAGACAGAGAGAGAATCTAATTTTAAAATCCCAAGTTAAAAACTAGAATATATTCCATTAAAAATAGTTTTGATATGTGTTTTTCAAAAAATCTGATACATTGACTTTTGTACAGGTCTCTGATTAAGGGAGCAGTGCAAGGATTTCCAAATATCCTGTTTCACATCATTTCGAGTTTTATTTATCCTCTGATCCTTCATTTATTGAGCTTACAGAAGATAGATAGACCATATGGATTATTTCGAATAAAACTAGTACAAAAATAATAAAGGAAGCTTACTTGAAAATAATCTATTTTAGAGATATTTTCGCTAATGTGGAAAACTAACAAATGTGAATAAAAACAAACATTTTTTTATTTTGTTCGTTTACCGTTGTATTCTACAAGCCCTACGCTGTGGTAAAATGCTATAAATTAATAAAAATTACATTGTAGATTTCGGTCTTCTCATTTCCCATCAGATTCGAAATTTTACTACAAGGCCTTCAATAAATCGGTGAACCAACAAAATAAAAAAACCGAACGATTTTTCATATTCATTAGTTTTACATAATGTCGACAATATCTTAGCAGCAATTTATGCAGAACGGACGTGGCGGAGACGTGGCGCTTTGGTCTCTTCGGACATAAAAACAACATTAATAAAATTTGATATTGGACTTACATACATATATATCAACAATTTATTAGGGGGGAATCATCACATTTAATTTTTTTTTTTTCGGGGGGCGAGGGCGAATTGGACATAAAAAAAAACTTTGATAAAATTTAATAGTGGAGTTACATACATTCATACCAACAATTTAATAGGGGTGAATCATCACTCATTTAATTTTTTTTGGGGGAGGGGGAGGAGAGGGTGAATCGGACATAAAAAAACTCGACTGATTTTACCGGAAAACCCGCCACCCCCCCAAATAAATTAAATTGGTAATGTTTCACCCCTATTAAATTGTAGGTGTATATGTATGTAACTCCAATATCAAATTTTATTAATGTTGTTTTTATGTCCGATTCGCCGCTTTCCCAAAAAAAGAAAGGTAACTAAAAAAAAAACTCGTGGCAAGGAAGTGGCGTGCCCTTCTTGTACACCATGAGAGACGGCAAAGAGATGTGGCGGAGACGTGGCGCGGACGTTTGTCTCTTCCGCGCCACTCCTATTAGACAAACGTTCCAATTCACACAGAACGGACGTGGAGGAGACGTGGCGCGGAATTTTTTTTAATAGGACTAACACGGAAGAGACAAAAGCGTCACATCCGCGCCATGTCTCCACCACGTCCGTTCTCTGTGAATTGGGCCTTACAATTAGTGAAGTAGATATCAATTTATACATTAAAAAAATCATAACCACTTCGAACATAACAGGTCCATAAATAATAATATATTACAAACAGAAATACATAAAATAATAATAATAACTAAAGAGATTAAGTCACTAATGAACGAACCCCCTGAAAGGTCCACACATAGAATAGTTTTGACTCTAAAATATATTTCAAATACCAAATGACAGTTCTCTCTCTCTCTCTCTCTCTCTCTCTCTCTCTCTCTCTCTCTCTCTCTCTCTCTCTCTCTCTCTCTCTCTCTCTCTCTCTCTCTCTCTCTCTCTCTCATCCTCTCTCTCTCTCTCTCTCTCTCTCTCTCTCTCCTCCTCCCACTCACTCTCTCTCTCTCTCCTCTCCTCCTCCTTCTTCAAAAAAAGTATGGTGAATTTCTGAGAGCCGTGTCAGGATTTATTTGTATCCTGCTATCATTAGAGGACAGGCTTGCTTCTGAGTTTCTTAGATAGAAATACATAAATATCGCACTTTTTATTTTATTCTTTATTATTTTCTTTGATTACCTTTGTTGAATCTAATTATCATGTGGAGTTGCTTACCAAGGGTGGTGGATATAACAATAACTTAGGAATAGTATTTAGATATTATTATTATTGATTATTAGATATAGAAGGCCCCGCAAGAGGTTCGGTGACCGTAGGAGGGCTAGCTAACTGAAAGGAATTCCACTTCGAAAGGTGAGGTAAGTATCGTTTAATACCTATGTTACAGATAAAAAAGTAATTCGTTTCTTTCATAATGTACGTACAGTTTATCAGTAATGGACTTGTGGCTATGTTTCAAGGAGTTGAAATCGTTATTTCATTCTCGTACTCAGGATGATGAGAATGCAGTAAAATGCAAATACTGTGATAATTTAGGGAGGATTTACGATAGATAATTGTATTTCTATATATCACTTGGAGATGAAAATAAATATTAGAAAATAAATATATTATCTAACTATTGGAAAATTGCAAGAATACAGAAATGCAAATGGTACCTAACTAATAATCTGTGCTCTATCAAAATCGATATTAATTTTCTTTTAAATAAATTCAAATTTGAAAAAAAAAACTTGCGCAAGTAATCATGACGTATACAAAAAAAATATCCCTGAAGTTTCTATAAATAAATATATAATATATGCAAATTGTTTACAGTAATATTTATATTTTATATCATTATCTTGTATACGTTACTGAGAAACCTCAGGGTTTCTAATTCCATTTGATTTTAATCGAAACTTGGGATTAAATTCAAAGGATTTTAGTTTAGTTCAGAGATAATACCTTTTAAACTGAGTCAAAGAGCTGCCAGTTGGATGCAATTAGATCTATCTATCCTAGACAACTATTAGATCCTAGATTACTATAGACAGACCTCGTCAGGAAGCCTGTCACGTCTAAGTTAGACTGACTCGATAAGCAGTTGTCGAAGTTTGATATAATCGATTTCGAGTCCTAAGATCCCTTCAATTCAAATATCTGTCTGAAGTACCCTGAATAATCAAAAAAATTGATTGATTTTTTTTTTGTAACTAAACAAATATGCACATCAACAGACAGGTCATCTGCTCTTCGTTTATAAAATATATTTATTTATTTTTACATGTTCTTTTTTTTTTATTATTATTTATTTTTTTAAAATCCAGTATATACAATTTTATAACCTACATATCTTTCTGAGGGATTTGTTGGAATTTTAATTTACGAAGAAATGATTTTTTTTAAGCGCTCATATTAAATAACATTGCGGAACGTTAAAAAGAATTAGAAATATAACAGAAATGTTTTCCAGTTTTTTTTTGTTTTTTTTAATTTATTGGGCGGCAGTTTCTGCTTTATCTCTTAACTCATTCCCGAAATACATTTGATTTTTAAATAAAATATTCTTCAATATGTTGGCTGTTTTCAGAAAAAGCCGATTCCAAGAATTTAAAACCCCAATAATCCTGCAGACACAATATCCTTACTGCTTACCAAGGAATCTAAAAAAAGTGCAGACAGAGGAAAAAATCTCTATTCCATTTAACAAGAATATTTCTAAAATTTAATTTAAGTTTATAGTTTTGATCCCAACCCTCGACGGTCTCTTGTGTCCTATATATGTGTATATATATATATAAACAATCACCACTCTAGGTGTAAGACGAGGTGTCTCCTACTCTTCTGGCCATCCCCTGTGGACTTCGGGTTTTGCACTTGCTCTTGGGATTTAAGATTTTTATTATTTACTTAATTTTTGTTTTTACGCATTTAATATTTTTAATTTTTTTTTTTTTTTAAATTACTCAAAGGCTTACGAAGAAAACCTATCAGATTTTTCCATTTACCTAACGATGTTCCTTTTATCCACATTCAATACACTTTTACATTAGCTAAAAGATGTCGTTAAGCTCTCCCGAGTTTCATCATTTTTCCACTTGCTGGAACGGTGCAGAGTCGCAGAGAGTAAGATTTGAACAGTTAGGAATGTGTTCTACAAATTTTAGTCCAGTACTGGTCAAATACTCTCTACTCTCTATTCGGTTTCCATTCTTGACTTGAATCGCAGTTTTTTCAGGGACTCTAAGACTTTAGACAGGCACGGTTGAGTGTACCACTTAGCTGTGACTATCTTTTGTGTGTCCAAAATGAAAAAAATCTACAATTTCGCTCGATCTAAAAATAATAATCTAATAATGCTTTATCTATACTACTCTTGTGATCTTTTTTTATAGTAACATATTGGTATTTCCTGATATTTACAGGTGTATCCTTATCGTTGAATAACGATTACTAAATGAGCCTTAGTAAATGTTCTTTCGGGACCATGTCACACGAATATGGAGAAAGTTTCTTTACGTATAAATAGTATATTAGAATCGAAGGGATTACTGGTGCATGAATTGCGTATGACAATTCCCGGCCTTCGACAAGCATTTTCTGTTTCCAGCCTTCTCTCACAGCATTCTCCAGAGTGAAATTGAAGTGCAAACTTCGTTTCTTCTAAGCAACGACCAATAGGCAAAAATATAACTCAAAACTGCTCTTACTTCACTACATGAGCTCGCTTTTGTAGTCTGCACACTTTAATTAGTTACTAACAATGACTAAAACCCAAAGAAAATTTGCTAGTAGCTACCAGCAAGGCATTGATATGTCTGAACACGAAAGACTCCTGGGTCTTCTGTTATCACTAAATCTACCGACAATTCATGTGTACATATTTCTACCATGATTTATAGGTAAACAACAATAATAACAGAGGAGTGGGTATTGAAAAAACACTTTTAATTTTAGTAAAGTCAAAAGGCAAATAATTGAATGTTGTTTTCAGGAACTTATGCCGAAATGCATTGGGTCATGTTAGGCTTAGCGTTGTCACATAGTAAAACTTTATAGTACCCTTTGTATAAAATTTAAAAATATTTTTATAATAAACTAAGATAAACCACAGTTTATCAAAGCGATTGTAGTTTTCAATTTAATTTTTTTTTTTTTTTTTTTATTGCGAGTAAAAATATTGTTATGATTACCTTGGTTTACTTGATAGTTAATAAAAAAAAATGTTTTTAATATAGGTATGTATATGATTGCCTTATTAAAAAAAAATACACACCAATAACACCGATTCAAGTTTCCCAATCACTGTACAGATAGTGAACGGCTATATGGGTTCATTTATTAGGAAGCGATACCCGATACCCGATAAGTAAATAGGATCGATGTTCTCAGCAGTATCGAGTCAGGTTTTATGAGTTTTCACGATGCTCCAAACCATTTTTAGATGTTCATCCCCCTAAGTGCTTGGCAATGTATATTAAAGCAATCATTTTTCAATTATAAAACTTATTTTCCAAGTAAATAAGTAAATCTATTTAAAAATCAAGTTAGGAGTGGATATCGTAGGAAACTAAACTTACTCATACTTTTTAGTGTAATTATTAAATTAATATTGCGTCCATATTTTATTTTGCGAAACGCCCAAGAGATGTAGGTTGATTATTATAGAAATAATTATTAAATTGAAAAAATCTTTGATGTAATCATAATGACATCGAATTATCAAAACGACTTTGGATTAATGTATTATTTGCCAATTTTAATGGCATTTTTTACTGGAAGACAAGTTTCAAAAGTTTATCATCAGTTTTAGTTAAAAAGGTTATCAAATTAATAACATCAGCAGTGTGGTGCACAGATCATATGTATTCATTTTAAAAACTTTTTACAAAAAATAAACTATATTGACATTCTAAAGAAATAAAACGTGAAAGGGTTTCGTGAAGCTGTCGGTTTCATAAGTTAACTGATGAGTAATAAAAAAAAACAACCAATATTCTAGGTTTTCTCTATGGCCAGTCGTTGTTTTAAATTTCTACAAATTTAAAATGGGACTATTAGATATATTTATTTAATCCTTAAACACAAAATTGGTTTCAAACAAATTTATTGTTTCTTGTGATAAAAAAAAAAAGTATACATTATTTTTAGGATATGAACTTTTTTCAATTCCGAGTCTGTTAATTTTTTTTTATTTTTTTTTTACGGAGTATTTCACAGCTTCACAGTGATTACTGTTTGTTTACTCCGCTATATTGAAAATGGTCTGTTTTGTCTCTGAGAGAGAGAGAGAGAGAGAGAGAGAGAGAGAGAGAGAGAGAGAGAGAGAGAGAGAGAGAGAGAGAGAGAGAGAGAGAGAGAGAGAGAGAGAGAGAGAGAGAGAGAGAGAGAGAGAGAGAGAGAGAGAGAGAGAGAGAGAGAGAGAGAGAGAGAGAGAGAGAGAGAGAGAGAGAGAGAGAGAGAGAGAGAGAGAGAGAGAGAGAGAGAGAGAGAGAGAGAGAGAGAGAGAGAGAGAGAGAGAGAGAGAGAGAGAGAGAGATTAAAAGATGCTTTTTAAAAATTTGATGCGGTGAGTTTTGCACAGGTCTCTGACTAAGAGAGGTCTCTCATATCCTGTTTTACTTCATATCGGTTCTGAGTTTTATGCATTTTTGATTTTTTGAGTTTTATTGGGGATATAGAAGAGAGAGAGTTTTTAGAATATTTGAATGCAACAAGGACAAAAAAAGTAAACGGAGTTTGTTTGAAAATAACATGATTTAGATATATCTGATGTATGTAGATATCAAGTTATACTTAATAAGTAAAAATTATAACCCCTTCGAACATAACAGGCCCATAAATAACAATGTACTACAAACAGAAATACATTAAATAATAATAATAACTAAAGAGATTAAGTCACTAATGAACGAACCCTACAGCCCCCTCCCCCCCCCTGCCACTTCAGATGATCTCATCCCTAAATCCAGCCCGCTAGGGAATTAACTGTGGTCATTACTCATTTGTTTGTGTCGTCGCTTTTTCCTTCTATTTTATTTTCGTCCCCCGGGAGAAGGGAGGGTGCAAATTGAAAATGAATTTCCAGATGAGGGAAGGGGCGGGGTAGTTTTTTGTAATTTACAAACCTTCCTGTCGGGCTGTGTATTATTTCGTTAATCTGCGGCTGCATGATTCCCCTATTTTCAAGAGTCCAAATCGTATTTGAATAATTTATATAAAGGCGATGAACAAATATGCATAATTATTGTTTAAATATTTCAGTGTCTTTGAGAGAAAAAATAAATTATATAGTTAATACATGATAATAATGTCATTAAAGTTATGATTAGGTCTTGCTAATAGGAACATTTTACGTTCATAAGGAAAATATGTATTTTCCGCTTAAACAAAATATAAAATGAGAAATGATACATACCGACAATATGTATAGATAGATAATTATTATCATATTTATTTGAATTTGATTTTTAATTATATTTATGTTTTAATATTAAATACAATTTGTATGTATTTTAAACTTTATTCAAATGAATTAATTATTAATATGGGTACTACGAACTAAAATACAACTGGTTTAAAATAAATCATTAGTTTAGGATTTAATTCTGTTTAGCCCGACTCTGAAAATAATGCTTTGAAGATAAACAAATTCACTGTTCCTATCTCTATAATGGAATATAAAAATGACTAAGTATAGAATCTGTTGGTGTTCCGCGAGGTACATACTATCTTATGCCAGATCTGTACTCCGTTTATTCAGCCAACAACCTTACTCATCCTATCACCTTCCTCACCACTTATATAGTTATCAGTAAATAAGGTTTTATACTGCAAACCAGTTAATCTAATCTCATATCACAATCCTTAAGAATGGGGCCGAAATCGCAAGTTTAAAATAAATTCTAACGGATCTCGTCAAATCACTTTTACCATTCGCTTTATCCTTACCACATTCGGTTGTACAGCATTCTTCAATAATATTCTGACCATCCCTATTAAACAGATCTTCAAGTAGAAAAAAGCTGAGAACAATTTTTAAATGTACCCGACATTTGATGTAAAAGTGTATTTCTAAAGGGACACAACTTAAAAATCTATATTTTTGATTTGTCATCACGTTTAAGTTAAATATATTGCTATGTAATGTCAAAAATGTATTGAATAAACTTCAAATCACACCTGTTACATCTAACTTGCTGTGGGGATTATTATTAGATATTCAGGTTTTTGAGTTGTGTCACTTTTGAAATACATGCTCGATATTTGACATTTAAAAAACTAAATATGATATGTATTTTATTCTTGTTTATGTATTATTATTTGTAGGTGCTTTTGTATCTGTATAAACTATTGGTTATTATGATCTTTAATTGTCATATTAATATTTGTAGAAAATCATAACATAAGTTGTAACTTCATATTATTCTTTGGGGGCAAATGTCTCAGGATAAAGATTATTTTTCATTCGTTCATTTCACAATAAATGAAAAAGGTTATGCTTCTCAATTAATAAAAGTTTAATAATTCTTTTGCCTGGAATAACTGAAGGGAAATGACATTTCATACTTCTTTGGTAGATTGTGAATTTAATTACACCAAAGGACAAAAAGATTAATAATATTTTAATTAAAATCCTCCTGGAACAAGGAAAACATTAACTGAATATATATTGTTTAACCACACGAGAATGTTTTAGCCTCCTGTAGCGGACTTTGCGGAGAACTTACTCTCCTTCAACTTATTACCTCAACAAGGAAAATGGTTGAGCATGGTTAGGAGTACTTAGCCTTTAGATTTATTTCCCTTGTTTTCCTGCTAGTTTAGATGTGTTTAATATTAAGATTAAATTTGTAATTAATATAATTAGTAAAGAATGCTATAGGGTAAAAACATTTATTTTATTTTTTAATATAAATTAATGGCATTAAATCATTAAATCCCGAGTCTTGCTGAAACTATGATTGTACTGATTGAAATTGTAATATTGTACCTATATTCAAAATGGACAAGATTTAAAAATTTACAATTGATTACTATATACTATTTGTAGATATACACCTATATCTACATACTTTGGAAGAAGATGTGTGAATATATGTTTTTATTTATCTGTAAATATTTCGTCTTATCAACATTCAAGTTGTTCTTAATTTTTTTCTTTATATTTTTTCTTGCTATTCATTATTTGTGCTTAATTTTATAGATTTCTTTATTATTTTCGAAAAAATTGTAATTATATAAGAATTTAATTATTATATCATCATATTGTTGTTATCATTATTTCTTTTCTATCTCTGCTTTTTCTGATTTATATATTTATACCAAAAATGCCATTTTCAATTTTATATACATATATTACTTTTTATACATATTATTATCTTCGTTTGAAATGAAGATAGCCAGAGTATTATACAACCTTATTATACATGTTTGTTATTCTTAGGGGACAATATGTCCCAGAATAAAGATTATTTCTTCATTTTATATATATTTTATTTTTTTTTTCATTTCATTATTTGAATGATACATTTTTTTTTTTTTTTTTTGAAAATGATCAAATTCAATTATTTAGAAGCTAAATGTATATTTAATGAATATGTATGTATATTATGTATATATTTTTATAGTAAAGTAGCTGTGTGCCAGTACCTATATTGTTTCATTCTTGGTAACGGTACCAATACCATAAATCGATTCTCGATTTTCAATAATGATTTCTCGATAAATAAAAAAAGTTGCTATTACACTTGAGAGCAAAATATAAAAAAATTATTAGTATTCAAGAAATAAATGAGTACGCAGCGAAAATCTATTATTAACGACATTTAATATTTTAAAGGTTCATTGAACTTGAACATAAGATGCGTTGATATTTTTTTATAAGTTGTTTTTATTGTGTATAAGGACTTGAAAGCCATTACGAATATGTAATGAAATAAAAAATAATATTTAATTTGTTATAACAAGGAATTAGCTTTAAACTGCTTTGGAGGTTTCAAAATATAATCCTATGTTTTAATTTTTCTAAAAAAGAATATATATCTTCAACAATTTGGTTTGCAGTAGCAACCTTATACTTCCAAAAAGAATTGTTTCAAATTATGACCCCATCAGTGCTACCTCGCACATAATAAACTGTGAATAATTAATTATTTTTCTGTAATAATTAAAACAATGTTAAACAATCATTCAAAAAAGTAATAATAACCATTACAATTTGTGTATTACTTTTGTAGTTATAAGCGAAGAAACAAATCAGCAGTCGATGTTTAAGTCTAAATATTTTTAATTTTCAACGAATTACAAAAACTTACTGGGGTATATCTTTTGAATGGTAAATAAGATTGAAACTTACTTCTGTACAATAAAATCATGAGTTCATATTTAAAAGTTCCAGGTTAATCAGTGTCTGAAGTTTTAATAGAAAAAAAAAAATGATTGATCGGTCAATATAAGTCGATGTATGAAAACATGATTTTAAACAGGTTATTATAAAAAACTAAATTAATTTAAAGAAAAATTATGGAACTAACTTTAAAATCACCATAATTTTTTAATCGTTGGAATTGAAATGGTAGATCATTTCTTATTTCATCCAAGAATCATCCATACTCATCTTCAAAACAGTGTACCTTTCAATCCTTCTGTATGTGAAAAGCTTCGAAGTCGGATAACAGCATCCGAAATGAAATTTCTTAGGACAGCAGCTAAAAAAAACAAGACGAGATAGACACAGGAATGAACGCATTAGAAATACGCTTAATGTAAGTGTCATCTAGGATTTACTCGAGAAGAGAAAGCTGCTTTGGTTTGGTCACGTCTGCAGGATGGATCAACACCGTGGTCCACCCAAATCTATGGAATATCACACGACTGGAAAGTGACCAAGAGGACGTCCTAGAGCATCATATATGGAGCACATAGAAAAGCTAGGACAGAAGAGAGGGAAAACGCTTCCAGAACTGAGAGGCTTGGCATGAGACAGGGAAGTCTGGAGAACTTGGCTGAGTGGATCCCCACGCTGAAAGGCACTATGGGAGGAAAGCGAAAGAAGACGAAGAAGAACTCCGAAAATAAAATGGTCTGACTGCTGAAAATTGTTCACCACCCTTAACTTTAAATATGGTAAAATGTCTTCCTCGAAATAGCGCCGGATTTAGGCAGTGGAAGGGAAGAAAGGGTTGAACATTGTATGTTTGTAGCTGTTTAATCAGATAACTCAAAAACCGTTACTGTTAGCACATTTTATAAAAAGCAATTTTACATGAACTAATAAAGCCAATGAAATTTGCAACAAACCTGGTCTAATTCATTTTTTTGCTCAGATCAATAGTCTTACAGCTGATCGCCAACAAAGAATAGCTGATTGGCGGTAAGTCGCACTTACTTTTTCGTCCGCGAAAACAAGTCTTTATTTTGGCTATAACTCCGAAACTATTTGTCCGATTCAAAATATCTTTTATTTATCTAAAAGCAGAATAAATTTACTATTATAACTTAAATATGAATTCCTGTAAAACAACTAGGCTAGCACACATAATGTTGTGGAATCCTCATTTTTTCCAATCCAATTTATCCAATTTTTTTTTTTTCATCTAATTAATCAATATAGCTATTTTTCATATTCTATACATATGAAGTTTTGATGAAATCCCATAAAATACTTACGCCTGCCCACTGAACACATCAAAATTGTAACATTTTGCCAAAACATACACATTTAGCTGACATCGGTATTTCACGGTATTTAATTAATATTTCATATATACGATCTGAATGAGGAAGACATTTTACAACTTTTACAGCTCGTGGTGGTGAACAATTTCCAGCAATCAAACCTTTCAATTTTTGGAGTAGAAGGTTCGAAGATGTGATTAAAATTTTGTACAGATTGTTTCAGTAGTTTTCGTGATTAGTGATCACAAGCTAAATGGCTTGTCCTTTTATATAATATTACAGATAATCATACGTGAACAAACAGTAAACAAATAATAATATAAACATAATGATCTAGTGAGACGACTTGAGAGAAACTATACTAACTTAGCAGTTGGCTGTGTTTTTTTTTTCTTAATAATGAAATAATTAACAAAAATGTATAAACGTTGAACAATAATGGATAAAAGTACAATAATGAGGTCGGAAAGTAAATAAAAGGATTGAGTGGGGCATTCAATTTTTGTATAGAGCTGTGAAACACATATAATTTACCAGGACTTCGCACACAACCTTTTCTCGTGTTCTCTATACCACCCAACGATATCAAATAACTACGTCTCTAAATTTATTTTTTTTTTAAATAATTTAAACGAGCATTCTAAAACAAATTTTTAAATCGCCGGGATTGTGGTCTATTTTTTTTATTTTTTTAAATCCTTGCAATTCGTTACTACTTATCATTTCACTTTAGACACCTTTTTTTTTTTTTTTTTTTTTTTTTTTTTACCTAATCTCGAAGATTGAAATGAAACCAATCAGCCGGACGTTTTGATTTTTTTTTTTTTTTTTTTTTTTTGTTTGTCTTTTTTACTTTTTTTTTTTTTTTTTTTAAAATTAAATGTATTTCATTTCTAATTTTTAAATAATTTATAAAATACTCAAAAAAAGAAAAAGGTAAATACTTGTAATGTGCATGATTTATGTAAAAGATTTGAATATACGTGGAAAAACAAAAAATTATCGGTACTTTCAAGTAGAGTGTTTCTTTTTTTTTCTTTTTTTCTTTTTTGTCTTTGGCTTTCCTAAATCCTAAATTCGATAAATCTTTTGTTGCAAATTGGTAGCATTTATAATTTTCAAGAATATATTTTAAAGCACTGAAAACTATAAACTTTTTCAGTTACTATAAATCCACATGATGATTAATACTGTTTCAACCGCAGATAAGAACAAGTAGAGGGAAGTTGGTGAAACAGTTAATTAAACTGTCCTAGTAGAGCGCTTAGATATAGGATGGCTTCACCGGGAAAGGGGAGTAGGGTCTCAACTGAAGCCCCGTTAATTGGTTTCCTGTTAATTATTTTCTCGCTCTTAGGCTTCTGGACCTAAAGAAGTCTCGCCAGTGTAATCCACAGATGTCCTTTCTCGATACCGATTGGCTAATTATTGAAAAGCCAAAAAATTAATTTATGAAATCGTTAATCAATAAGTTCATTAGGAAATGTGTTCCCACAAATAAAATACAAAACAAAAATCATAACCATTAATTTTAAATGATTTTCATCCAGATATTTTTCGATCAACGACTAAAAATATTACTATCTTGAGCTGCTGAAGAAAATTGGGTTGTTGCCGCCTCAAACGTTTTCTTTGCTTTGATGCTCGATCCTGCATAAGTGAAATTTTAATGTTATGTGAGGCGAAGAATTGTAAAACCATCCAATTCCAATTTCTAAATTCTTGATTTTTAAATAGTTTTTCTTCTAGATTATCTTTATTGGGAAGGCAGTCCATTTCTCCCAAAAGTAGGTAAATAACATTAAAAATGGCCATACAAGAAATGAGATATCTTTCTCGTCCAGCCAGACATTTATCTTTATTGACCAGCTGTGAGCAATTAAAAAAAAAAAAAAAAAAAAAAAAAAAAAAAAAAAATGATCTTGTCTACTTTAAGTTTACATTATTTTAACAACGATTTCTTTTTTCTTTTTTTGGAAGATTATGATATAATCATCAACAAATGCTTTAAATCGTTTTATTATTATTTGCGAATGAGCCCATTGGGACTACGCATGGTATTCTTTTCCTTTCTTCTTGCCCACACTTCCTTCATTCTTCTGCTGTGGGCTTCTTTTCTCTCTTGAGACCATGTTATTCCAGTCTTCTTCTTAGGTTTCACCTCAGAGTCAACTTGCCACTTTTTAATATAGTAGATATCTTTTTTTATTATTCAAACGTATAAAGACATGAGATTTTTTACTGAAGGTATTTCATCTAAACATATCAGACAATGATTTTTTGTTTTTAAATCGGAATATGTCACACTACAAGGAAGTCTTTCAGTTTCCAGCTCCAGAATTTGATTCAGGACAAGATTTTGTGCCTCTGGTTTTGAAATCGATATTAATGCATTAAATATCAACAAGAACGTTATCAGTAAATAAACAGGTTATCAATCACTTATCCAGGATTCCAGAGTTTATAAGATAATGGATAGGGTGACCGTTCTGACACAACCATCCATCAAGCTACAAAATCGGTTTTGCTTAAAGACAATGGCGGAGTAAATCTTTATAAATATTGAATAGTGAAGGATTTAATTTTACTAAAATAACCACAATATTCAAAACTGGCAATATATATATATATATATATATATATATATATATATATATATATATATATATATATATATATATATGGCAATTAGAATTTTTTTTATACATTCCATATATTTTTCAAATTATTAAACTTTCAGCCATATAAATTTTGCTACATTTAAACACAAAAATTTAAATTTAAATCGAATGGTACTAATTTAGATTTATATACATATAATTTATTACAAATTTATAGTTTATTTAAAAAATAAATAGTGATTTACATATTTCTGGAATTACGTTTATTTTCGTGCAGAATATTTACAACCTTTAACAGTTTTTACGTTACAGTATTTCTGATCAGTGTGAATAAATAATATAAAAACTTACACAAAAAGAATGGATAAAATACAATTTAAAATACAGCTACAAAATAAGATACAATTATAATTATATAACTTCAAAACAATTTTTAGGCGAGGTGCACACTGGAGAAACCGGTTTCTAGAAACATGGAAACGAAGTTGCTTGATACTGAAAGATAGGATTGACGTAGGTTGGTGCACACACCGATTTATGAAACGGTGTTTAGAAAACCGGGTATCTAGTTTAGTTTATAATATATGTTTAGTTTTCTTTTTATAAGTATTTTGTTTTAGTCAGTTTTGATGAATACGCATATTAGCTGGGAGTCTATAATTTTCTTGTGTAACGTTTTTTTTCATCCTCAAAATGTTTAATGTTTAATGAAATTTAATGCAACATTTTGACACTTTCTAGCTCTGTTGGTGTTGCTAGGATTGAAAATATGATGACAGATTTTCTATCAGAAATATAATGGAAAATATTTTTCGTTATATAACTTTTGTAGCTAGAACCCACTGTTAAAGAGCTGTATTGGTTTGAATGAAAAAAAGTAATGTTTTGCCTAATTTTTTTAAGCGTTGAATCATTTTTTGATACGCTCTAGCTCTGTTGGTGTTGTTCAGTTTGAAAATTTACTGTCAGTTTTCTTATCAGATGCAATAGATTATAGATAGACATATGTAGTCTATGATCTATTGTTTTTCTCATCCAAAGGGAAATTGATTTATTTTTATCATAGTTTCATATTCTATGAATTAGACCAATTTTCCGAAGTAATAGATTTCTGAAAATATAGTTTGATTTAGGACAGAATGTTGAATTATTAGAAGTCACAATTATTTAAGTTAAGAGGAATATTCTGGAGGAAATGGAGGGAAGGAGATTAAGATGGTTCGGCCATATCAAAAGATTAGAGAATAGCAGAATCCCCTAAAGAGTTAATGAATGGGAAGCAGAGGGGAGAAGAAGGAGAGGTAGGCCTCGCATCAGGTGGAGAGATATTGTTCCTAAAAGTATGGCTGGCCGAGGATGGATGGACGGAAGAAGAAGTGATGGATAAAGAGGAATGGAGGAGCCGGCTAAGGGAGGAGTTTGGTTGAAGGAAACTTCGAATAGCGAAGAAAAATCCTTTCAAAGAAGAAGAAGAATTATTTAATCATCAATTTTTTTATTTATTTTCTTCATGAGAGTAGTTATTTGTATATAATAAATAAATTTTGAATTTTATTATTGTTACCTCTAATTGCTTGTTGTATACCTCTGTTACGTAACTAATGAAAATATCAATAGGATCTCAACATAATGTGTATAATATGCATATTATGTTTTAAATTTATACAAAATGATATTACACAACTCAAAAATTGAAATAAAAATATTTAAAAAAACAACCGTGGGTATGAGGATATTGAAGGAGGGAGGGTGGGAATGATAAAAATAAAATATAAAAAAAGTGTTACATTATGTGTATGTTTAACTTGGATCACCCCTTTCCTCATGAACTTTTTCATCTGGATTTCTTTTATTGAGTAATGCTTACTTTAAAAAAATCAATAAAAATTCAGGAAAAAAAATACACGAATCTGTTTATATTGATCGTAAATTAAACCGTGGCAAATGGAACCGTTCTGAGAAGCGGTACATCATTTTTAATATTGTAGCTTCAAAGCTTTTCTCAATTTTCGCCTCTTTTTATTCTTTACGCTTGGTCACAAATTTGTTTCATATTCATTACTAACTGTTATTTTTCCAATAATTGTTCAAATATTTGAAAACAATTATATCATATATTTCAAAAAGTGAAGCAAGATTCAGTGTTAAAGGAAAATATTATTAAATATATTCGTCTAATGGTTGTGAATTTATTCTTTTTTGTAAATTTTCATAGACAAAAAATTACTTTTTCATTATACAAAAAGTCATCAAGCAATAGGCAGAATTACCAGTATTCTGCAATTTCTCCAATGACATAATAATAGAAGACCAACAAGGATTAAAATGTGAGAGGAACTGTTGAAATTTAAAATGTAACATATAGCAAATCGGTTATCCATATTAAAACATTGCTATGTCGCTCTTGGGGTTTATTGAAAGTACTGTGTTACTATCTTAATAGAACTCCATTTATTAATACTTTATTGGAATCTAATCCAATACGTGCAAACCAATTCAGTATTACTTTACTGGCACTGAGGAAATAGAATGATTATGATGAATATTAAAGTTACTATATTTACTAGAACGATTATGTATATACATGAAACTATAGAATAATTTTACAAATGCTATATTCTAAGGTCAGCACACAATTTACAAGTTGTAATTATAACCAAAAAATATATGGGTTACTATCTATCGGGTTACAGTCTAAAAGGCGGATGCTAGAGGCTGGTCTGGGCCAGATCAGCCGTGCATCAAACGGCCTCTCCCCTCTGTCTCCAAAAGACTCCTCCACGTAACTCTCCGTCAATCACACTCTTCAACCAAAACTTCGTTTCCAGGGCCATCTTATACATAGACAGCAGTTTCACTACCCTTTACTTTTTAGATTTCTTTAAATTTCAAATTTTTCATCTTTTTGTCATAACGTTCTTTGTCTCTAGTAAACTTTTATAGACGAAATATACCCCGAATCATTCCGCTTAACACTCATATTCCAGACTTCAAAGGAGTGCCGGCCCATTTTCTTTCGCCGTCTTATTAATAAACCATAATATTTTGTACCCATAATACGTTGCAACATTGAGTCAATACTGGAAAATATCTATAGCGGAAGAATGGGATTTTACGAAGAAATCAAGTCAACCAACGGTACCGATGCAATCACAGTGATGAAGGTGCTTCAGAAATCTAACAGAAAACTGGCGAGTGCTGAGAACACAAGGGCATTCCTACTGAGATGCAGATTATGATTATGAGAACAATAAAGCCTCGAAACGTCACCAAAATAGTTGTTTTTAATTATTTACTGAACCTCAATAGCCTTATTAATATATACTCACATATAACAGTAAAACATCTAACAGTAACAGTCAAGAAATGATTCATTGTAGGGACATCCCAATATAATGGAAATCACCCACATAGAATGTCCGTTTTTGGAAACAACTAAGAAAAAAAAAAACTTAAATAACAAATCAAATATTTTTTATCCAAAAAGTTTTCAACGGTGGATTTCAAAACGTGCCGTGATTAAACGATCAGAAAAAAAGCAATTTATAATGTTTGAATCGCTTGAAATTTTCTACTGAAACATATATCCAAGCTCAGAATAAAAGGACAGTCTATAGGGGATAAAACAGGAAAATATGGGTGATAAGTTTGGGCTTTATTACCCAAATCCTTTAATTTATTTTCTGTCTCTATCGAAATATGAGGTCGGGTGTTACTATGCAACAGGATGGGTAATTTTTATATCAAATTTTGATGCATTCGGTCGATTTACCAATCGACCATTATAGAGAAATTGTTAAAAGAAAATTTTCTAGACCAATGAAAAATTTTCCTTTCATTATAACTGCTTTCGCTAAAAGCTTGAATGGTATTCCTTGCTACCTGAGCAAAGAATTCATCAAGCATAAAGTCATAAAATAACATTCTTGTAATTAAAAGTACTTGAGAAAATACAAGCACTGTTATATCTATTTTCAGCTCAGAGGTATAATTATAGAATGTAAGTATTTTGCCAGAGTAATCCTTCTAAAACATTATGATTTTATAAATCGGATACCTATTTCGTATGGGCCACCCCAATGATTACTCTTCAATTCAAATATTAATGTAAATATTACATTAAAAATAGAGTTTCTTACTTACTTTATAAATTTACTGAATTCATAACAAATGAGGTATTACAAATTAACTGCTACGTGATGATGTTAATTGAAACCTTTTTTTCAATTGACTAGTACAAAACGAAATCAAATATAGTTTCCACAATTTTGATGCAGCAATTTTTTTATTTTTTATCATATATTATGTTTTATAAGTAAAATATTAATTTTTATTTTTTTATTAATCTTCGTTATAAAATACAGAAGTTGAGTTGACAGTCGGTGAACAAGTGATTAAATGGTGAATTAATGATTTTAAGGAATTTAGTTTAATAAGTAAAATAAATTTCTTATTTGTAACCTAATAATTAAATCTATTATTTATCAGTTTAAAATAAATCACAATGATATAGAAAAAAAAAAATCTAGGCGTGGATATTTCAAAGTATATTTTGCTTATAAATGAATTAAGTCCAATTTACTATTATAGTAATACATTTATCGTTGTATTTGTTCAATCCAGTTTCAATAACCAGATCAAACATTGAATACAATAAATAGTTCCGAATTTAGAATTTTTGAGCAATATTATATTAAAAAAAAATAGAAATTATTACAAAAATTGTATTATAACAGTAGTATTTTTTGCAATAAATACATTTAATATATTTATAAAATCAAAACCGCTTGTTGTTGGATATTTTTCACATCCTACTGATGTGCTCTTACTGTACCTTGCATCATAATATACGCCGAAACGTTAGCACTATATATCAGTTTCATTTTATTGAGTATTTATGTATTATCCTATTTCTTGACCGCTAAATAACTATTCCTATTTAATAATGACACTTATTTATCTTTTTTTATTTATTTTTTCAGCTAGCTATATGTTAGATTCGAAGTAAATTCTTTTATTTTGAAAATAAATCATTACTTCGAAAGCTGTTCCGAAAATAATGATTTACAGGCCATTTCCGAAAAATCGTAAATTAAAGCTGAAATATCACAAAAGTTAATGGTATCCTATAATTAAGTTACTAATAAAGTCCCCGATAGGTAATTGTAAATGGATTTACTTTTACAGGTAATTTTATGACCACAATTAACAATAAAGCCAGAATCTGAAAAGTAATAAAAGGAGTACAATTACCTCCCTAAGGCTCAATAAATCTGAGATTTAATGGTTTGTAAACTGTTTATAGGTGGTTCCATTCACAGCTTGCGTCTCTCTTATTCTCCCCTTATTTTACGCCGGGGCTCAGTATAGCTAGTAGGTATATTATATTTTCGTTTATATTGTTAGCAAACAGTCAACCCAATAATAACGAAAAAAAAGTAATAAAAATACAACAATACAGAAGAAATTACATGAATATTCTAAAAAAAAAAAAAAAAAAAAAAATTCCTAACGTATTTCAACATCCACTGTTTTTTTATTTACCACATTATTTACCTATCAAAACATCAAGAAATACGGTACAAATTATTGACAGAAAGAATCCAAGATTTAATAATGATCAAATAAGGTAATAAGTTTTGAAATAAGGGTAAACGTTTGAGGGGTATAAAAGAAAACCTAGACCTGCATGATAAGATTTCGCCAGGTGTGTGGTCAAAGGTTAGTATGTCGGCATCGAACCTTTTCTAAGAATTTCGTCTATTTTATTTGTATTTATCAATGTCTAAATAATAAATCAGAGCCAATAGAGAAGGCTGAGACAAATAAGAAAATTAGTAAAGGCATCGTACAAGTGTATTTAATATTCTAGTAGTTTCCTACTAACCCTTTGCTGCTAGTGTACCACCACTAGCCCAGAGCGAGTTAGAGAACAAAGTCCCTGATCTTGTAAAGGAACTACTTATCAAGTATTCATTAAAGTGAGGAGCAGCTGCCTCTTAGATCTTAGTCTACTCACTATCTCATGAACAAATGGCGATGGAACTAAATCAGTCAGTACAATCGTATAAAGTCTGGTAATAATTTGAAATAAAAATGTATATATTAAACATTATAAACTTTATTCGAGGTACAAAAACCGTATTTTAGAAAAAAAAAACACAATAAAAAGTTTGGAATTATTTAAATACGATTTTTTTAACTTCATCTGTATGTAATGGAATCCTAACATTTTGGCACTTTTTCAGATTTTTGCAGAAAACATATATAAAATGTTTTAAATAAAAAAATAAGTTATTTACAGAATCAAAGTTTATTAAATTATGCGTCTAAATACATCTCTTAAGCAGAATTTGATTTAGGGGTCAGGGCACAATCAATTGTGCGATATCGATGAATTTCTCCATCTTTCTCAAAAAGTTAGTTTTGGTCTATAACAAAAAAATGGCAAATCCAATAAAAAAATGTTATATACTAGTAGCTGTAGACCTATAGACTTTGTCTAAGATAGGTTTGGTTCGGTTTGCTATTAAAGCGTGTTTTTCTAGTTATTTTTTAAACTATAATTTATTCACAAGGATTTACAATTTATTTATTTCAGTAATAGCCACATAACCTAGTCCATTATACACAAATTTAAAATAAGGTATCTGTTAGTACCATACTAATTATAAAACTTATGAATTTTTAAATTAATACGAATAGTTGCTAAGATAAGTCGGCTAACTTCTCACAACCTTTCACTAAAAGATGTAGGAATTGATTACCCTTTTCAGCTATAGACTGCAGTTGGACTTGGTGGAATCGGGTATTGGAGACCAAAACTCAACAGGAAAATGAATAAAATAGAAAGTTTTTTTATTTAGTTATGATCTGTATTTCTTACAGTGAAATTATGTCACCCCATTGTTTAATATAAGTTTTGATAACTCCCAGACACTCCAGTCACATATCATTTCTCTTGAAGAATGGTGTCATAACTGGAGAGTTAAGATAAATCCCAGCAAATAACCTTTACTCTACGTCGAAAACATTAAAGGATTCAGGAGGACAGGATGAGGTAGTCCTGTCCTCCTGTATCCTTTAATAGAGTACCATTTAATAATGTAAAACAGATAAGATATCTTGGATTTTATCTGGACAAGAGACATACCTGGAACCCAGCAAATATTTCACCTACTACAACACCTACTTGACAAACGTTCAAATCTTCCGATTCACTACAAACAAACTCATCTATATGACGATTATCAGACCTATTTGGACTTACGGTAGAGAGTTATGGGGATTCATCAAACCATCGAATTCTTCCCGCATCCAATCACTCCAATCCAAAATCCTTCGAATAATCCTAGATGCTCCTTACTTTGTCACAAATGAATTGATCCACAATGACCTTCAAATCCCATATGTTGCTAATTTGGCATGAGCCAGATACATTTCCTTTCATAATAAACTCACTGCTCATCCAAATCCACTTGTTGCACTACTTGCTTCCCATTCCATTCCTGGCAATCCTCCGAGGCGTCTGAAAAGAAGATGGCCTCGTGATCTTTTGTAAATATTCATTAGAGTACTACCAATGGGTAGTTCCTCTACAAGTTTTATTCATGTCATCATATCTCATATATACCGCATATTTACTAGATGTGTTTTCTAATACAGTTGTAAATTTCTATTAATGAAAGAATAAAAAAAAAAAAGGTTTTAACAACAGTCAAATTTATTTACCATTTTCATATCACTCATCCAAATACTTCCCTTTTATTTCTTTTTCTTTATAAATAAATTACCTTGTTATCTAGCGTCACGAAAAACTCTAGAAAATAACTTAATTATCAATTACTTATTTTAAAATTATTTATATTTTGTCAGGCAAGTAAGTCCTGACTGGTACCCATTAAGATTAACGCTGATCCGAAAGCAACCATACACTATTCACTACATAGTGCTTAATACACTATTCACGGTGCCAGAATCATCTACTGTGATAATTAGGTTAATTTTTGATCCTCAACATATAATACCTAATTTTTAATATGTCTTTGAATGCTTAAACATCTAAAAATTTAAAAATGTTGCTTGAATGAGGTCTTTAAAAGTGATATTTGCTATCAGCTGCTATAAAATTGCAACTTTAATCTTTTTTAAAGTTTAGCTTATGTCAAAGTTTTGATAAAGAACTTTAAAAAACTTCTGAGCTAACTCCAAAACTTTAGTTCGTTTCGAACTAGAAAATGCCATTAGGGGGGAAAACTTACTTTTGTCTTCTAGCTTTGAATTCATGCAGGTGAAACTTGGGAACAATAATTATGCTTGTTGGGAGAGCTCTGGAGCTAATTTTGAAAGAATCTGGTCTCGGTTCGTTATAGAGAATATATAACACCCACACTCTACTGTATAAAGTTCTGAATTTAGCCAGTGAATAGCTGCAGTGTCGTCACTGCTAACAAATTATATTTAAATAAAGCATTGTGATAATACTGTTTATTTACAAGAATGGTATCGTTTCCGTCATAAAATAACAGACTAGAGCAACAGGAAACAGCCCGTACTTTTGATTTCCTCAACATTGACGAGATAAACCTTCACATTAATTACAAGAGACATGTTTACATGACAGTTATTATAAATGTTTGGAAATACGGAGCTGAGCTTTGGAGCTCCAATAAACCTTCAAATCCGTCTCGAATAGAATCCTTAAAACCCAAAATCATTCAAAAAACCCTTAATGGTCCTTACCTTTTCGAAAATAAAACTTATCCATAAAGCTCTTTACTTACCATATGTTTATGATTCAGCCCGAACCACATATTAAACCTGTCTTTCACAGTTAACTCCATATCTATTCAAATTGACTATTATCTCAACTTGTTTCCCACTTCATTCTGGATGACCTTCGAAACGTCTGAAAAAAAGATAGCCTAGGGACGTTCTTATATAGAACTGTTATTGAGGTGCATCGAATACGTAAATTGACATTTTATTAGGGGTATTGTCTTAACGTTTATAAGGTGTATTTTTAATTCATTGTAAGATGTTGTAAATTTCTTTGTCATACCTCTTGGTCTGCAATAGGTCTTGGAGATTTTGAAATTCTGGAGGCCCTCCTAGACGATTCCAAGGAAAGACAATTACACATAGTTATATAGTGCATATAGTATAAGAAAGAATATACCCCACATTTTTTCTTTCACAGGTTCTAGACTCCTCTTACTACTTTACGCTCAAAGATGCAACCTTTTCAATTGCTGATTTTTTAAGCAACATTGTTTCACATGCATATATTGCGATTGGTCGAATAAGGCGTCTTATATAGCCTCACCTTGGTTGAACGACTTATAAGGTCGTTTCTTATAAGGTGAGCTAAGAAAGAAAATGTTTTATTAGCCCGGAAAATGCTTGCCTGGATCTCATGCTCCGCTTTCGATGCTTCGTTAAATTGTGTAGCATGGTAGAAATAGCTAATAATATTTTTTTTAAATTATATTTATTCATTTAGCGCAACAACCCTCAAGCGAGTCTTGGCTTCCTCCAACAGCAATCGCCACGCGTCTCTATTCAGTGATGCTGCCATCCAATCCCTTACTCCGATGGACATCCAATCCTCTGTCACACAATCCAATCACCATTACCTGGATCTTCCAACTCTGCGCCGGGCGGATATCTGGTTTGTTAGAACTTTTTCGGCGCGAGGTTTCCTACCCATCTTAACCTCTCAGCCGTGATGATCGCTACAATATTGAGCTTATTATAGAGACAATAGATTTCTCTATTGCTACGCCTTCTCGATTACCCGTTCTCGTAGGTAGACTTGTTTATTCTGTGAAGGATTTTCCTTTAAATCTAGTCTTTTTCATCAGCCTTTGTAATGGTCTAAGTCTCAGAACTATAAATCAGAACAGGGAAAGAGGGTTTTGTATAGTATGACCTTGGTGCACTGCATAATAGTCTGTCAAAGGTGCAAGCGGAACCTATAATAACAGGGATTCGCTGAGATCATTCCTCTCCGGACCTCTGTTGAGAAGCTTTTGTCGCACGTCACTTGTGAACCAAAGTTTACAAATTCTGACACTTGTTCAAACATATAACGTCTTGCAGTTGGCTCAAGAGCCAGGAATGCTTGTGATACATCTTGCTAGGATCTGCTAAATATGACGTTATTATCAGCATACACTAGTAGCTGGACTGTTATGTTGAACACAAATACTCTAGTCTGAATTCCTAATTTTTGTCTTAAATTAATAATTTTTGAATTATCTTCAATGTAAGATGTAAAGATGCCTAAATCTTTAGTCCTCCTTTCTGGATTTTTAAAATCATCCAGCTATCACCATATCAGTGGTTAGTATCGGTGAAAATATATTATTAAATAAAATGTTTGTGTGGAAAAGTAAACATTCTTCTTAAAATTTCCATGGAACATCATGCTATGATACACATTTTTTTTAAATTTTTAGTAAAAAGTTCCAAATATGGATAAAAACAATACAATCAGTTAAAATCAGTACAAGTAAACCAAGTGGCCACTTGATCAGTTAGAGAACGCGACGCCACTGGCAAGTGGATACGACCCTGAGGAATTATTGAAAGTGTGGCCTGCCTGCTCAGTAATTCATTGAACGACCGTTTGTTGACTGTCGCGGGTTCCCCTGCCGAGAATATTATCATAATGACACTGGAAGCATTGACCACTCGCAAATTTTCCCTATCTAAACATTCTTTTACTAATCAAAACATGTAAAAATAGATGTTGCTCAAGTGAGGTTCTGATTCATTGGAGATAATATCACACAATACTTTATACAAAATTAGCAATCTATACAACCTTAATCAAAATTTTTAATCTTTGACATACATACAACATATTTAGAAGTATCTATGAACTATATATAGTATATAATGTTTATATAATTCATAAACTATTCATTTTGGAGAACGGAAACGAAAACGATAATTCTTGAGAACTTTATGGACATATGGTCAAATATATTAAAAGTCATAACATGCTTATCTTAGCACGTCAGAAACTAAACACTACATATATTAATTTTGCATGTTACTTATATTGCACTTCATATTGCATCCTCTTATTGTCGTAGTTTGAGTGACAGCTGTGGATATAGGAAGAATAGAAAGATAAAAAATAAAAAAACATAAAAGACTTCGGACCATTTGTAAGATATTATATATTTGTAAGTTAATACAATACGAGTAGGTATACCTGAATTCTCTTATAATGGAAATAAACTACCATTTTAAGTAGATTTTAATCAAAAAATTGCCCACACACGTTAAGAAATCCATTATTAACGAAAAAAAGAAAATTCTAGAGAGACTAGTAAAAAATCATTTCAACGTCCTCAGTAATAAAGAGCAGATATTTCTTTTATCTTTATATTTTTTTATAAATGATACTAATTATTAAGAAAAATGATGGCTGGATTCATTAATACGTAACACTCAGTATATGAAAAATTCAAATTAAAAAAAAAAAATATATATATATATATATATATATATATATATATATATATATATATATATATATATATATATATATATATCGCTCATTTGTTGCATCGAAAACTTTAATTTTGCAGAATGATAGCCTTGTGAATAAAGTAAGACGATCTGTAGACATAGAATGGTTACATATCCTGCTTTCTCTTAGTGAATAGTTGAAGCTCAAATGTAACGTTCTACCGACTAAAACTACATATGTGAAATGGTTCATAATACAGCCAAAAGATATATATATATATATATATATATATATATATATATATATAGGTCCTAACATAGGACCTATTACCCGATTATTATAAAATAGTTGTTGAAATAATTTCTAAAGGCCGACAAAATAGAATTTTGATATATATAGTTGTTGTTTTTATTAGAACGGCTTAGCTGCATCTTTTATATTTACTGTTCTGTTAAATCCTTTACAAAACGATAAATATATATTAGGTGGATTATGGACACTGCATAAAGAAATAATATTATAAATAAGGTATGCACTCCTGCCTTTATGTTGGATATTCATTAGTGAAATCTTCATTTATTTAAATTATGTAGAACAAATTATAACAAAAAATACAAAAGAAAAAAATGAACAAAAAATACAAAAGAAAAAATTGAACATAATTAAAAATATATAAAATACTACAAGAATAATTCCTACAAACAAGAAAGTTATTTAATATTTTCAGAGAAAAAGAGTGTGACTTCACCAAGTTTCTTTTCATGTAATCCAGAGTGAAAAGTATTTTTCTGTTTACTTTGTTTTGTTCTTTAAAAGCTTTGTTCATCCTCTTCCAGTATGGCTAAAGAAAGTTTCAAATAAAAAAATAAACGAAATTACTCGTTCTAAATTATCAACGCCCCCTCTCCTCCCATCGCCGGTATGTTTTGTTAATATTTTCAATTGGGTTCTATTGTACTTTTACTGAGAAATTTTATATATTTTAAATAATGATATAATTTTTTTTTTTCATTAAACTAAGAAATTAATGAAAATATGACTTGGAAGAAATGCGAATTGATATAAGAGCTGCCACTTATTTTTTTATTTATATTTATTTATTTATTTTTTAAGATTTTAAATACTAAAATAATTTTAACACGTCCATTATATATTTTTTATTTTCATTGCATAAAAAGGGTTATATTACATTTAATGTAAATTATAAAAAATAAAAATAAATTAATGACAATGGAACTAGTTATTGGTGGAAGATGTTGACTCATTTTTATTTTTCAAAAAAATTGTTTTTGTTGATTCAAGTTTTCTCATCTGCAGTTATCATTTTAGTATACAAAAATGTCAATAGATAGGGCGAATTAGCTTTAAATTCCACATTAAAGTATGAAACTTATGATAAAGAATTGAAATTTCAACGAGTTATCATCTTAGTTATTATCATAGAAACACTATGGTATAGTTAGCTTTATGGAAGAAAAATTCTTAGTATTCTTAGTCAATAATTTTGTTTTATTACAAAAAAGTGTGATCTTCAGTGCAATTCCAAATCTTTAGAAATGGTTTGTAAAAAACAGCCAAAACGTCAAGGGAGATGAAAAAATAAAATGTTTCTAGAAATCTACAATGATTTATATTTATTAGTTTGATAAAAGAAAATTTAAATATAATAGGACATGAAAAAAACATAAATTTATTTAGTTGATTCCGAACTGTAAATGTATTTCTTTAGCCAGTAGATGTGATAGAAAAGAAGTAAAATGAACGAATCGTGGTAGAAGAAACCCGGAGATAGTTTTCTTGAATAAATTAAAATTTGATGTTAAAGAAATCTTCATTAATTATTCATTCATTTAAAAAAAAAAAAAAAAAAAAAAAAAAAAAAGGTTTTTGTGAAGAAGTGATCCAATTACCTTGAAAATAAGCTCAATATCAACCCTCAAAGTAGGATTTTCAATGTCTGCGTTATAAAAAACTAGTTATTTTTTGTTTTTTAACAATGCCTTAACACTAAACCTATCGACATTTTATATTTACGTATTTCTACGTCGATTTTTCTGTAAAGAAAACAGTAATAACAGAGGAGTGGATATTGAAAAAAACACTGTTGATATACTATTTAAAAAAGTACTCAAGTCAAAAAAAGTAATGAATGATGTTTCCTAGAACTGACAAAAAGTCCACAAAGGCCCATTTGGCCCGTCATGGCAGGTTCAGTGTTAACTTATCCATTTTTTATCCATGCGAATTGTATTTTTGGAGTAATTAAAGGCCTTAGGAAACCGATCAAAAATGTTCTACAGTGCATAGTTTCGAATTTTTTACGACAGCCACAGAAATTATAACTACTTAAAAGTGCATAATAATGAAATCATGTTGCATATATATATATATATATATATATATATATATATATATATATATATATATATATATATATATATATATTATTTATTATATAGAAAAAAAAATGGGACATGTATGTGTTTTATTTATATATTATTTTTTTTTTTTTAATTCAAGGTTAGAGTTTATCATTTCAATGGCATGAATTTCTTCAACAAAAAGTTAATAGTCATTCTATGTTGAACTAACTGCATGTAATTAAAACATGTTGTAGTTGGATAGAGACAAAATCAAGATGGAACTTGCTTATAAGCAACATACAAAAAAATCAAGCGTGAATAATAGTTAGGAAAATAAATAAGAAAAGGTAAAAAAAAATATTTAACAATGATAAAAAAAAAAGTTAGATCCAAAAAAGTAAATAAATGAAAAAGATATCCTTAGATTTTTTTTTTTTTTTTTCATTTTTGGAATAAATATTTTTTGTGTTATGTTTATAGTAACTAGATATTATTTTGAGTTCTCTTGTAATGCAGTGTGAACAATACTCAGGAAAATAAATAAGAACAGGTAAAAAAAAATATATATATATTAAAAAAAAATCGTACTATACTTATAATTAAGATTAAAATTATGTATTAAAAAATTTAGATCTAAAAAATCAATTTAAAAATATGGTTTGATTTTTTTTGGTATGTTTTTTTCATTTTTGAAATAACTTTTTTTGTCATGTTTATTGTAACTAGATATTATTTTGAATAGGTTGATACATTTAGATGAGAATGAGGTCCACTTATATATCGGTTACCTCGGGTGATCTCCTGACGGGAGCTCGCGAAGACGAGTACGACGAGGAGCGACACAGCCCGAACGGACATCCTAGCATGACTGCTCTTTGGCGCGCCAAGTCCTTCGCACGCGCTTGCGCCTCTGTGTCCTACCCCACTGTGTCTAGGGATACACCACTCACCATATCTGTCATTTATTGTATTTATCTATATTCTATAATTTATGATGTCACAGCTAGAAGCTAGAATCTCAAATTATTTTTTTGCCATGAAATACCTAGTTCAGTTCGTTCTAATATTCTAGGTTCGTTTTTCGCCCACATTTCTATATTAGTATTCACATAACTATATTTTGCAGGTAGATTCCGTCTGCAAGTAAGGAAAAGCACCAACGAAATGATCCGTACTTATCCGAAATCCGAAATCATTTTCATCAGTGCAAAAGACATGGAGAACCCAAAGTTTCGGTGCCAAGCCATTTAACCACCAGTTCAGCGTTTCGTATAAAAAGTAAGGACATCTTTATTCAGCTGACGGGTTTATGGCTTCTGAAATATTTAATCGATAATACATATTGATTATTTTTTTCATCTCAAAGTATCTCTATCCATGATCACCTTTTCTAGGGTTCGTGCAACAAAGTGCATGCAAGAGGGTGTCTAACAACTTTTCAATTAAAAATTTTAACCCATGACAATGTGAATGCCCCCACACCAATGCGAATTTACACCCAAATTTAAGTTGGTGTTCGAATTCGTATGAACGACAGTTTCGTCTAAGATTACTCCAATTCCTTTCGATTATTTGTTCATCAAATTTTTTAGTTATGCCACGCCAATGTTAAGAAATCACGGGGACAGGAATAAAATAACTCGGGGATTGGTTACTTGCACATCATGATTTCGAAAAACATATTTTTATATTGTTCCACCTTTAGATTCTGAAATGAGTAACCATTAGTTGCGTTAGTTTCGTCTTATCCAGTAACGATTATTTACGTAATTGTAAATCTAAGCATAGGGACAAACCGCGACGATGCCTAATAACCTAAAAGTGTAACCCTTAAATACTGTAATTCCAAATAATTTCAATTAATATCATTAATTAACTTAACGTAAATCTATTTGGAAACAGTATTTTTAACGAAGTTTACTTCATTGAATTTTAATGGAAGGGAGACTTAAATTTGTCTGTAGTTTGAGAATCAGCCATATGACATCTCAACTCATCGGAACTGTTTAATATAATACCTAAACTATATTCATTGGATGAAGGTTCTGCATTTCCGCATTCAGCATAATTCAGATTTTACCTTGCACACATTCTTTGGGCTTAATGTTTTTCACAAGTCTTTGAGGTGTTATTTAAAACTAATAATCAACTTTATATTGTATTCGAACAGTTAAAACTAAGGGTCTCCTATATTTACTTTTTGAAAAATCCATAATAAAAAAAAGCTAGACCAGCTTAGACAAAAAGTATAATACACTTTTAGAATGAGATCATTAATAGAGTAGGTTTTGCAGTTTAAAAAAAAAAAATACCCATGAATTATAATTTTTTTTATCACGAAATTGTGTATTATGTAGACCACAGGACCCAGTAAATAATTTCCCTATGGACGTTATATATTTTTTCATTATTATTACATTTATCCCACTCCACTCTCTTGACGCAATAGATGCCGAGATAAAAATTCCTAACCCACTTCAGTTCACATCATGAAAATTCCACAAGCTATCTTAACCATTCAAATCCCTAAAATATTTTATAAACTACGCCAGTAATTTTCATACCGACTTAAAAATAAAACGCAATATGTTTCTCGATCTCTTTACATTAAGGTCACGGTGGAATATTTTATTTAGAGAAGGTCATTGATTCTATTCACCACTAGAAGTTGAAAAATACTTACAAGGGGACGTTTGCAGTTGTAACTCACAGATTTCAATGCCGATTTTTGTGTAGGTAGTAGGGACCTATAATAGTGCAAAACTAGATTTATAGACGCCAATGGGCATTAGGAGCCGAGTAAAAAAATAAAATATGAAAATCACGTTGTTTTTTTTTTCTCAGCTCTAAGTCAAGATAGAGAAATGATTCTTTCACGTTTAATTGCAGTTATATAAGGTATTTGATTTAAAAATACTTTTGTTATGCTCAACACACCACCCAGCTTTAGGGTGCTCAAAAACTCTAAAAAAATGACAAAATTCCAAGGAAATCCGCTGTAAATCAGTGGAAACTTTTTTTTATGAACAACTGACCTCAAATCTCGATTTATCACACCATAAAACCCTTATATGTGAAATTTTATCAAAATAAAAAAATATTGATTTTTTACCTCTTTCGAGGAGGTTAAAATTTTGAAATTGAGATTTCATCAACATTTTCTACCGGCCATAACAACTGCTGTGTTCAACCGATTACAACAATAATAGAATCACTAGAATCAGCATACATTATGCTTTTTATCATAACATTGGATTTACCCCCGATTTTAATGAACAAAACCTGATATGAATGAAAAATTCCAAGGTCAGCTATAACTTGAGATATTTCAATTAGGGAAAATCCTGTGACCTCCGGAGTTGGGCTAAACTATGCAGTTTTAAGGCTTCTTGATGACCTTAAAATTTTGTCTTAATCGGTTGTGAATTATGTGAGATAGCGCAAATTATTTACATTTTTTCAGAAATTGACAGCCCCTTGCCTTCTAAAATCCTACAAAATTTTAAAGGTAAAAAAAAAAAATTATTTTTGATTTCGACAAAATTAAGTTTCTACCTGTTTTTTGAGATGAGGAATCTGAAAATAATATCAGTTTTTAGTTTAAAAATTTTCCTCACCTATATTATAAAAATAAGACCTTTTAAAATGACATATTTTTATTTCAAATTCCATAGAAATCCTAAGATTGGTGAATAATCTATAATAATAAGATTGATTAATATCAGGTTTTGGTTAAAAAATAAGTATTTTTTTTTTTAAATGGTCTTATTTGAAATTTATTGTGTAAAAACTAAAATAATAATATAAATAGATCATTTTAAAACGTCTTATTATCTTTATAGTCTTATTAACAAAAAACTGATATTATTTCCAGACTCCTCAATATCTCAAGTTATAGCTGACCTTGGATTTTTTCATTCATTTAGGGGTAAATCCAATGTTATACGCATGGATAAAAAGCAGAATGTATGCTGATTCTAGTGATGCTATTATTGTTGTAATCGGTTGAACACAGCACTTGTTATGGCCGGTAGAAAATGTTGATGAAATCTCAACTTCAAAATTTTAACCTCCTCGAAAGGGGTAAAAAATCAATATTTTTTGATTTTGATAAAATTTCATATATAAGGGTTTAATTAAACATTAAATCGAGATATGAGGTCAGTTGTTCATGAAAAAAAGTTTCTTCTGATTTAAAGCGAATCTCCTAGGAAATTTGTCATTTTTGAGCACCCTAAAGCCAGATAGGGTCTTGAGCATAACAAAAGTATTTTTATATCTAATATCATACATAACTGCAATTAAACGTGAAAGAATCATTTCTCTATCTTGACTTAGAGCTGAGAAAAAAAATAAAACGTTATTTTCATATTTTATTTTTTTACTCGGCTCCTAATGCTCATTGGTGGCTATAATTCTAGTTTTGCACTATTATAGGTACCTTCTACCCACACAAAAATCGGCATTCAAATGTGTGAGTTACAATTACATCCCCTTGTTAATAAAACACTAAATGAAAAATAATTTTAATATACGAAAAGTTAGCACGTTTGAATTTTTTAGTCTGTATTAAACATGTTTTGGAGGGGAAATTCGTAAGTTCAAGTTTTAAACGATTTTATTGTCGTTTCTCTATTTCCATTTAATGGGGCTCTGGGACAATAGGCTAACTGTATTGTAATAAATGATTCCAATAATTAAGTTTTAATTTTATGATACATAGTATGGGTTGATAAAATCTATTTGATGTACATATACGAGTAATAGTGTTGTCATTATTCAGTCAGGTGTGTTCTGTATATAACTAACAATGCATATATTTTAAGAAGATATTCTAAGGGTGTTTATTTAAAAATCTACAAGACCTTGAACAACCAGTTTGGTTTCATGCTTTAGCAAACAGCTATTGAGAAAAAACCCGAATCTTGTTCAAAACTCTTTTTTGTTTTAAGAAAAATTGACAAAAATTGCATTAAAAAATTTTTTAAATTTGTTTAAGATAAAAAAAAATATATATATAATAAAAAACATAAAAGAGCATATTTACTCCATCAAGGTTTACATGTATGTAAAATTTAATTTCCAATAAAAATGCTGGGGCACTCAAAAAATATTAATTCTGAGATATGAATTAAACTTTATTCAGCTCATATGTATATTCCAACTCAATAATGTATATATTTGCTTTATATTATAGGGGATAAGAAAACTACTTGAACAATGACAGGCAATAAATTCTACCCAACTGATTTTTTCATTTCTAAGCAAAAGGTTTAGTGGTTTTTTTTAGAGGTTTGCGTTACCATATACTTTAACCAGAGCAAATCATACTTATTAGGGTTATTTAAAAAAAAAAATAATAAAAGCAAGCAGTATTTATAAAAAAATATCTAAGTAATTTTAAATTTTCGAACCTTAAAATTATTAAGGTTTTTATCTGTCTTTTGCATTATTTAAGTCTTAAATTCGAGGATCTAATATGATTTCGAGGGATTTGCTCCATCTAATGCAAATATGTAATGAATCGTATTAATATTAAAGTTCGTAGGCCAGTGAGACGGGAGTTAGGATTTCGAACTTGGGTTCGAGCCCGGATATTAGTAGAAAATTGATTTTCTATTATTTTAACCAGGGCTCGACCTTTATATTTTTAGGTCCTCCTAGACCATTATTATTAGGTCTCTTAAATTGGGTTACTCAATGTTCTTGTCTGGCCTCCTCAGTCCCCAGACCTCAATCGCATTGAACACCTGTGGGCTAAAGTAAAAATCAGAGTTGGTAAACGTAACCCTACAAACAGACATTATTAAAATAAGAGTGGGAAAAAATAGTTAAAGAAGATTGTACACAGCTTGTTAATCCCATGCCTAAAAGAATCGGGGTAATAAAAGCAAATGTTTCGAAGACGAAGTACGAGTTGCCGGCGCCACTGCATCATAATAATAATTATTTTTATTATTTCTGTGGCATTTGGTTTCACAAGTACTCCAAACTACCTTCAATTATTTCGTAGTCTGGAAGTTTAGGGAATATAAAATTTGTAAAAGTTCATTATAAGTTTGAACAACTATAGACGGGAAAATTTCTACTCGGTTTTAAAACTTTTAACTGCAAGATTAAACGAAAAGGCTGCTGATATGAAACAAAAATCGAAGTCCAATTCCTCGTATTATATCGTGTTTTTATGATTATAAAAATATACAATTTAAATGGTTGAGTTATTTTTATTCCCTAATACTTCTATGTAGGTAGGTGCCTAAGGCTAGTTGCACACACACCGGTGTTTTTTACCGGTGGTCCAAATTTCAATAGTGAACGACATATCAAATAGTTACCTTGCACACACACCGACTTTTGGACGGCCGGCAAAATGCCGGTAAGTTGCCGGCGCCACTGCATCATAATTACTGTTTTATGCACTATAATTACAAAAGCTACTACTTGTTTGAGTTACTGAATCGAATGAAACGATATCAATTTGTTAATCAGAAATTGTTAAAAGTTTTAGGTCGAAAAGTCAAGAATAAAATAAAATTATAATTCTACTAATTGTTTGACCGGTAAAAAACCGGTCGGTTTTTTGCTGGCCGGCAAAAAGTCGGTGTATGTGCACTTTTGCAATAATACTGTATTACTATAATACTTTTGGTCAAGTCTGTATAATATATTTAATTATAAACATCACCTGGATATGGTTTTACAATATAAACAATGGACTACACAAGTTTAACAGAGTAGTTTTAATATTCACTCTATTGTTGGTTTACTGCCTTGCAGTGGGCTCTATGGCAAGAAATAGCAGTCGTTGAAACTTGAATAAGCACTCCATTATTTTTATTATTTCTGTGGCATTTCATTTGACAAGTACTCCAAACTTCCCTCAATTATTTCGTAGTCTGGAAGTTTAGGGAATATAAAATTTGTAAAAGTTCATTATAAGTTTGAACAACTATAGACGGGAAAATTTCTACTCGGTTTTAAAACTTTTAACTGCAAAATTAAACGGAAAGGCTGCTTATATGAAACAAAAATCGAAGTCCAATTCCTGGACATTATTTTAATATCCAGGAATAAAATCAGGTACAAAAAGTTTTTTTTTTTTTTTTTTTTTTTTGAAATTGCCGGAAAAGTTCTTAATAAAACAAGATATCTCATTAATAATTCCAATGTTCAATTGCTAAAATTAAAACACGAAGTTTATAACATATTCATAACTACAATGCGGGACGACTATATTAATTTTTACCAGTTGTGGTTTCTTAATAGTACGCTTTTAAATTATTTATTATTTAATTATAATAAATAATCAACTAAATTATTTCAAATTTCATAAATCATTATTATTTCAATTAGTCGTTTCATATTTCAATTCAGTAGCTACTTTTTTGTTTTGAATATTATCTTATTTTTTTAAACTTAATTCAAACTACTCTAAAGATATATAATAATAATAATAATTTTATAAAATCTATAAGTACAGATAATAGAAAAGTTGATAAGACTTTTTATTAAAACTTTTTTTTTTGTTACTTCAGTTCATCATTATTAAAAAAAAAATAAAATAAAAAAAATTACATTATGCATCCTTTAGGATGTTTTAATGTGAACAAAGTTCAATAAAACATTAGTGTTTTTACAGAGCTTTAAATTCAGTGGTGATACACGGAAATTAAGGAAAACAAGTGATAAAAAAAACAATAAATAAAAGGGAACAAATAATAAAAAAAAAAATAAATAGAGATAAACTGAAAATAAAACAGAGTTTCAAGACGGGATTTTGTCCTTCCATTCCAATTAGTTTTGAAGCATGGTTCAAGGAAGAATTTTATGATTTAAGTGTTTTGTGAAACGTTTTAAGATTTAAATAGTTATTCAGGAAGTAATAAACATGATATTTAATTTGAAGAGTTTCTTTTATGGGTACGGGAACCTGAAACAGGTGATAGGACGCAATTATTTTAGGAAACAATAGTTTTATACAAAAACGATTATTATAACTATCTCTAGATCATATAGTTGCTTATTATTTATATATGATTTCAGAAAATTTTTTTTATTTTAAATATAACTCTTCTACATACGGTGTTTATTATTTTCTGTTTATAAAAAATAAAAATAAAAACGAACTTTGAATTGCAAAATATTATTCAACATATTTTCTCTTTTATCCATACTGGCTTTACGAACAGCTCTGCTATACCTGCTTGTTTGTCCAGGGTAGAATATACAAAATAAACAGTCAGTGAAGCACACCGGTTTTTTTACTCTTGGTGTTTTGTTTTTTTTGTTTTTTTGGTTCATTTTTTAGAGTCATCAGCTAAATTCATTATCGTTGAATAATAAGAGCGACTGCCTTAACAGAAGTTGTAGGTTTTATTTGACAGTTAATAAATGAATTAGACTATCTATTCCAGGGTTTGAAATCGATAATTAAAAAAAATAATAATAAAAATCCAATCCGATCAAGATTTTAATCTGGAATTTTTAAAACCATTTGATGATTTTTATTTTTGATCATAAGTGATAAAAATCAAATTCTGATCATTATTTTCATTTGATCATTTAATCAACAAAAATAATAATTTTTGAGTAATTCCTTTATAAATCAGAAAGTTAAATTTTTTAAATTATCTCCAAGATGTATTTTGAGTATTTTGTATACAAACATATTAATCAATTTGTGAGTAAAAGGTGATTTTTATTTTCTGATCAACATTTTTTTTTTATCACAATTTAATCATTATTATTTATTCAATACCGTATAAATCAATTGAAATTTAAAAATTAAAAATCAAATATAATAATTATTATATGATTTTTTTGGAAAAAGTAATTATTGATTTTAAATCCTGATCTATTCATTAAGAACTTGTATCAAGTTTTGTCTTTATGATAATAATAAAAGAAATAATTTCTTTAAATAATAAACAGTAAGAAAAAATGAACCAACAGCAAAATATTTAATAGATTTTTTATAATTTAATTAAAATTTTAATGAAACCAACTAATTTTTTTTAGAAGAATCAAGAAAACAGTTAATAATAAATGACTGTTATATAACCTTCCACTATTAACACATTTATCCATGGTTACTTAATCCAAATTGTTAAGAAAACTAATTTAAAAATCCAGTCAACTCTCGATGTGTCAAATTTCGATAAGCAAAATTCTAAAATAAGTCGAACCAAATATACGGTCGCAAGTACATTATTCCTAAATTTCACCTCAATAAGTCGATTAATAACGTGAAACATAGTGTAAATAAGTTGAACTGAAAACAGGGGCAAAACAGGGGACTTCTAGGTCTCCCAACTCTATGAATCGAACTAATAGAAGTATTTTCTTTGATTTTAAGTGTAAGTTATAAAGGCGATTATAACTCGAACTCAAATTTAAATAATTTCATAGGTAATTTGTTTTCCTGTTTTCTGTCATTGTTTATCTTTTCAGTTCATAGGAACGCCAGTCATTTATTGGTTATTCACTCAAGTCTTTTTACAAGGACTCCGCGAAAATTGAAAATTCTTTCAATTAACGAAAAGTTAAAACTGATTCGTGAAATGGAGAAAAGGAGAAAGAAGTTGGGCAGTTATTGCAAGTGAATTCGGGATTCCGCGCTGTTCTCTTTCAACCATCCTAAAGAATAAAGAAAAGATCGCAAATGGTGGAAAACTGTAAGTCTACTTTTAGGAACCGCCAGAAAAAAATACAGTTCACCGATGTTAAAAGTCGTATGATTAATAGGTTCCGGATATTTAATTTTCTGTTTCAATGACTTTATATGTATGTACAGACAACATATATATACCATTAGTACGTAATGATTTCAACTCAAATTTTGTGTTTATATTTACCATTTACATGAAGATAAGTCATTGTTCATGAAGTTGAACTATTTTTCAGGGTCCCTTAAAGATCGTCTTATCCAGAGTTGACTGTATAAACAAAAATAAACTTACTTACCACTGAAAATGGAAAATTAAATATTATTTTAAGAAAAAAAAAACAAAAAAAAAACCGACTTTAAGATAAAACCAACATATACAAACTTGAACTAAAAAGTAAAAAAATAATATTTTATTTGTTTGTTTATTTGTTTATTTCGTTTAACGTCACTTTATGCTCCTATGGCTAAGCGAACGATGCTACGGTGGGAGTCCTAAATTTTGCCTATCCAGGTATAATTAGGATTGTAATTTTTAACGAGTACCTGACATCGCACAGGCTCGGGACCCTCATTATACCATATTATGTTATATTTTATATTATATATTATTTGCTTCGGAATAAAGAGAATTAAATAGCAATAAACGAATTTATCGATACTTTTATACCTATTCACAATTTATGATCAGTTATTTTTAGAGTGAAGAAACAATTTTAATTTATAAATAATATGAACAAATTATTGTTGTTGTTTATAAATTGTGTATAAATATATGTGTGTGTGTTACAATATAATCTTTCTCAAAGAGGGAAATAAGTAATGTAAATGGTTTGATGGATCCAATATGTACACTAAGAAATAAATGAAAAATATAATAATACAATATATAAAGGGAAAAACGTAAATAAATAATCCCAAATTATACAAAATAAAAAGTGAAAACATAAATTGAAATAGGTTAAATTAACAGAAAACAACAGTTCAACAAACTTTGAACAAAAAATGGACAAATTCGACAAAAAGTAGACATACTTATGTATTTATTTAAACTTTAGACGATAGAAACAAAATTATAAAAACTGATGCAAACTAACCCGATTTTTGACAAGACATGGCGGAGCAAGAAGTTACTTACACAGATTTAAACTTATTGACAGCAGCATTTGTAATTGCAAAGGAAACAGTGAGCAAATTTACGATCATCTCATTTATGACTGCAGAAAATTGGAAAGATACAGATACAAACTGATATCCAAAGTCCTACTGAACGGAGGCGAATGGCCGCCTTCAAAAAAGGATCTTATAGACAAATATTTTGATGAATTTGATGCATTTGTGGATCTATTTGATTATATAGAACTCAACTATTGAACAATTTATCTATTATCCTACCTCTACTTGTTTATATTTATTCTTAATTTAATTTAATTTTATTTATTTATTTACTTTATTTCTTCATTTTTTCTCCCTTTTTTTAATATTCATTAATTAACGTATAATTACATTTAATTATTATTGTTAATAATTATATTCACTTAAAGTTAATCCCTATATAATTTTAAAATCTTTCATATTATATATAACTGAACACTGTTGTACAAATATTTATGAGTTATGTCGAGAGATGGGAAGCGTAGAAATACATGCACCTATTGAAGAGTTACTGCAATGTAGAAAACTATAAAACAGTATAAACAATAACAGGATTGAATTAAAAGTTAAAAATACAGTCATAATTCATTTAAAATATCCACATGTCCTTGCAATCTTCCAACTAGACTTAGAGATCCCAGTGCTTCTCTTTAGCTACTTCACTGATGTAAAAAAAAAAAGAAAAACGGTGGAGGCTTATTGTGAGTGGTATAAAACATACCATCACCATTTACGTTTCGTTTATGCATGTTTTTATAAGTTCGTTACTTATATTGTAATCATTTCAGTTGGAAATCCAGAGGGCTTTGAGAAAGGTGTTTCATGGAGTGGTGACTAAATCAGCAGACCGTTGAGGCCAATCAGTCTGATCTAGCAGCCACTAGCTTTGCTACAGCTGATTGCTGTTGACAAACAGGAATCTGAGCCGATTGGATTTATTGGACTGCTTTTTAGCAATATCATATTGTTCTCAGCTCAATACTTTTAAAATTTCTATAAGATTGTAAAAATGTAATAAAAGTAAAAAAAAGGTATCGTCAGTCTTATGCTAGTCCAAAGAATTGGAAAAAATAAAAATAAGCTTTGAGAAGGGCCGAAATACTTCATTATTAATGCTATGGAATCACGCAGAATGTAGATAATTTCTTGATATCGCCTCCAGTATTTCCTGGTATCCTCTCATGACCAAGTCTTCCAATCTCAACGTCTATCTTACATTTCCGAACATCTTCAGTCTTAATGTTTTTTCCTGTCCTGCCTGACTAGGTTCAACTCGATTTTTAAACTCTATTCTATCGAAATCAGTAAGACCACTGCTTTGATATCTATAGATAACATAAATCCATTTGATGGCTTCTCGCTGTGGCATATTGTAGTCTTCTAATAATGGAATGACACTCAATGCCCTGAGCATTTTCGAATATAATATCATAATTGAAAGCCATATAGGGTAAATCACTAGTTATGGTCACCTCACCAGTTATGGGCAGGTTTTTACGTTTTTAACAAAAATAAGGCTTTGCTTGTTTTCTTTGTTTGATTCTTTTAAAAGACGTTTCACGGTAGGGCTTAAGACTCACTTGCTGATGAATCCTTCTCTCCCATCCATTTCCGTTTGGCTTAGTTATTGTTTTCCCGAATTAGTGTTGTGCAATAGCTCCTATGTGTAGTGTAATAGCTCCTATGTGTAGGTGTAATTTTACAAGTGAACATTATTAAGGAATCGCTTTGAAATTCTTCGCCAATTTCAGGTTTTAAAGGTATGTATCTGTTTATTTTGAGTTCTGTTTTTCTTCAGACTCCTTTGTTTTTCATTTTGTCGCTTTAATCAATTAAAATTTTCAACTGACCACAACCGGTCAATGAATATCTTTGATTTTAGTTCTTGCTCTTAAAAAAATATAGATTTTCTCTGGTTTAATTGTATTATCTTAAAAGTAAAATACGATAACGTTTACTAGTTTGGGTGACAATGTTAGTTCCATCAGTGACCATAACTAGTTATGATCAGTGTATAAATGTATAATGGTCACTTGCTGTTACGATTTTATTTTTTCTTCAAGATGCTTTTTTAGAATCTTCTTTTTTTACAGTAAATAATTATTTGTAACTATGCCTAAAAGATAATATTCGTACCCTGAAGATGATGTTACACAGGCAATAGAAGAAATTCTTAAAGGGGCTTCTGTAAAATCTATAGCGAAAAAGTATGTGTTTTTGAAATGTGTTTTTCTTACTTAAAATACCTAGTACCAATGTTATTACTCCCTTTTATTTTAACAGATAAGAAATCCTCAGGATGACGATAACTCGAAGATTAAAGGGCACAGGAAGGTTTCAGTGTGGTGGCAGACCCCATTTTGTCTGCTGAAGAGGAGGGCCTGTTAGAGAAATGGATTATTCATTGCTCTAGACGGGGGTTTCCCAAACGAAAAATTGATTTATTCTTGAGCGTCAAAGAGCTAGCAATAGTTTTGAACGGACAATGTAAATTTAAAGATGGTATGCCCTGTGACGGATGGTATAGAGGTTTTTTCCGTCGCCATCCAAATATCTCCAGTAGAACCACTGACGCCATATCACCAGCCAGCTCTTGTGTGTCTCAGAAATACATCCGTGGTTGGTTTGACTCAGTGGAAAATATTTTGAAGGAAGAATACGTCTTTGATGTTTTGTGTCACCCATCGTGGATTTTTAATGGTGACGAGTCTGGATTTCTTTTAAATCCCGGAAGCAGCAGTAAAACTGTAATAAAGTGTTTCCGGAGTTTTATTTTTTGATTAATTAATCCTTAATTTTTTATCAACCTCAAATGATTGATATATACGCATAAATAGTGAATTTTAAAATAATAAAAACAATTGTTTACAAAATTTTTGTTTATATGACCATAACTAGTTTTTACTATGTCCATAAATCATACACTGCCCATAACTGGTATTTTTAGGATATTTTCATAAAAACTGAAAAATCTATTTCAGGCAAAAATACAGAGCTTCAGCTGTATTTCAAGGAAAAATACAGAGCTTTAGTAAATTTACCATTTAATAGAAAAAGAATTTGTGAATCTAAATATGTAAAAAAAAAATAGTAATCTGCGAAAGAGTCTAGACGATATTCTCTTTTGCATCAATTAGTTTCCTTAACTATGACCATAACCCGTGATTTACCCTATAGTGGTTGAGTTTGGAAAACCGTCCTTAATAGAATTACTTCCTATAGTGGTGTACTACCAGGAGAGGTTTTGTCTCCTATTCTTTTTATTATGTACACGGCACACATTGTTTTTGTTGATTACTTATATGTCACAATTAATAGTCTCAATGCCATTGAGGCCCTATGACGATACTCTAACGATTGTGGGCTAGTTATGAAAATTCCATATTGACGTGAATATTGATAAAACTAAATATGTAATGTTTTCATTCTAAAAAGCAAAGAAAAAAACTTTTTGTTAACTTTAAATAAAATTGATAAAAAATAATAATAATAATAAAAATAAGTATATTTTGATATTTTCTTTGATAGTGGCATAAAGTTTCGTCTCATTTCGACAAGAAATTAAAACACTCAAGGTACGAAATTGTAGAATTTATATTTAGATGTTCTAATGAATCACCGATTTTGCATTTTGCTTCATGTAGCAAAGACTATGAGTAAACTATTCGAATCATTCCAAAATGGAATAATCAAAGGGAAGTTCACTTAAAAAAGAAAAGTCAAATTTCAAGAATTAAGAACTTCAATAGCAGATTAAAAAAAAAATTCATCAATTTAAAGAAAAAGCCTATTCAAGAAAATATTAGTAAGTTCAGTCATCCAAAGCTGAGAAAACTATGTCAACAAATTAAAGCTTTTAGTTCTGCTATTTTAGTTATTAGGTTAGGGACTCGATAGCGGAGCGAGTTGGTCTAGGTACAGAAGGTCGTGGGTTCTAGTGCATAAAGACGTTAAGCCCAAAATAAATTTAAAAAAAAACAAAAAACAAATATTAGGTTACGGTTATTGAAAAAAAATAAATATATATGAACCCTATTAAGTGGTAATAAATTACTCATAAATTTCTTAAAATGTAACTGAGTTATAGCACAAGAGTGAAAAAGTAAAATACGGAACATACTTACTTATTGAATCCGACCCTATTTTACCGCTGAGCAGTGTGAGGTTCCTTCTTATAGAGCCTGACCCAAGGAGCCCTGTCTTACACGAGCTGTCTTCTCCTCCTCCAGTCCATTCCTCTTCTGTTAAAGGCCTGGGTAACTCCGGAAATTTTGTCTTCAGCCATTCATGAGACGTGCCCAATCCACCTGAGTTGGCTTTCTCGGATAATTTCTTCAGCAGGCCTCAAGTATAAGTTTGTTTTTATTGTAGAGTTCCTCACACGATCTCTTCTTGTTTTCCCCTCTATTTTTCTTAAATAGCGCATTTCCATAGTTTGGATTTGGCTTTTGTGTTTGGAAGTGAGGGACCAATACTCCAAGATTCGCTTGCACAAGTTAGAATAGGGAGGAAAGCATTCTTGAAGACCACCTTCTTAGTTGCCTTTGAGACTTCTTTCTTGTCTAGGAAGCCTGTCTTGAGGGAATAAAAGCATCTTCCAGCTGTCTTTATTCTTTCCTTAATGCCCCCATCTACCATTTCCAGATTTATTATCTCTAGTTCAGCTTGGAGGATCCTTAGGTTTAACTGCAAATTACGGCAGTTATTTCCCAGTACAACCATATCGTCGGCAAAGGCTAGCCGCAACGCAAACGCTAAATAAGGAACATATCTAACAAAACGATAAAATAAGGGGTTTCTTCTTCTTCGTCAAAAAATATATTTATTGCACTTTTTTTTTTCTATTTTTTTACACATTTCATCAATGTCATGGAAAAAAATAAAAAATGAAATAATTCTTATAAGAAAGGAACAGATGTGGGAAAAATAAACCGAAATTTAAAACTTAAAACATTTTTTTTTTTTCAAACAAAATAGACAATATCACACGAATACAAATTGGCAGATAGCAGAGAGACGAATTGCCACCGGGTCAGGCAGAACACAGTGTCAAAGACCATACTTGATTTGGCAGTTGTTGGAACGAGTGGTAGCCAATCGGAATTAATTGACACAACCAACTCATCACTACAGCTGACCACACCACATCCCTCCGCCTGTTCTGTGAGGGGTGGTTCACCATCAATCAACTAGCAGAACCTGCTATATTTAGAAACCTTCCAATATGTCATCATTATCAAATCTAGTCTCACCATATTCCCTCGAACTCTGGCTCGATATTAAACACTCGATATGTTATTTTGGGGGAAAAAAAAATATATTATCGAACTCTTGTAATATTTTCTTAAACATCAGTCACCATGAACTCGATATCGTGTATGCACACGAAGTCAAGCGCCTCATGTTACTTACAATTACTTCAATCCAAGCAGTATTTCACACATTAGATTGATAAAACTTTTTGTTTTTTAACCGAACGTTTGGCAATAGTTTACGATTTTTGTAGCTCTTTAGCTGCTTGACTTGAGAAACCCAAGAAACAGCCTGATCTTTGACAGTGTACGATTTGTATAGTACCTAATATATATATATTTGTATAGTATAATAATTGTAGAGGTTTAAGAAGAGATCAATTACTTAAACTCCTTGTGTCATTCTACATCTCGCGACAACTTTACAATGCAAATAATATAAAATACATAAAAAATTGGTTATTGTAATATAAGTTTATAAAAACCAATTTTTAATTGGTTAATCAATAACCGCTAGTTTGAAGAGTTACTGGGTTAAGAAGAAAGGCCGCCAGAGTTAGGAATCAAGTGGTCCAATGGGTCAAAACAAAAAAAAACAAAATATAAATTTATAGCTATAAAGTATACAAACACTCTATAAGATAGTAAATACCATTGTCTCAATCTATTTTCAAAAAATAATAAAACGGGACGAACTGGACAATCGGTAAATCTAAGAATGAAAGAGTATACTAGAGATTTCAATAATAATACCCAGAATTCAAACTTCTCTATCTATCTAAATTAAAATAACCACAAATTCAATAAATAATCAGCAGTGAAACTGATACATAAAGTAGAAAATAACCTAAAATTAAATGTTTATGAATTATTAGAAGTAATAAAATCGTTTGTAACTAGATTTTTGTTTAAATGACCATATAAATATCTCCAATAGTTCTGGTTTTTTTTTTGTAGTATTTATCTGTTTTTTTATAAATTTATTGATATTTACAATTGTATAAAATATATACAACAATTAAATGTGTTGAAAGTGAATACAATGGCATTTAAAGAACTACTCACATGTAGCACTTCAATAAATTCTACACTGAAAAGTCTCTACACCATCTTCTTTTCAGACATCTCGGAGGATTATTAGGAATGGAATAGGAAGCAAGTTGGGAGACTAGTGGATTTGGGTGGTTATGGAGCTTACTATGGAAGGATAGGTATCTGGTTTGGGCTAAATCAGCAACATATGGGACGTTAAGATCTTTATGAATAAGTTTATTTGTAACAAAGTAAGGAGCATTAAGGATTTTTTGAAGGATTTTTGTAAAAAAATCGGGAGTTTTCAACGTTTGTCTAGTAAATTTTGAAGGAGTCGAAAACGATGAGCAGGTTCCTATCATTTTAGTCTTGTATGAGGATTCCAAGTTAAACGTTTGTCCAGTTGAAGTCCTAGATAGCGGATCTGTTCAACAGGGATCTAGTCCTGTTTTACATTTGTTTCCAATAAGAACGAAAAAAACAATTGGTCATAGCAAGAACCCAAAAATTCAACCTATCCGGCCATTTCTACTATCCATCCCACTCTTGACTGTCCGTTTTTCCTCTTCGGGTGAGTACTAGTATATTCGATTTCTTGTCTCCTTTCTATTCACCTTAAGTAATAATTAAACCAGTGGTCGTTAGATCAGTAATACGTGAGGGAGTTTGAAAATCTTATTCGGGAGATAAAATGATCTTCAGACCGGTAAAAGATATCGAAAATAAGGGAATAAGAAAAATATTGAACTTGTTTGTTCAGTCCAATATGATGTGCTACGGAATAAGAGAAAAAAGGACTTCATGCGAAGAATGCCAGTAGATAGACTGCTAAAAAAGATTATATACCGGTCGGAAATAGATTGATAATGTGACCAAGGCTGAGGTTGGACAACAGAACGACTACTGGGAGTGGGAGGATGACGAAAGAATAGGGTAATGGCATTCAATTTTTGATGAAGACCCAGCTGGAGATGCAGCGCTAAAAAAATAAGTATCGACTCGTTTTTATCTAGGGGTAATAAATATATTTAATTATTTGACACTTATAAAATAAAGGGGGGAGGAAGGTAGATCTTAATTTAATGAAAAACCTCTCACGTAATTAACCGCCACCCTATAATTATTTTTATATATTTATTAAAGTCCATTAAAACCTATGACTGTTGCTAAGCTACTCCATCATATTGGTTCTGTTCCATTCTTAAACCGTAATGAAAGGGGAGGGGAGAGTAGTATTGTCCCGAGGAAATTCTCTTTCCTCGCAGGTAACTTTCCAAATGCCTTGACTGGAAAGTCCCTTAAACTAACAAGTTCCTCTTAGACATGATGCCGACCTTCTCATTATTACTTATTATTATTATCGTTACATTTATCTAGAATTCTTCAAAGCTCTTTTAACTTAGCTATCTCATCCTCAACTTTTGCCAAATTTAAATCCCTTTTTTTTTTTTGCTGATGGAGAGGTGAATTCATTAACATTCAGCCGATCATATTAACAAACTGAGAAGAAATGTAAGGGATATTAGTGGTTTAATAGGGTAAATAATTGCTCATTTGCATTTTTCTATAATTTTCATTGTTAGGTTAATTATTTATTAAAAATATATATATAGTCTAGTCAATGAATTCTAAAATGAGGTGTGTATAGTGCATGGAATATGCGATAATTTTTTTACAGCTTCGTTAGGAGTATGTATTGTAATATGTATGTTAGGAGTATGTATTGTAATACCAGAAACTTACATATAAAAATTTAATTAAATTTAATGTTAAAAGATAAATATACTAAAAGTTCCCGTCTCTGGGGGGTGAGCTTAGGGTGAGGGGAGAGGAGAAGGTCCCCATTTTGTGTTTTTCGATTATATCTCGAAAACAGTGGACTATATAAAAATATGCTACAGATAAAAATTAAAGCTAATTGAATTTCCTATAAAATTGATTTTATACGTATTTGTCGAAATCCTGACGGTTTTCGAGTTAATTTTAGAAAAATAAAAAAGTTTACCTCACTTTTTGTTAAAAATTTGCTTCGAATACCAGAAACTTACATATACAAATTTAATTAAATTTAATGTTATACAATTTTCACTATAAAATTTTTTCTGAGGAACGATCGTGGAAGGCACTAGAAGCAAATGTTTGGCATAAAGTGAGGCAAAATTTGTTTTTTTTAGAAAATCACCAATTTTCAATAACGTATATCTCGAAAACTGTTTGAATTTTGACAAATAACTTTGTGTATAAAGTTAATTTTATAGGATATTTAATTAGCTTCAATTTTGATTCGAAGCATATTTTCTAGAGTATACCGTTTTTTGAGATAGAATCGAAAAACCCAAAAATGGTACCTTCTCCCTTCCTCCTACCATTAGCTCATTTAGAGGGGAAGTTTAGTATTACGTTCTAACTAATCTTAACGAAGCTATGAAGTCATATACTATCACATATTTCATGCACTCTAGTATGTGTTTATTGACTGAACTAATAGTTTTTTTTTGTAATATTTTTCAAAAATATTGCATTTGTGTCTCTAAATTATTTTTTTCTTTATCAATTATTTTAATATTATCATTAAAATATAACCTTCTAATTCAAAGCCCTCCGTACTTTGTATCATAGTTCTCCGTACATAGCCCATACGTATATATATGTATTAAACTAAACTCTACATAATAATCTACTTATCTATTTTCCTCGGCCTCCTATCTTTTTAATATTCTAAATCAAAATCTTTCCAACCATCACACTCTACAGGATCCATTATTATCTTGTCCCACACACCTTTATAACCCTCGTCGCAGACTAAAACGACAGTAGATTCCATACCTTTAGTAAATATTTATTTATAATGGAATACTATCAGTTGCCCAGCTTCGCCCTCCAAGTCCTGAGCGATTCTGTTGTTGCGCTCTCTCTCAACTCCCCCTAGCAACTGAGTTGAAATCACAGGGTGAATACTAGGTGCTGTTAAAGTTTTTCTTTTATCTCCTTGTTGTAGATTTTAAAAAATGTTTATTTAAAAAGCATCGCTAGCTTAACTTAAATGTTTTGAAGATTTGTTGATCGAATGTCATTGATTGTCTCCTCTCTTGTGTAATTCAATGGACGTGTTCATTTATTTATTTTATTTTATTTTTTTGTACCTGACTGAATCCCCGATTAACTTCTTCTTCTAGTGTTTATTAGTCAACTACTAAATCAATCATTGGTTTATTCATTTTTGTAATGCTTTCAAATAATCTGGAAGAGCACTATGGTGTTGGAAAATCATATTTTGCTGAACTTCAGGTAGAATAAATTGCTTCGTTCGATTTGTTTTTGGAACCCCGAGGCTTTCCCATGTTTCACATCTGTACACTGTCTTGAAGTGGCTTTACCCATCCACCCGCAAACGATATTCGCTGAGTTCATTCCTTTATTTAATACCAGGTCATTTATCAACATCGCCCATACTACATTTATAATCTTTTGAAATTTAAGTCTTCAGTCCTCTCCCAATTCACAACAAAATCTCGTTCCTCTGACCTATACTTGCCTTTTCATCGAACAACTTTATACCAGCATTCCTTCCTAGCCATGGTACATAATCATTTTTTTTTTTTTAATTTCAAATTTGTGTTCACTTTTATTTACAGAAATTCTTTATAGAATTACTTAAAATTAACCGTAATTATATGCCTAAGGCTAGTTGCACACACACCGGTTTTGGAAGGCCGATTTTTTACCGGTCGTCCAATTTTCAATAGTGAACGATATGTCAAATAGTAACCTTGCACACACGCCGACTTTTGGACGGCCGGCATAATGCCGGTGAGTTGCCGGCGCCTGCCACTGCATTATAATTACTGTTTTATGCACTATAATTACAAAAGCTGCTACTTGTTTGAGTTACTGTATCGAATGAAACAATATCAGTTAGTTAATCAGAAATTGTTAAAAGTTTTAGGTCGAAAAGTCAAGAATAAAATAAAATTATAATTCAACTAATTGTTTGACCGGTAAAAACCCGGTGAGTGTGCAAGTACTAGCACCGGCAAAATATCGGTCGGTTTTTTGCCGGCCGACGAAAAGTCGGTGTGAAAAAGTAGCCTAATGTTCTTTATATACAAATAGCGTTATGAAATTATGCAAGCTAGGCAGACCATTGTACTACCTTTTGATGCAATTTTGTTATTCTTAGGGGACAATACGTCCCAGAATAAAGATTATTTTTTTTATTTCAATATGTGGTAGGATATCTTTTAACAAATCCTAGTAATTCTCACCATTCAATCTGTTGGGCAAACTATTATTTTTCAACTATATTCGACAGCAGTACGAAAATGAATAAACTAACGAAAGGTAAGGTCTGCGGCATTTTTCTTCATTTTTGATCTAGCTTCACCCATTTTTTTTTTCTTTTTACACTAAGAGGTACTCACCCTGTATATAGGAGTATACATACATTATTGATGAGGAGGAAGTTAATAATATTAACATATCGTTAACTGACTATCGCGCTAATTAGCGTAAGAGCTCTGTAGTGATTATCAGATGAGATAAGCCCATCTGGTTTAGCATGAGCTTAGTGCTCTGTCCATCAGCAGATTGTACAGTCTAATGTTTCGGTGAGCTAATGCTTCGAAACTTTTAAGTAAATCGTTTTATATCAATAAATCACCATAATTATTTAGCAAAAAGAGTATTGATAGGTCCATTAGTCAGCATTTTAATGCATAACTGTATCAGCTTCCATATTAATTATCAATCAAATGCATTAAAATTTGATTAATCTGTAATTTTCAAAGCAATCTGATTTATTAGCAGGATTGTTCGAAAATGTTAGTATTATGTTTCTATAACGAAAAATATTCCATTAGAATGTTTCAGCTGAATTATTATGAAAATTATATCACAAATATTTCATTAATGAAAGATTTTTTTGTCTTTATATTTCTTGATATTTACAACTATGTATAAGTATATACAGGGCGTTCAGCATAAGAGTGCAGTAACTTCGAGAGGCGATTTTGGGCATCATTCGCAACAAAAAATTTCATATAGACTATAGCTCAATTCTCATCCGTTTTATAGATATTTTTAATTCTATGTGTTATTAAGAAATTTCTAATTTTTGACAAATAATTGTCTTTATTTCCCTATATAAATATTAAACCTAGAGCAATCTCAACATGCTCATTAGAAAGAAAAATAAATTTCCTTTAAAACAAACTTTTTTAGACCTGAAAATAACAGCGTCCAGTATTTAACTTATTGATCCAAACAATGAAATAGCAAGTTTCTAATTCCGTTCCAAAACTTTGACTGCATTATTCTCAAAAATATTACATATCTTACAAACACCTTTCGAATGGTATACCATGAATAGTCATAATTTCTAAAATTGATACTGAAAGTACTTATTAATTACAAAAAGCAGGGAGATGTAACATCGGCATTTTGGGAAATACTGAGAGAATGCTCAGCAATGTTAAATAGTTTTATTAATAGAAAAGTAATTTAATCACAATTACCTAGTTATCTTATTCTAATATTTGAAATTTCGCAAACTTTTAAGATGGTTAAATTAAAATTTACAGATTTAATTTATTATAATTGTTCAAAATGTTCTCCCTCTTCTCTGATACACGGCACCGATCTTCTTCTGACTGCATCTACTGCTAGGAGAAGTTCATCATGATTTTTCCGCATTGTATTGCAGCACTCATAAATTATGTTTTATTATTAGATAAGTAACACTGAAATATTAGATCTACTGGAGTGTATGTCGCTACAGAGGAGGGAACTAATGTGGTTCCAGATGCATGGATTTCCGGCAGCAATGGAAGACTTATGTCTGAGTGGATGAACCAATATTTTAGGGAGAGATGGATAGGCCGACATGGGCTAAAAAGGTGGCCAGCTAGTCCTGACCTTACACCACTGGACTTTTACATGTGGGTTACACTGAAGCAAAAAGTGTACAAAGTAAGATCAGAAAACCGAGAGGAGTTGGTCAAATAAATTTATGAGTGCTGTAATACAAAACGGAAACAGCGATTGTAGCGAGTGCATGCGAGAAGTATATGAAGGTTTAGTAGATCATCAAAACTCAACTGGTTAAATTTATAATACGCAAGTGAGTTTTTTGTAATTATTAGAAATAGTTTGTCTGATCAATTATGTCTTGTATGTGGACAAGACTTTTGTCCTGATGAAGTTCTAGTAAGCGGATTAAAGAAAACTGTGGGAAAGGAAGTCATTCGTTCATTTGTTTAAATTTATATTTTTTGTTTAATATTAACCCTATTATTAAAGGTTTGTTCTATGAGACAGGGGAATATACAATAAAAGTATCATTATTTACTTATATAATATACGATGAGTCGCATTGAAATCTGTGTACACCGTGTAGAGGATGGGACCTCGGATAGTACCATGAAGAACACCGGTAGATTAGGTTAAGAGGGAGAAATACGAAATAAACCTGATTTACTTGGAAAAAAAAATGAATTTTTGCTATCTCTTTTTCGATCAAGTATAATGCCACCAGTTTTAGTAATAATATAAATTATCCATTTTAAACCTGTATTTGAAGTTTGAAACACATTTGTTTCACCTCGAACATAATTTTAGACATTGAGTGTGACACTTAGGCTCGTTGCACACACACCGGTTTTGGACGGCCGGTTTTTTACCGGTCGTCCAAATTTCAATAGTGAACGACATGTCAAATAGTAACCTTGCACACACACCGACTTTTTGCCGGCCGGCAAAATGCCGGTGAGTTGCCGGCGCCTGCCACTCCATTATAATTACTGTTTTATGCACTATAATTACAACAGCTACTATTTGCTTGAGTTACTGAATCGAATGGAGCAATATCAATTTGTTAATCAGAAATTGTTAAACGTTTTAGGTCGAAAAGTCAAGAATAAAATAAAATTATAATTCTACTAATTGTTTGACCGGCAAAAAGTCGGTGTGTGTGCAAGCACTAGCACCGGCAAAATATCGGTCGGTTTTTTGCCGGCCGGCAAAATGCCAGTGAGTTGCCGGCGCCTGCCACTGCATTATAATTACTGTTTATGCATTATAATTACAAAAGCAACTACTTGTTTGAGTTACTGAATCGAATGAAACAATATTAATTTTTTATCAGAAATTGTTAAAAGTTTTAGGTCGAAAGGCAAGAAGAAATAAAATTATAATTATAAAAAAAAACTACTAATTGTTTGACCGGCAAAAAACCGGTGTGTGTGCTAGCACCTAGCACCGGCAAAATATCGGTCGGTTTTTTGCCGGCCGGCAAAAAGTCGGTGTGTGTGCAACTAGCCTTACACATGATCGAATTTTGAATGAAATGTGTCAAATCAATATTTATTAATCGAATCATATCTAATTATTATAACAACTGAAACACCAATTTTCAAAAAAAAAAACTTGTTTCATATAAAATTCTACTCCATACAGCCAACTTGGGAATGCCCCGGGGACACAACTTAAGGCCTCTAGAAAATTTCAAGTTGGGAACATCTGAGAGAAAATTATTATCTCAAACAACACCTTGCCAACAAACAACAGCAGAAGCTTTCTGATGCTGAGTGGCAAGTTACTTGTGAGCCAAGTTGTGGTTAGGAAACGCTTGCAGTAACTTTTTGGGTTGGTTCGAAACCCGCAGGGGGGCAAAATATTAATTATTTTTGTTTAAAAAAGGTTTTCCATAGGTTTATTAAATATTTAGAACAATTTTCTATTGATGTTATTTCTATCAAAAATCGCAGTTTTTTTTTGTTTTTTTTTCCACTTTATTTCTCTTATACACCTGTCGCTCAAAACATGGAATAAGCGGATGGGAAATGAGAAATTATGTAAAATTGGCATGTCAGACATGAGAGAGCTCAGCACCCATCGCTACCTATTCCAGTCTTGCATTTGTTTAGATTAATCTTTGGAAATCTCTTAACCAGCTTCTCTTCAGCAATCTGTGGGTTGTCTCTGTCATATCGCGTCCATGGCGTTTAGGTAGCAACCGACCTTTAAAGATATATCATTTTATGATAGTTTTTCTTTTATTTAAGAGTGTACTCATATGTAACAGGATTTTAAAATATAGTTATTTTCGTTAGTTGACTTATTATGTTATATTTTTAAAGAAAATAATATAAAATAACTTTAAAATAAATCCATCCTAAGCAAAAAATACTATAAATTTTGAATTTCCCAACCTCTCCTCCCTTCGTAAATTAAGAATTAACTTACTAATTGAAAATATTTAAATAAATAAAAAAACAGTTAAAACGCTGTAGAGGTTAAGAAATATTTGATAATATCCTCTTGGGCCGGTGCTCACTAAATTTATGAATAATTTCCTTTCGCGGTTTAAGATCCCGACCAGCTAAGCGCACCTCCCATTTTAACCAGGGGATTTCCGGCTTAGCTAGTTGTTTTTTTCCCTTACTCGGAATTCGAAAATTACGAAAATAAGAAAAGAAAAAAAAAGAAAGAAATTGGTTTGTAACGTTATACTTGTATAATAACCAACAAAAAAATAATATTAGAGATTTTCCATGTCGCTAAAATCTGTATTAGGTATATAAAAAAATATTTTGTGATATACTTTACTCAGAGAAGTATGCCATTTTTCATATATGTGAAATTCAATGGACTATCTAGAAATGAATAGATAAAATTACTATTCCGTCATAATAATTAAAATTTAATTTGCAAAAGTTGCTTATTTCATAGAACTAATGTATCAAGAAAATAAGAAAACAACTGTAATAATTATTTATAAAAATTGTATAAATGGGTACGTTATCATCCATATTACTTATTGAACTTGAGTAAAGAAGAATATAATATTTATTCAAATAAAATAAAATTACTTAAAAAATATATATAAAATATTAAATTAATTATTAGCATATTAGTGGCATTAGTATCATATCAGTAACATATTAGCATATTAGTATCCCCATCTCTATAATACACTTATATACCTATTCACAATTTATGATCAGTTACTATTGGAGTTGGTGTAAGCCAAGAAGGGCAGTTTAGAATATCAGTCCCAAGAAGGGGTTTGACGAAACGTTCAAACCAGTTTCCTTTGAATTTAACTAATGATGGTATGATTTAATGAAATCTCATTCCTACATCCCTTCTCCAGGCTATGATAAAATATTACCCAAATAAAATATACTATTTTAGTTTATTTGTAACAAATGAATAAAACGTCTGCTTAGAGGTAAAAGTCACTAAGTGCAATTTTTTTCCTAATTCTACAAAAAGTCATTGTGTGTTAATATCATTTTTCATAAGTATTAATAGTCACTAAGTGAATATAACTGCTATATGTGAACTTTAGAGAATCATAAAATTCACTATATAACTATCTGAAAAATGTTTAACTGCATATTCCCGTTTTGTTTTGTTTTTTTGCTCTCCTGAAAAAAAATTATTTTATTTATTAATGACTTCTATCTCCAATCAGACAATATATTTGAATCCATTTTAAAATAATTACATAGAGCTTTTGTTTAAGCATAAGAAACAATTAACCCTAGTTTACGGAATTAAAACTTATAACAAATATGCGTCATGCTAATTTTGGTGTTTAAGATTTTAGACACAAGTTTATTCAATCGAAATATTATGATTAATAAGATAATAAGATAATTCACTTATCTTGAATTTCTAGGTTGGTTTGGAATTTAAGTTCTCAGAACCGATTTTCGTCCCTTTGATTTGGAACTTTCTCCTAACTCTTGAGAAAACAGTTGTCTTGGCTGGGCTTTATCTTGTATAAATAATTATTCTTATAATTTATAATTCTTTCTTCAGAAATCTGCCGTCTGAATCCTGAAATATTTCACAGAAACCCAAAACTTTCGTTACACGTGACATTTTGTTTTGTTGTAGGGTGGTTAATATAATTTAAAAAGGATAGTTGGTTCGGTGGGAGAACTTTCTCATTGCTATCACCAATTTTCCTCATTCCGTTTTAGTTTTAGAAAAGACTTAGATCAGGCTTTATGTTTCTATGAATTTATGTTTTCTCAACATCAATATTCTACAACACCCTATACATATATTTATACTTTTTAATTAATAGATTTATATTACACCATTTAACGGATATGATAAATGCGCCGGACAGAATCGACTAAACTTGTCGGTGCTTGAGGGCAGATTGAAAGTGAATCATAAACCATTTTCCATCTCTATTCCGAATTAAGCCGGCTTTATTCTATTTTCCGTTGGCAATGTTTTCTTGGAACGTTCCTTTGTAAAATTATTAATGCCCCTCATCCTTCCTATATTTATATTATACTTTAGTTCATATCTACAATTCAAAGCACACGAGTTCCCGTCATTCTGACGTACAAACTCCATCCCTTCAAACTGCGATTCAACGCTCCTTTCTCTTCGGCTTACCCACCCTCTGGAATTTCATTTCTATTCATATTAGACAAGCTTAACACACTCAAATAACTCAATTTTCAGTACATCGTTCTTTCCATGTGACGCTTGCCATTTATCAACCTTCTGTTCCTACATGTTAGGTGTTTTAACATTTTTTTTTTTTTTAATTGAGATTCTGAATCGAAACTAGGTTTTCTTTAAAAGTGATTTTTCTACAATAATGATGCAGCTGAGAGAGAAGCGCTGGGATCTCTTTGAATCTAGCTAAGTCTGGGAAGTCGAATATGTGTGTATTGCACATAAGGTATGACTGTATTTTTAATTCAATTTTATTTTACTTTTCTATTATCCTCTCTTTACGCAATCCGCCGGTGATCCTCAAGGTAGTATCCTAGGTTTCATCCTCTACACAGTCTATAAGCTGACATTCCAACTCATCCTAGCACAGTCTTCACCACGTACGCTGATAATACATGTGTGTTATCAGTAAATCATGATCCTTTCATAGCATCCCAAATACTCTAATCACATATCAAAAACGTTGAAGATTGGTTATAATTGGAGAATTAACATAATTCCAAACAAATCCTATCAGATAACCATTACCCGTTGTTGTAAACCTACGACTTCCTGCCCTATAGTTTTCTTTAATAACATTCCATTGATTCCTGTTGAACAGATCCACTATCTATGACTTCAAACTAGACAAACTTTTAACTTGGAATCCACATAGATGAATAAAACGACAGGAAACTGCTCGTCGTTTTGAACTATTTCGACATTTTCTTGAGATACTTTCAAACCTACAGATTAATTTCCAAAGGCTCATTTACATGACAGTAATCAGGTCTATTAGGACATATGGATTTGAGCTTTGTGGCTCCACTAATCCATCTAATTCAGTGAAGTTTATAAATCGACCAATATAAGGCTCGCGCCATTAAGCGGGGGAGTTTTTAATGGTAAAACTTTTGAACCCGTCTGTACCAAATTTTAAATACATCACCTTCTCGGAAGGTTTAAAATAGTAATGTTTAATATACTAATAACAATTTATACGTAGAGTTGTGAGTGACAAGAGAGAGGTTTGACTAACCGTCATTAACTTTTATGGTTAGAAATTATAATAAAAATTATTATCTAGTCAAAATAGGGATGCAAGTTGAACATATGTTGTAAATGGGAACATTAAGCCATCCAGATTACTTATTGCCCATTTTTGAGATTGTTGGACTTAATCAATGAAATATTAAAAAAAAATAAAGTCCAACTTGTTAAACACCTTCCTTACTTTTCAGATATTTTTTACTGCATTAAACATTTTTCCATGGATTATTTTTTTCAAATTTAATTGAATTTATTTATGTACCTATTCCTTTTTCTTAAAAGACTTTGTCCTAACGTAAAATAATTTTTCTACTTTTTTCTGTTTTTCGTTTACTAAGCAATACACCAACGACAACAGAGCTCTCTCTCGCAGAGGCCCTGAGATAAATTGTTCCGAAGTTAATAAACGGCCTTAGACAAAGACGAAAGGTCTGCTCCGTAGGGAAATATTATTTTATTATTTTTCTCTTCTTTTTTTTTCCAGCCAATTGCCTCCGTTGAGAAGAAAAGCTGTGAGAAATGGGGGCAGTTATTCTGATCAGGCAGGCACTGGCCTCCAGCGAAAATCTAAATAAAATTTCACCCCCTTCCTCTATCTACGGCTCAGTGGAGAACATTCAAGCGTTTAGATAAACTGCGCATAAAGATTTTTTTTTAGAGTGGTTTTATTAAAAATTAATTTAAAATGATTTATTTTGATTTTAGCTAATATGATATATAAAAAAAAAATAATAAATAAAAAAATAAAAATTATTTTCCAACAATTATTCTCTTTTTGGAACTCTAATCTAATGGACTGGCTCTATAAAGCATTCATTCAATGGTTTTTAGTGGAAAAGAAATGAGACGGTGGCTGAGAAAAGTCTTATAATTTTAAGACATTAAAGGAACATTTACTCGATCATCCACCGAATTAATTAGTTTAATTATCAAAACAGAAGGAGAAGGTACCTTTGAAGAGCGCACCGCGTGGCGTTGTTTTCAACAATTTTTTAGTTGGAAAGGAAGATTAGAGTTTTTCGGACTAAGAAAAAGTAATCCATCATGAATTTGTTCTTGATGGACGTAAAATAAACTCTTACCTATAGTTCTAAAAGTAAGATAGAATGTATCCAAACTGTCGGAGCGTTATCCAGCTTTCAAACGCAAAGAAGTTCTGCTCCAACAAGCTAAAAAAAAAAAAAAAATTTTAAAAAAAAAAAGCACCCACATTTCTTGCTATTGATATTTAATACCTCTATAAATTTATTTTAGATAAGAGCTATTCTTCCTATCAATTTGTATATATATAAATTAGCAAAAAAAATCTATGAAGGGTCTTGCTTCGCCCCTCATCACCATCCACAGAACGATATTTTCACATCAATATTCATCTTTTATTAATTATTTATCATTATTACTATTTTATTTTATTGTACTTTTAATATAGTTATTAGTTTTGTTTTTATGATAATTAATAGTTATTATATTTTGCTATTATTAATAATTAAAAAAAAAATATATATATATATATATATATATATATATATATATATAATGTTTAATAAGGTTCTTGAGGTTCAGTAAATAAATAAAACTATTTTGGTGACGTTTCGAGACTATATTGTTTTTATAATCATGCCCTACAGTGAAAAAACAGGTTACAATAAAATTATATAAGTTAAATGGGTTATTTCAAAGCACAAACTTAGCTACAATATAAATATATAAAACATGCGTCAGAATATTTTCTACGTATAATTACAAAATATGGATGAGTATGAAACTACTTACTTACTGGTTGATGTGCTATTTGTATCTACTACTAAATATAACAATACCAGTGTACGTTTGAACTGGGGTATTTCTGAAAAAAAAAAATAAAATAAAAAGTAGGGATGGGGATTTCCAAAAACTGGTATTTCCAGTAGAGAAGAAGAAAGGATGTTGAAAGGAATTTCCGTATTTATGTGTAATAAACGAATAGATGGTTCTTGGTTATGTCGTATAATTAATTTATACTGTCGCTAACTTTATGTTTTGAAGTAACCTGTTTAACTTATATAATTTTATTGTAACCTGTTTTTTCACTGTAGGGCATGATTGTGAGAGCAATATAGTCTCGAAACATCACCAAAATACCTGTTTTATTGATTGACTGAACCTCATGAACCTTATTAAACATAATATATATATATATATATATTAATAATAGAAAATATAATAATTATTGATAATCATAAAAATGAAATTAATAACTATCTTAAAAGTAAAATAAAATAAAATAGTAACAAAATTAATATAAATTCATACTATTTATACAACACAGGCAGTCTGGGGAACCACGAATCGAGCATTTTTCCCCACTTGTTGAGATTCAAATCTAGACCCTGAACTGCTCTCTGAGCTGCATCACTTATTAATATCCAGTAGAGGAGTCTGAGTGGAAGTGCAATAGCCACAGATGCACAGGACCTGAGTAGAAAATCTGGTCATTACCGGGACTCCAACATAGCTCCATATCACAAAAGGTTTCGGGGCCATTGCCGTTTTAACCTTTAAAATATATAAATTAAAGATGAATATTGATGTGAAAATATCGTTCTGTGGATGGTGATGTGGGGCGATGCATATCAATTGATGTATGCTGGTAACGGATGTAGATACCAGTTCTACAATATAGGATACGTGTAACCTCCATGATCCTCATAGTCCCACATGCCTGAGTAACTCTCTCCCAAAGTAAACCCTAGGAAGACGTAACGAATCCCCTCCCCAGAAAGCTGCTAATGGACATGGCGTGCAATACATCACCGTCAGGCGTGGCCCATACCGTAGCAGGTGATGGCGCGCCCTTCATCATCTGATGAAGAACTACCATCATCTACCCAACGTGGAGCATCACTTACCCCACCCCTGATCTATATAGTCTAACAAGTGGTTCATCTTTCACATACATGGCTGTCATCAGGCCCACAAAGCTCATCCCTTTCACGTTTATTAGACATTTATTCATGTAATCATTTGTATAACCAAACATTAACCAATTCGAATAAATGTAATATTTGTTCGGAATCCAAATAATAATAATTAAAACATAATCAAAAATGAATGAGGTGGTTTTCAAACTTGATAAGTAAAATTTCCCTGAAAATGAGTTAACTATTAACATTCAATGCAGGAATTTTAATATATGTGTTATAAAAATTGGTTGCTTTGATTCTTGATAAGGACTTAAAGTATCTCTTTTATTAATTATAGGATTTAGAAAAATGATTTCTGAAAAACCAAAGTAGGTCAAAGTACATTTACTAATTTTCAAGAAATGCTAAATTCTTATTTTGTAAGAAACGCCTTTTCAACGTACACATAGCCATGTTGTAGATTTTTTTTTTAATTGGTTTAACGATTAATATAAATTTGTTGTCAGTAATTCTTCATATTTTGTAACAGAGCTGTAAATTCGAATGAATACATTTTAATAAGTACATATCTTTAAAGGTATACTCTATATATCCTGAAGGGGTTTGACTAGTAAATGGTTTTTTTTGGGTTTTTTTTTTTAAAGAGGTCTTTTTTTCAGAGAAATAATCTCACCAGATCTTCAAGATAATATTTAAAATAAGATTTAAAAAAAACAAATGAAGAAAAAATAATGCAAACAGAGAAAAACAAGTGTTCAGGGGTTCTCAATCAAAATAAAATGAGCCTGGATTGAAATAGAAAAAAAAAAATCAATTGATACTCCTTTAATGAAATTTTTTATATTGCCACGGCCTTTGAGGGAATTTTATAAATCTCTTCAAAGAAGCCTTTGTATACGCTTTCATAAACATCATTATGTTTATGAATTAATAATTTTTAGTGGATTTGGATATCAAACAGTTTGAAAGGCAGTGTTTAGAAACAGTAAAAGGACTGGGCATCATATCCGTTTAATATAAATCGGATCAGTTATATCAAATATCCCCTTTCTGTTCGATCATTTTGTATTACCAGGTTAAATCTCCATTTATATATATTTCATAGATTTGTTGTTATTGTCCGCTTGGGCTTGGCGTCCTTTGTCTTTATCAATCCAGAAAGGACAGGTTATCCTAAATGTTCCGAACTCGTTCAAGTAAAAGTTTAAAGGCTGAGATTCATTTAAAGGTTCGTAAACCTAAACAGGCGGATTTACGCAGAAGTTACGAGAGTACTGAAGTTCCTGGCATTCTAACAAGCTTGGCCAGGACGGCCTTGTTACTAGTTTTCACTATTAGGAATCATATAATTAATAGTTTAAGTTGCATTATAAAGTTTTATTTATCTTAGGTATTTCATTCCATGGAGACCGGATGATAATGTTCATCCATCCACTTGGTCTATTTTGAGCTAGCAGTTGACCATCGTTACAATCCGACTGTTTCAACCAAAATATGGAACGACAGTCAATGAAAAATGTTTTGTAGTAACGAGGAGTAGTTCGAATTTCAAATTTCCATAACTCCAATGTTGGATGATGATGGTCCAATACTGATGGAGTGGGGCAGCAGAACGCTTGTGAGCGGTGAGTCTAGTCACTGCATTCATAGGGTCCACTTTTGTCAACAATGATTATCCGATCGATATTCGATCTCTGGTTTTCAAATCTATGTTATTTCATTATAATAAAAAAATATAATTTGTAAATAATGTGAAGGCATAATCAATAATTAAATTGAAAATTTAATTAATAATTTGTTTTCACACATAAGTGAAAATGAAGTGGCGCGATTGTCAGTGGGCCCATGAAATTGTCTTTACTCCAATAAATCCAAACGTGCCACTCCATCTCTCCTTCGTGCTATTTGGAACGATTGTCAGTGATCGGTTTTACGTTTAGAAAATTTATCACTTGTATAAAATTTATGTGCATAGGTTTCCGTCACTCTCAATCTCTTAAAAGAAGACGCGATAGCTCAGTGGATTTGACACTAGATTGCCAGGTTCCTGGGCCTAAGTTCGAGTCCGGCTTTAGACAGAAAATTCTGTATTCTTTTTTAGCCATGGATCAATTTTGAGGTCAGAAACCCCTCAATTTACTGAACCTCCTTATCAAAGTACTGAACCCAAGACCCATAGTGAATTGTAAACTCCTTAAAGTATCAAAATCAGAAAATGACAATCCAATTTTTTTTTGTGTGTCCTCCAAGTGTCCTTTGGAAACTGCGTCTCTGTTCCTCCCTAAAATAAACTTTTCTTGATCGAGCAATTCCTTATTTTCATGATATTCCTTTTTCGATAGTTTCGTCGCGTTGAAGAAGTAAAGCTACTCTCCTTGGAGATTTGATTTTTTTTTTTTTATTAGCCGGCCCTATTAACTAACCCGATTTTAAGAAAATCAAGGATATAATTTCTTTAACCTTATCTCTTCGTTATCAAATGTGATAACTTACTCGGCCATCAAGTCCCACACTCAAGTTTTATTACATCATGATATCGGTGTTCACCACGAAGTAGTCAATAAGCCCAGTTACCGTTTAAATATGTTAATTGTGGCTTTAAAGATCGATTTGAGCAGATATCACAGTTGTGAAAATTTGTTTAGTTATACTTTTTAATGAGGCCTTTAAGTAAGTAATCTCAGAATAATTACTGAATTTAGGAAAACGATCAAAAACTCCCCAATAAAAAAAAAAAAAAAATTTGGCTTCTCGATTATTTGTCATAAGCCAGAGATTTATTGCCATATAAGCCATAGAAATATTCTATTACATTTTTTTATAATTAGTATATTTATTCAATCCAGTATTATGTAAGTTGTAGGTTAATAGTGCTATTTTTTAATGTTACTCAATTTGCCTTTGTCATTCGTATTTTAAAATCATCATAAAAGTTCGTAAGGAAAACTATAGATACGTACAATGTACAAGACAGATAATTATAAATTAAACTAAACAGGCATGTTCCATTGTTGTATTTTTTTTTTTTTTTTTTTTTTTTTTTAACGAAAGCATCTGTTACGCTTAGAATATTTAGTTGTCTTTGATATTTCACAACGAGCACAACATGTACAAGAAAATGTTTATATTGATGAGCGCTTACACCGTCCTCTTCCAGGTGGACTCGATCATGAAGAAGTTGAAGACCTTGTTGCTGACTTACGTAGTTAGGAAGGTAAACTAGATGATCAGAAATGTTTTATGGTAAAATAATTACACGTAGATTTAACAATCAAAGGACCAAATCTTAAGTAAAGAATGCTTATTATTAAACAAATTAACATTTCTATTCTCAATGTGGTTAGTAGTTATTTTTTGTAGTTTGATATTTTAGAATGCTTATGGTTTTAGTGCTGTGAAAGTCAGAAAGTTTTAATGTTAGTTACAGATTGTTCAAAGTAATTATCAAAATTGAATCTGAAAGCATTGTCAAAACAAAAAATATTTTTAATGTTCATGAAATTAAAAATATAAACATAGAATGAAACGGTTTAAAAAAGTTGCTTGACCATTGGCCTTTTCTTTGATCATCGTGCCTACCGGTCAGAGGTTTTTGAACAACTGATTTAATAACTTAAGTATCAACGAATTTTCAGCTGTCTTTCCTTAATTTTCAGTAATTTACAAAAAATGTAATCGTTATAAATACAGAACTGTATTAAAAATAGTAACTGCAAACTCTTTGCAATAGTTCTGAAGCTATGCAATAGTTCTTGAAAGTAAGCACGGCAAATATTTAATTTCGCTCACTAAACTAGTTTCATTAACTTTTCTATACGTAAATTATTTTCCAAACCATATGAATAAATAATTATTACTGAATATGTAGTTATTAAATAAATAATTTCATGTGGAAATGGTTTTCAAAAAGTTTGATTCTAAACAGGTTTAAAATTTGATTATTCGTATGTTCCATTCAGTTTGGGATCTCAGTCATCAAAAAAATAAGATTTAACCCTGAATACTGAAAATAGACATAAATTCGTAAAAGACATAATGTGTGGTTAAAAGTAGGATAATTAACTAACTAAATATTTTGTTTCTTAGGAAGTTTAAATAAATAAAACATAAATTACTTTGGGCGTGTAAAAAAAATAATCATTAGAAAATATTTAAATATATTATTCCAAATTTTGTTATTTTTATCCAATTGACTGCTACCAACACCTATTAATTTATTGTTTGTTTATTTCGTTTAACGTCACTTTATACTGCTATGGCTAATCGGACGATGCAACGGCGGGAGTCCTAAATTTTGCCTATCCAGGTATAATTAGGATAGGGATCTTTAACGAGTACCTGACATCGCACAGGCTCGGGACCCTCATTTCACGTCCCTTCCGAAGGACGGCATAGCTAAGGATTTTTTACTCCCTTTAAAAAATCCTAAGGTCATCTGCCCGGCTGCGAACCCGCGATCTTGGGTTTAGTAGGTTGCTATACTATTAATTTATTATTAATGTGTCCAAAAATACGAATATCAGAGTTTAAATTACCATTATGTTTTATACATGTTTTATGTTTTTGAGGCAATGATGAACAAGCGAGTGGATAAGTGTTTTATATATGTTAGTTTTAAGTTGGTAACGGTAAATAACCATTCAGAAGAAGACAATCAGGGATGCAGTCAAAGAGAATACTACGTCAAAGTAAAAACACTATAATGCGTGCCAACGTTTCGATCTCCCTTGCAGGTCTTTTTCAGGGCCACCGAACCATACTGGAGGGGAGACGAACGATGACCGATCAAACGTTGGCACGAATTAAACTATTTTTAGCTAGATGAGGTGTTTCTTTTTGACTGCATCACTGATTATCTTCTTCTCCATTTATCTCAACAGTCAACTATACTTTTATTATTGTTACGAAAAGAGAAGCGTCTTACCATGCAGCATAAATAAGGTATTGAGAAATTATCTGATCCGAGAAAATTTGTTTTAATGTAGATTTAAAAAAAATATTTTAGATCTAAAGTTTTTTTACTATGTTTGTCATAAGGCTCAAAGGGGAAAAATATATGGGAAACCATTATCGACTTTATGGATACTTATTCTGTGGGTTGTTTAATGATTATTTTATTTTTATGAATCATACTATTAAAGCAATAAAATTTATTAATATGACACACAGGGAAATGAGCAACCAGTAAGGGTAGAAGACATGTTGGAAGAGTACGGCCCCTTCGGACCTCCAAACATCTACTTGGTGATGTCGGCGATAAGAAGCAGGCTGGAGGATCACACCTATCAAATAAGATAATAGGCTAGATTGTACAATATGCGATGAATATACTCTGTACATAAATAACTTGTTCTATTTATATATTTTTCTAGATATTATATATTTTTCTATTTGTTAATTCATATTTAAAATAGTAAAGAATTTATTATACAACAAGTAAATGTGTGGAAATATCGTTAGAATAATATGTCTATTACTCGTTAAAAAACTACCCATTAGTAATACTTAAAATCTACACTAGAAGGTTCTTAGGCCACCTACTTTTCAGAGGAATTGAAGGCTTTTTGGGAATCGATTGCAAGTTGGGAGACTTATGGATTTGAGTGTGTATGAAGCCTATCATAGAAGGATAGGTGTCTACTTTGGGCCATTTTAACATATGTTAACATTTAGTTCATTGAAGATAAGTTTATTTGTGACATAACAAGGAGCATGGAAAATTTAACGAAGGAATCTTGATTGTAAGGATTGGATACGAGGAGATTTTAATAGTTGTACTTGTATATTTTAGTGTGAATTTATAAGTGTATTTTATTTTACAAGGGACTAAAATAGTCAAAACATTATTTATAAAAGCTGGTTTGGTTTTAAATAATCAATTCTTTAAATATAGAGCATGAACAGTAATTTCACTTAAAAAAAATATATATAAAAAAACAAAAAACTATTACGCTTTTACGGAATCCATGTAATATAGTCAGTGAAGTCATTGTTGAAGAAAAAAAAAAATTGACACGCTGCCAACGACCCTGAATTGTAGAGGCATATCAAAATTTAAAAAAAAAATAAATAAAAAAATAAATGAAAAATTCTAGAAGTCATAATTTACAATAATCAGTACAATGGTAGCCTAAAAAAATAGTAGCGAAATATTCATAAACTGCCACCATAATATAGAGGCAGATTATGGATATTATACTGGCATCAACATTTATAGAAATTAGAAGGTCATTCAAAGCCAGTCTTCTTTTTTTTTTTTAACTACTTATTGATATTTACAATTTATACAATATACAAAAAATATATTTATACAATATACAATTTGAGGAAAATGATTACAATGACATTATCCCATATTTCCACTGCATACTAAAGCACACTATTTTGAAATCAGCCAGGATCTAACGATTTTTGAGGGCCGTTTAATATTCGGCCATTTTTGTTCTCTTTTTGTCCTTTTTTTTTTTTTTTTTTTTTTTTTTTTTTTTTTTTTTTTTTTTTTTTCGTTTTTTAAAAGGATACTCTTTCTTCTCGTTTAAGTTATTGGATTTTTGATGTTTTTACCAGTGTAATAACAAATATTCTCAGATTATTATTATTAAGTACGACAGTAACTAGAGTTGTGTTAGAAACGTACCAAAGAGCTTGTGTAATAAATCAAAGAATTTGTTATTTAAATGTCTGCAGTCTTTATAACACTACCGAAAATCGGAGAATCATTTGCCCAAAATGGTTTTATTATTTATGTACCTCGGAGGTAACCATTTTTTTTACCAAAAACATATTATTATGTATTCTTATTCACCTTATTCTTATATTAGACTTATTCATAACGTCCTTATGTGCTCTAATTCGGACAGGAAGGACGGGTTACCAACCTATTCTAGCCTGGATGGGAAAGTCAAGATTTTTTATTTATACAAATACAGTAGAACCTCGATAATCCGAACTATTTGGGACCGGGGGTGGTTCGGACTATCGAATCGTTCGGATTACCAAACAAAGTGCTTTCCAGGCATAGTATGTAGCATGCAAAAAATGAACACTGACACACTAGTTCCCATAAAATAAGAAGCACGTTGTATTGTTAAAGGTAAATAGTTTGTTTTATGAAATACTGAAATACTACTCAGCGGAAGATCATTCGTTGTGCGGGTCGGTGGGAGCCTGTCTTCGCCAGTCCCCACCACCTGTGGTGTACCTCAGGGGTCAGTGCTGGCCCCAATCCTGTTCAACATCTTCACGGCACCAGTCGTATCTATAAAGCACCCTGAGGCGGTAGTGGCTGCATACGCTGACGACATCGTGGTCTACGCGTCCAGCCTCAACCCCGGCCGGGCCCTCAAGATGGCTGAGAGGGCGACCTCCACCATCGTCGAGGCGCTGAAGACATGCGGCATTAAGGTGGACTCTAAAAAAACTGACGCCATAGTGATGTCCTTCAGTAAGCGCGGCAAATCAAAAACTGCCGAAGAGTTTTACAGTGGATGGCATCGAGCAGATCATCTCCAGCTCCATCGTATACCTTGGCGTCAGTATTGACAGGCACCTCACCTTTTCGACGCATGTTAGAAGCAGAATCGAGCTGGCCCGGGCGCGGACATACCGCCTCCATCACCTCCTTACCTCTCCCCAGATATCCCTTAGGCTGAAACTCCAGATTTATAAGTCCATCATCAGACCCGCCCTCCTCCACGGTGCTCAACTTCTGCATCATATGTACGAAACTACACTACGCGCCCTCCAGACATTCCAGAACACCGTCCTTCGACGAATCGTCCGCGGCACCAGCCTTGAGAGGGCCAAAAACATCCGGATCCACGAGGAGCTGAGGATGCCCACGATCCCGGCCTTTATCGGTCGCCTGCACTTCAAATTCTTTGACGGGCAGAGCTAATGTGCCAACCCTCTCTTCAGGGACATAGCCCCGCCTCCCAGGCCTGGGAGGTGGCAAGGCACGATCCTCTTAGCGTACGTACTCGCCGAGGAAGGAGTTTAGACCATACGGACTGACCCGATATGACCCACCATCGCCGGCAGAATGAATCCTCCGCACTCGACATGTAAACGGATTGCCTCCAGCAGACTGAGACCCTCCAGAGATGGCAGAGCTACAAATAAATCTTAAAATGCCGAAAGGCAATAAAAGATCCATTACCCTAATTTCCTTTCCTTTGTATGAATTTATAATAAAGTCGGAGGTTAGAAAAAAAAAAGAAAAAAAAATATGAAATACTACTGTGCTAGAGTAAGGTAACTAACTATATTTCATGTAATGTATTGCACATGAATTTCGTAATATTTTACATAGTACGTATAAAATCTTTTACAGACACAGAAAGTACAGTACTGTACACACAAAAAAAAATATGCTGTACAGAAAGATAAAAGAATTAAAGAAAACAAAAAACTAAACATTTGGAAAATAGTCACTCATTTTTTTTTTTTTTCTGAACTAAGGTTGAAGAACGTTTATTGGCTGCTAAATCACGGATTTCCAGAAAATAAGCTTTATTTTTCCTAAAACGGCGTTCGGATTACAGAGGTTCGGATTATTGAGGGTCTGCTGTAAGTATAATAAACAGTTCAAGAAAGTAAATATTTTTTTCTTATACTGCTCCCCTGTAAAGTTACGGAAATGTGACAGTATTCTGTACCTCCGAGGTATAGATTTATGTATAAGTAGCCAGGTTTGACTTGGATTCTCGTCTGAGTAGTAGGAACATTAACTTCTGACTTTAGTTTAAAGTTTGGTGTTTTTCTTTTTTATGTGCATTCTCCTATCAAACTTTATTACAAACATTTATTAAAAGTAAAAAGTAACAAAAACATTACTATATATAAATATATTTTGTGGAACAAAAGCAATGTTTTTTATGTGTATCATATTGTAAAATACAATTAAATATTAACAGGTAATATCATTTATAAATACAATTACCAACAAATAAATAATGCTCTGCAATGTTCTCTAGGTCTCTCAAACTTGTCAAAGGTGATATATAATATGTAATATATGTAGTTGCCTGATTGGCTGTCAGAATGTATATTACACATGTTTACTGACCATTAAGCAAGCAGACTCGGAAGATAATAATGTTGTCAGTAAACATGTGCACCGCTATACGTGCTGACTGCATGCACTAAATCGAAGTGGCCTGCACTGGGGAATCTAGATGACACATTAGCTATTCCTCTGGTGACCCGATCAGTATTCAAGGCTCGCTCGCTAGCTGTGTCAACTGTTTGCCAGATCTCTTGTAATTTACTTATCCACTTAAAGTAATTATATAAACATATAAATTAAACATCGTGGCATAAAATACCGGTCCTTTCAAAGCATCTTATGATTAAAGAGAGTTTTTTTTTCTCTTTTTGAAGCATTTGAGTTGAGTGCTCTTTTAGCGCCATTCGTCCTTCTTGTTCCTCAGACGGTAAAAAATGAAATGGAATTACATTTCAAATTACAGCCTTTGTACTTCACTACCACTTATCTCAAAGTGCTTAGATTAAAAATAGCTAAAACCTTTCTAGCTGTATGATAGTGTTTAATATTTGAAAAGGAAAAATAATCTTGGATAATCGTTTCACTATTTTAATTAAATGGATACTTAGACTCTCAGATAAAAGATGAAATATTAATCCTAATAAAATGATTTACTTACGATTCATTAGTCTCTAGTCCTATACATTTTTTGTACAATAAACTTCCTATCAAATCTCATTAGTTTAATTATTATTTAATTCTACTACGATATTAATCACAAATAACATAGAGTAAACCAGGAATTTATTGATACCCTGTGAATATCCTTTAAAATACGGAAGAATTGGAAATACAATACTTTTACAAAGCTGAATTTTAAGATAAGGTGTCAATAACTGTCCGGTTTACCCCGAAATTTTCAAAAACACCTCAACCATCATTAATTATAGCTTGAACTGTGAATATGGAACACTTAAATTTCGCTTTAATATGCAATTTTAAGTTGATTTTTTTTTTGTTTTAATATAAAGATATAAAGGGGATAAATTGTTGTAAAGAGATGGACCATAAGCATGTCTATAACAAAGAGTTAAACGATAACAAATTTATACACAAAGGGTAGACATATAAAGTGACCATTCTAAAGAAAACGTATCTCGGTAAACTTAATATGTGTCGTCTAGTTGCAAAACCGGCCAACTCCTCAATTTTGAGAAATACGTTTTTCTGTTTTCTGAGTCCTAAGATACATTTTCCATCTATTGGAAACAAGAAACCTCGCAAAAACCCGTGAAATCCTTGTTAAACCTGCGTTTGAAAAACACAGTTTGCTGCCAAACCGGCCAAATCCTTCTGTGCGTGAGTTTCAAAACCGGCCATCTCCACATCCGCTAGACCGCGCTGTTGTTCCAGATCAAGCAGGCCTCTTATCAGGCAACTATCAGTCTGCTCCTGCTTTTCCTGTAGTTAACTTTTATGCCTCTATCGTTTCGTGCACTTCATTCGATCTTTATTGAGAAGTTTGTAGAAGAAGTTCCAGGTAATTTAGCAAGAAAAAGACAAAGAGACCATGCAACATAGAGAAGAAAGAAAAACCCTCCAGATCGGGTTTTTACCCAAATTGAGAAGAAGTTAAAGAAAATCGAGACTCTCGTTCAGCCTTCAGAGTTTTATGGCATACTCTCGGGAAGTGGAACTGTGTTCAAGCCAGGAAGAGACTACACAAATCTTGATTGGAAGAGTCTCAGTAGTGCCCTCCTCAAACCCCCTCCACCATGGCACTTCAAAGTCACCCCAACAAAGAGATTTTTCAGAACCAAACAAAATAATAATCAAGGGGAGGTTTTCTACAGATCGTTTGATTTTTTACTGCAACGTCGTAGCATCAGCTGCTCAAGAAGGAGAAAGCAGAGAATTAGATGAGAGGGATGAAGAAAATATCAGGAAGAAATGTGCAAGCCTGTTGAAGACGATAATACCGCAAGAGTATAAGTTTCTGAATGTTTTTATTTCTCTGAATTAAGTTTTTCGGAACTTAATTACTTTAAAAACAATTCTCGCATTTTCTCTCTAGATACTTGATTTACACCACAACGTTCGAAATTCAACTGATATTCGTAAAATTTGATGCTCAAGTTACATACGTGCATGCCAACCATTTTACAAATGTGAAACCTCACTGTATTGATTTCTTTTATTTATTGGAGGGGGGCGACGGGAGGGGGATCGGAATTCAACTGATTTTCGAAAAATTTGGTACTCAGGTAACATACCTACATACCAATAATTTTATAAGGGTGAAACATCACTGTTTTAATTCCCTTTTTGGGGGGGGGGGGGGGACATGGGGGGAGGGGAGAATCGTAATTCAACTGATTTCCCTAAAATTTGATACTCAGGTTACATACCTACATACCCATAATTGTATAAGGTTGAAACATCACTGAATTGATTTCTTTTTTTTAGAAGGAGGGGGGTGACGTGGGGGGGGAGGGAACCGTAATTCAATTGATTTTCCTAAAATTTGATACTCAGTTTAAATACCTACATACCAATAATTTTATAAGGGTGAGACCACTGTTATGATTAATTTTTTTTAGAGGGGGCGACGTGGGGGGAGGGAACCGTAATTCAATTGATGTTCCTAAAATTTGATAATCAGTTTAAATACCTACATACCAATAATTTTATAAGGGTGAGACCACTGTTATGATTAATTTTTTTTAGAGGGGGCGACGTGGGGGGAGGGAACCGTAATTCAATTGATGTTCCTAAAATTTGATAATCAGGTCACATACCTACATACCAATAATTTTATAAGGGTGAGACCACTGTATTGATTTATTTTTTTTAGAGGGGGCGACTTGGGGGGATGGACCCGTAATTCAATTGATTTTCCTAAAATTTGATACTCAGTTTAAATACCTACATACTAATAATTTTATAAGGGTGAGACCACTGTTATGATTAATTTTTTTTAGAGGGGGGTGACGTACCTAAAATTAGATACTCAGTTTAAATACCTACATACCAATAATTTTATAAGGGTGAGACCACTGTATTGATTTCTTTTTGGGGTACTTACGTGAAGTTAGTCAATCTTTGGTGGCCAAACCGCTCTAGAACTATTGATTTGAGAACAAAATGACTATTACCAAATTTGTTTCAAAGTTGATTTGCTTGAATAACGTATAATAGAAAACAAAATATACTAAAATTATACAAGTTTTATACGAATTTTGTTCCAGGTTAGTACATATTTCATAACTTTATAAGTTGAAATATTATTCTTTTTTAATTATGTGGCCGGTATCTATATTATTACTGAACATATATATTAATTGGTATTTTTAACATTAAAATTTTAAAACAAGATTATTTTATATTAAAATAATTATATCGTACCATACGTAGGAAACAATATAATATAATTTCCTCAAATTATTCTAGAGAAAAACTATTTATAAATCAAATAAAGAAGCAAATCATGTTTAAAAAGTTCACTGTTGGACGAAAAGGATGTAAGTTTTGAACAATGTCAGCCGGTGTGACGCCTTCACGAGGATTTTGAATTTTGTCTGCCGGTGCTTAGCCCCCTCCAAATTTTGGCAGACAACGTTTTTTGTCATCTAGGGAGTATGCAGTTTCTCGTGTGCTTTAAATAAATCGTCTTCGAATTGTCCACTTTTGGACTGAAAAAACGAGGATTTTGAATTTTGTCTGCCGGTGCGAAGCCACCTCCAAATTTTGGCAGACCACGTTTTTTGTCACCTAGGGGGTTTGCAGTTTCTCGTTTGCTTTAAATAAATCATCTTCAAATAATACCATATTTTGATATATGCTACCCCCTTTCGGAGGTCGCCATTTTGAAACGCCATCGCTTTGAGTTGGCAGACAAGTGCAAAATGATTGTTGAGGGTGGACATTTTATGGCTATATGTCTAAATGTATTCTTCTAATAAGTCATGAAATTGGGCCTCGGCTCTTGGACTAATACGAAAATCAGTTGAATTCCAATTCCGCCTCAAACTTTACCACAAACACCACCCCCTCCCCCCCCCCTCTCAAGAGAAAAAATCGACTCAGTGATGCTTCACCATTATAAAATTGTTGGCCTGTTGTTATATAACTAGAATATCAAATTATACGAAAATCAGTAGAATTCCGATCGCCTTCCAGCATTCCTCCCCACCCATAAAAAGAAACCCATTCAGTGATGTTTCATCCTTATACAATTGTTGGTACGTGGGTATGGTATGTAACTTGAATATTAAATTTTAGAAAATCGGTTGAATAACAATTTACTCGCCCCCTCCAACAAAAAAGAAATCAATAGAGTGATGCTTCACCATTCTAAAATTGTTAGCCTGTAGTTATGTAACTAGAATATCAAATTATACGAAAATCAGTTGAATTCCAATTCCCCCTCAAACTTTACCACTACCTCCCTCCCCCCAAAAAAAAGATATCAGTTCATTGATATTTCACCCTTATAAAATGATTGATATGTATTTTACGAAAATCAGTTAAATTCTTATTCAACCCCCCATTCAGTTATTCATTATTCAAGCTACAACCGAAATAACATAAATTTTCTGCCTTCAGTCGGTCTCGAACTTGGGTCCGGCTTAGTAGTCAAGTGCCTTACCCACTGAGCTACCTCACCTCCCTAAAATTGTTGGTATGTAACTTAAATAACAAATTTAACGAAAATCGGTTATATAATTGTTAGTATGTACTTATTACGGTTGAGCACTTTTTAGGTCCGACTCTCCGCAAAAAGGTAATCTAAATCAGTTTCTAAAATATATACATCAACCATCAGAGTTACTTTTCGTCATCCATAAGGGTCCTTTAAACTTACATGAGGTCTCATATCATGCTATACTATAAACTGAACCGGCCACGCCCCCTAAAACTGTTGTGCTAACGACCGCTCCGCGAGCCGGGAAAAGCGCGAGAGGAATTGCCTTTATACATATGCTCTTTCCTTCACTTCATAAAGTTGACACGCTTTCCGTGCGGTAAGCGCGACCTCACATTTTGGCTCCACAATTTAGACCTACACGCTTTCCCTCACGCTTTCCTGTTTGAGGCTCTTTCCGTACGGAAAGCGTGTATGTGTAAAGGCACCTATTGAAGAAGGTTTTGTTCATTTGCATCCCAAAAAATCCAATATTTTCATTAAATTTAGTGATTTCTAAGTTCTAATTCATTGCAAAACCGGGCAACTCCAAAATAAGTTGCAAAAGTGGCCAAATCCAAAATAAAAAATTGAGCAACTCACCCCCTCCACTTGCCCCTTCCATTTCAAAAAGTGCTTTCAAACACACTACCCTTTTGCCACTAAAAACCGAAGAGATTTTCTTCCTACTTCATTTTGGCGTGATGTAATAGAAAATCAGCTCTCATGAAAAATTTTGTTTTTTGGAGATGGCCGGTTTTGCAACTAGACGACTCATATGAGGTATTGTAGATAAGGAGGTCAGAGTTTGGTGAAAAACACACCTAGTCAAGTTAAAATATAATAACTTTAATCATTTGCTAACTATTGATATTGGCTGCCAGTAATCCTATAAGGATAAAATAGGTTTGACTAAGTAATAAATAACAAATTAAATTACAAATGGATAATATGATAAGTATTAATCATTTAATACACTAATTAACCCAATTAGATAAACATTGAAAAATATTTATTTTTATTTTATATTTTTTTTAAATATATCTATTTCAGGATAAAGGATTATCTGCAGCAATAAAAAAATTATTAAAGAGGACTTTTATAAGGAAGTTTGTATGTTTGTATGTTTTTTTATGATTGATCGTCCATTCTTATAAACATCCGAATCGTTCAAATGAATAATACCTCTTGGAACAATATGAATTTAAATGCTTGCCACTAACCATAGTTATTCACCATTTTCGTGAAGAATGTTAATTAAATATCCATTCATACAAAAACGAAAAGAAAATACATAATACGACTAAAACTAAATTAAATTATAGAAACGAACATATAAAACTAAAATAAATAATAAAATGAACAACCAAATAAATACCTTTGATAGGTCATTTCAAAATTATTATGAGAGGTTTTGATTTCTTTTAAAATTGTTAAACACCTATGTTTTTTCTTTTATTAAAATAAAATAATTTATGTAATATTTCACTGATCCCTGTTGAAGAGATTTGACTTAATCGACAAGACACTGCCTTTCGTTTCCGTCTACTCCGAAATTTACTAGACAAACGTTCAAATCTTCTAATTAATTACAAAATCACTTATTTTCATGACATTAATTAGACCCATTTGGATATAGGGAATTGAACTTTTGGGGCTCCACTAAACGTTTCAATTCTTTTCTTATCCAATCCTTACAATCTTAAATCCTTCTTAAAATCGTTGATGTTTTTTATTATTTCACAAAAAAACTTTCCATAAAGCTCTAAATGTCCCATATGTTACTGATTTAGCCCAAACCAAGATACCTATCCTTACATAGTAAACTTTATGCCCACTCGAAACCACTAGTCTCTCAACTTGCCTTACATTCAATTCCTGATAATCCTCCGTGGCGTCTTAAAAGAAGATGGCCAAGAGACCTCCTAATGTAAAACTTTTATTGAAGTGATACTAGTGAGTAGTTCTTTTAGTTCTTTATTTAACAAATAAAAAATATATATATTTACACACACCAAACGTTAGGACAAAACATTTAAAAAAGAAATATTATGGTAAAAAAACTCTTTATTCATACAATTCTTTCATCAGTTGACACAATACAATGTAAAAGAAATCTGCAAACAAGGAAAATCTGTTGAAAATAATAACATTTTAAAGTAAATTATAACAGTAATACACCTATCATTTTCGGCAACATTTTTGTCTGGACAATTTTTATAAAGAATTTTATGAATCATTTATTATAATATAAAGAGTTATACCTGATCTGATTCAGAACTATTTTACCTTGACTACTAGGTAGTCCTTAGATCTATTTAGACATATGGAGTTGAACTATTGGGGCTCCACTAAACTTTCAAATTCTTTTCGTATCCAATTCTTACAATTAAAATTTCTTATTAAAATCCTCAATGCTCCTCCTCATGCCATATTGATTTATCCATAACGATCTACATACTCGAATCCACTACTATCGCAATAGCTTCTGAATCGATTCGCGATACCTCTCCGAAGCTTCTAAAAAAAAAAAGATGGTCAAGGGACTTTCTAATGCAGAGCAATCATTGAAGTGCAACTAATGGGCAGTTCTTTAGAATTTCATAAAAATCGCTGATATGATTTGACCGTACATTTACTTATTAAATACAGTTATAAATATGAAGTATAGAATAAAAAAAAGTATTGATCTCTGAAACAAATTATAGTTTGAAGAAAACATCATCGTTGTAATTTTTTATACTCCAGCAACATCATAAATAAAAAATATATGAATAAACTGACAAGGAATTTACGATTTCAGTTCAATCTATAAAATATAAAGAAATAATTGTTGTTAGTGTAGGCATCGGACCTCAGGTTAAACTGTTATATTTACTACAGTAAATTAATCTGTGGAAACTTCTTTCAGCTATATACGCAGTAAGATGAGGTGACACCTAACGCGGGTAGTTGAAGCTTGTTTTTGTGTACAATATCATAATCTCACACCACATTATGGCTAGGGTACGAAGATGGCCGCTGGCCGAAAACTTGATTGATCTCCCACCAGCTGTTAAATATCGTTAAATATAGCGTGAGCTGTCCACCGAGGTCCTTGTTCTGTGATAAAACTCATCAAGGATATAGAGCGAAGGAATCAGTGGAGAGTGCATCAATCCTCAATAATAATAATAATAATTAAAAAATAAATAAATAAAAGCTTTCTCCAAACTATAAGAATATTTAGGAAAAACATAAAAATATATGCAGTCTGGAACGTTTGAGAATTATAGAGGATTTAGTTGGCTAAGAGAGAGCCGAAGGATAGTGTAAGTCACGTCTTTAGTTTAAAAAAATAAGTAATCCAGAAAAACTAAACCGAACGTTAAAGGAATCACATCTACAACTAAATGCACAGTTAAATATCCAAATTTAAAATCTGCAATGAGGTCTATGTTTTTAAGCGAAGTGGTTTCTGATGAAAGAGCCTATTTTGTGTTGTGTGAACGACAGCTTTCTGACCTTACTTAAAGAAGAAGCATACAGCAATCTGAAAAACCAAGTTCATCAAAAACTTACAACTTATCACAGAGAACTATCTTATCTTCTTTATTATCGAAGTAGACTTACCCAAAGAGCTATCTTAGATTCTAGTTTCTAGGCTCAAATAATGGAATCTATTCTACAAAGACGTAAAACGGCAATTCACAGTAAAACTTTTTTTTGTTCAATCTAGTTTCTTAAATTGAAGCTGAAGAATTTTTCTTTATATACAAATAGTTTGGTTGACAATTTACTAATAATGGATATTTGATTTCGGCATGTAAGTGGAAAGTTAAGAGCATTAATACAAAATATTTTATTTATTGCGAAATTATATCCTCCATGATATCTGATTAAATGGATATTAATTAAATTTATCATAAAATTATTATCTAAAATAACGAATATATTTAGGTGAACAACTGCTGATTTGATCTAGATCCTTCATAGACAATATGTCTAGAGCATTACAAACATACAACTATTAGTCAACTTTCAAAATGGGATAAATCCACTATTTCACACACACACACACAAAAAAAAAAAAAAAAATCTAGCTTTCTAAGTTATTTCTGTAAAATTGTTTCTTTTCAAAACATACTAAATTTCATTCTAATGTAAGGTGAACATTCAGAAAAAACTTGAATAAAATATGTTTATTTAACGAATAAATATTTATAATATTTCTATATATATTTTAAATTATTATTTTCAATGTTTGTAATTTAGAAATGTGGATTATAATTATGTTCATTCTATATTCTTTCTTTTATCTTAGGTAGCAAAATCTGAATAGTTTAAAAGAAGAAAAATATATATGAAGAATAAATTATTTTTCCGGTGAAGCAAAATGTAAAAATAAACAAAATACTTTAAACATAAAGTACTCAAAATTGTGTTTTCTTGCATAACCCCTTCATCCACCCTTCAATTATAACCTCTCCCATTTCTTTTTTGCCCTCTAACCAAATAAAAACAGATCCGATTTGAAGGATTATAGTTCTATATACATTTAGTTTGGAATAGCTGAAGAGGATTCAGATAAAATGAATGAGAAAGAAGGGAAACAGGAAGGGAGGAAGATAAAGTAGAAGAGTCGACGAGAGATTGAGAGGGTTAAAGCTTGGGATCTGAGTGGCTTCGAGATCCTTTGTTATTTTATCTCCTGCCTCAAGTCCTGGAATCCCTCCTGGAGTTGGCTACTGGAACCGAAGGAAACCACCACTTCCACAATGATATATTATATTACAATAAAGACGAATATTGAAAGATGGCAGCATTGTATCAAGAGCATTGTATCTGTTTTATTAGGTTGATGCAAAAATAATGCAGGTTTTGAATATTCATTTTGTTTAGGCAAATAAAACCAAGATAATCCTCCAGTCTAGTTAACTGATTATAAACAATTGTTATTAATGTTGTTTTTTCTCAAAGTTTAATTTAGTTTGTGCTACATTTTCTATAAGTAAGGAACTCTGAAATTCTCTGTGTCAAAACAAGATTTTAGTGAAATTCATTTTTATGAGTTCAAACTTTGTCGAAGTGAGGCCCTAACCACATGTTAATGTTGTTTGAAGTAGCAGAAGCATCAGTGAATGTACAGTGCTGCGATGATTACAAAACTTTCGTCTTAGACCAGGGAGGTTGTGGTACGCCTCCTGTTACTGATCAGGACCAACTGAGGGCTTTGGTTGAAGAAAACCCTCGGGACATTGTGAGAGAAGTTAGTGTTGACCACTCACCACTATAAACCAAGAAAAATAATAATATTTTTTATTTTTTTGTGACGTATAAACCTGCATTATTTTTACATCAATCTAGTATTTATGTCAATACAAGTTTTTAATATTCCTTAACGTTTTGTATTTATCTTATTAGAGTAGTGTTTCAGAAAGTTGTGAGAGCAGACAATTATGATTAAATACATGTTTTGTTATTTATAACAACTGTAAAATGATACTAAAAATAATATTAGATGTAGGTGTTTGCAGTAGGTACTTCAAGTGAAGTAAAGTTGAGCTCAAAAATAGTAATAATCCTCCAAGGAGGCTTGTCACATTGGCCCTGCTATCTTTGGCAATCGTTTCCACAACCCGGGTATGTGAGGCCAGTCATCCTACTGAAGGCAACTCGCACCAACCGGACATGGGAGTGCTGAACCTATCCCGTGCATCTTTATCGGGTATCGTGAAATGATCACATTACCCGGTCACTTTCGTGGAAAAACATATAGGCCCAAGTCGGCCTGCTGACTCCGAGCAATCACATTCTATGGATCTTGACCGATTTGTCAATTCCCTTAAACCAGAGTGTTTAAACATGAGTCGGTGGGAAGTGAATTAGTCAGAAAGGGACAGTGAGAAGGGTGAAACGAAAAAGCATCAACGGTGGGTTTACCTTAGCCTGAAAGCCTTAACCACCCAACCCATAATCTAATTAAGGGAAGGGACAACTAATATCTAGCGTTGATCCACATATAGTGTAAAGCTATGACAGATTCACGTCATATGGTCCCAATAAACGATGACCACTACATCTACAACAGACAACTCCCGAAGGAATTCTTGGCACCACCTCATTGTAACGCCCCGGCAGACGTCTTGTAGTACCATTTGGAATGAATCCCCTGAGCTCGAATGGGTTATGGGCCCGGATGGGTTTTTATAATTTTTTTGTTGGTTTTTTTTTTGTTTTTATTTGTTTTTATTTATTTGTTTTTTTAGCTAGCCGCTATACTATGGAAACTATGGTTCACATTAACTTGAGAGGGGTTACTCCCTCCGAGCTGCCTGTGCAAGCAATAAGTGTCTGTAGGAACTCCATTTCAAGCGGCCAAAGATCATCATCATTGTCTCCAGTGCCAACGGAAAAAAATTAAAAATAGGTATATATATTTACGCACTTCTGACAAAAAGTTAGGATAAAATATTAAAAAAATAAATATTATGGTAACAAAAACTGAATATATAATTCTTCTATCTGTTGACACAATGTAATGTAAAAAAAAAAAAAAAAAAAAAAAAAATAGATAAATAAGGAAAATCTGTAGAAAATAATAGCATTTCAGAGCAAATTATAAAGGTAATACACCTTTAATTTTTGACCCCATTTTTGTCTGGACAATTTTTATGAAGATTTATTATAATATAAAGATTGTACCTGATCTAATTCAGAACTATTTACCTTGACTACTAGAGAGTCCTTAGACCTATTAAACCTACTTGGACATACGGAGTTGAGCTTTGGGGTTCAACTAAACCCTCTAATTCTTCCCATATCTAATCCTTATAATCCAAACTCCTTAGAAAAATCCTTAATACTCCTTACTTTGTTACAAATAAACTTATCCATAAAGATTTTAATGTCCTATGTGTTGCTGAGTTAGCCCAAACCAGATACCTATTCTTTCATAGTCAACTCCATAACCACACCAGTCTACTTTTTTTTCAACTTGCTTCTCACTCCATCCCCGATAATCCTCCCAGGTGTCTAAAAAGATGGTGTCTAAGAATGGCCTAGAGACCTTCTATTGTAGAATTTTTATTGAAGTGCTACAGATGAGTAGTTCTTTTTAAGTTTTAACATGTTATTGTAATCACTATCAACATATTAACTTGCTGTGTATATTTTGTACAGTTGCAAATTTAAATTAAAAAAGACAGGATATTTATTTTATAATTTATTCACAAAAAAACTATCTTTGAATGTAAGCTAGTGAAATAAATAAAAACCTTATTCGAAATGAATAGAATTTTGTTGAATAAAATTGAATTGATTATTAGCAAGTGAATCCAAACTTTTTGCAGCGTAAATGTATTATTTATGTTTAAAAAAATGTACATTTTTAATATATTTTTGGTCATACATATACTTGTATATAAATTATACACCTACACATCCTCGGGTCTAAATGCTTGAGAGATACGCAAAAGCTATCTAGCTCACCCCGTCAGATCTAAGATCAGTTAGTTCCCAGAGCTCCTGCCAAGCCCGTCCCACAGGTGGGGTAATTAGACTGTCAGTTCAGGGGAACCTCGTTGTTTCTTGTGCCTTCTCCGGATTATATCCCTCTGCTTACATTGCCTAGGTTTGGACTTTAATATATAATTCATTTTATATATGCATCGATAATATTTGGTTAATTTTCTGACTTCCTCAAAAAAAAAAAAAAAAAAAAAAAAAAAAAAAAAAAAAAAAAAAAAAAAAAAAAAAAAAAAAAAAGTTCCATGAAAAATTTAATAACAAACGAAATTAATAATTTGAAGTAGATTTTAGGAAATCTCCTTAATAAATAAATAATTAAATTAGTTGAAAGAGAAGGATAATAATTATAAAATATTACTAAAATCGTTTGATCTCTCAACTTTCTAATTTTAATTTTTTTTTTTTTTTTAATATAAAAATAAAGGTTTCAAACAAAGACTTAATAACTTTATTAAAAAATAAAATAAAAGAACATGTTGTTAATTAGAATGAAATCAATTTGATTATTTAAAAAATGCTGTGCGTGGCATCAATTAAAAAGTAATTAATTCTAAATGATTTATTTAATTAACTATAATTTATGTCTTTCATTATGAATTTAAAAATAGTTAATTTGTACTGTTATAAATCGCAGGTTCTTAACGTTAGTTAAGTTGTAACCTCAGTTCTTTATTACTAAGAGGGTCTTTCTTTATCGCTTTTTTGTAAATATTATATATTCCGCAATTAGGTCGGTGTTACATAAAGCTTGAAATTGATAATAAAATTTACTATCTAATTGAATTATTGAAAAATATTTTAATATGTGGTACGACATATCATAAATTAAAATTAATAATTGTATGTTCCATTATAATTTTACGTAATTTTCAAACAACTAATCATTCAACTTCAATTATTAGTTATATCTATCTAATATCCTTACTGATGAGAGAGGGCGAAGTAAAAAATAATAAAATAACACATAATTAATGTGTACATTTTTTCCTTTTGTACTCTACATTCCGTGTCTCCCGTTGTAGTGTCCAACTGTAGTAGGCAAGCATCCTCCCATTGCATTTACGGCTAAACTTCATTTCAATTTGGTCTATCTCTTGATTAAATCGTTCTCCATGTTAAAACTGCTACTAAGTTGGGAGGGAAGAAATTCAAATGGGAATGCAAAAACTGAATTTTGGAGAACACGTTGCATGTCCATGGTTTTGTTTGATAAAAGCAATACTTTGACAATGTTTACAGCAACAAAGCCTGATACTTCTGCTCTATATATTTTTTTTATTTTGTAATAAATTATAAAATTTTCAAAATCATTTTGATTTTTGTTTTTTTGATTTTTTGTTAAAGCTTTCATTGATAAAAAAAATGCTCGAAATTGACCTAAACACTAATTTGGCAATAAATGGTGCCTGATTAGGATTTTCTGACTTCGGATTTGTGTTCATTACACTTCAAAACATAATTAAACAAAATTTTTTTTGAAGGGAGTATTTTGATGCAGAACATTGTTATATAAGTGAATAGAGCCAAAGTAGTTTCTGGAATGAAAGCAAATTACTCAGTTAGTAAAATTAATTTAATATCTAAATATAAACTCTTAAAGTTTCGATATTTTTAGTATCCTTTAAAAGTACTACGAATGAGCTAGCCATTTGATGATGGAGGGTTGCAGGCTATTCACGTATCATCACTCCCCAATATTGAGTTCTGGCCTGCCATTCTTCATTGGGCCCGTACTCTCATATCGGGAATGAGGGTTATTGGACGAGATACTCTCCTCATATTTCCTTTCTTTTCCTCTTTGGAGATTAAAGGCTTGTGAATGTGGTTCCATATAGCGTAGCTCATATATTACTTGCTCTTGGAGGATCCCCAACGGTTGTTCCTCCCCTGGTTGTATTTCCAGTATGATTTCACTTAACGGATGCAGCTCTATTCTACTATATTATATCTCCGACAATGATATGTAAAAATCAATACTAAATTTAATAATTACATTCAACTGATCAAAAAAAATTAACTTTTAAAAAGCTGTGCACTTGAATATACAAAAATAATAGGATGACTAGTTGTATCCTATATTTAACTAAGAGATTTATTTATAGCGTCGAAGGATGATGCAATTTAATTGAAGTATAGTGGCTGTTTTTGCTCTTTAAAACTTCTCTAAAACATTCTTCGTTAAAGTATGAATTTAATTTTTTTTTTTTTTTCATCGGACACACAAATATATTGTATGAAATTGATACGTGATAAAGACAGTGAGGAACCTATTTGATATCACTATATTCCTTATTTTATGTGTCAAAAACAGAACTGATATTCCTGCTGACCAAAGTAGCGGTCCCGTTACCTAATATCTCAGCCGAACAGAGGACGCTACCTGAGGTTTTAGAAACGACCCTTGGAAAGATACCCGATACTGCAATATATTTCAAGCCAGGGGCTGCTCAGTATGTGCCGCCTCCCACCTGCTAACTGTACCACCGGGAGCAGGTCTCCTATCTAACTGCCCTCTCAGGGCCAGGCTTTGTTTTCCTTCTGAATTATCATTCAGTTATGCTTAATATTATAGGCAGCAGGCATATTAACTATTAATTTGATAGAATAAAAAGAATAATATAACTCTTTAATTATTAATTCACAAGAGGTTAGGTTCTTTATTTTATGATAATAGAGCAAACGATTATTATTCTTGGTATCTTTAATCACACTCGTCAATACTGAAGATTAGAGTTTTTAGTGCTTGGCAAAAATGTAGGAGTGAGAACTATTGGTAATAGATTTAAAAAAAATTTTCAAGTTCCTACTTTAATTAAGTGTCAATTTAATAAAGCTTTCCAATTTTAAAGAACTTCCTTAACAAGTTAACAGATTGTTTAGTTAATTCTAGGAGTCATTATATATATATGTATACATATATATATATATATATATATATATATATGTATGTATGTATTACATATATACAGCTTTATCCGTTTTATTTTCAGGATCCCGAGAAGCGCCCACGTTTCGCAGTTTTATGCGGAGTTAAAGTAGGTCACTCCTTTCTACCGTTGCCAGTATTTCCTTGCATCCTTTCTCTTTCAAACCATACGTAGTCCGATTCGTAATCCGATCATCTTCTCTATGAAACTCCATCCCTCTCATTTGTCTTTCAATTACCCTTTCCACTTTCAAATACCACTTCTTTCACCATCTAACGTACTATTCACCCAGATCCTGTCCTCCAAAAACTGTCAATAGCCACTTTTTTGTTCAATCTTATTGTTTTTGTACAAATACTAATTTAAAATTTTCTGTTACTTTTAACTAATATTTTTTGTAACAAAAATATTATTTCATTTCAAGGCTCTGAAAGCCCTTGGTTGTACATCAGTTTTTATTCTTAAGAGACTAAAGGCACATTTTGTTCCAAATTTGACAAAAAGTCATTGTGTTTTGATCTTTTTCCGAAGCGAATATAACTACTATATATGCCCATGGGAATGAGAAAATTCACTATTTAACTATCTGAGAAATTTATAAAGAGCATATTCCTGTTTGAACAATGAAACGGAAAAAAATTGATTTTGTTACTTGCTGCACATACAATGAAATGAGTTCGTATTAATATCATATTTGTTTTTATTTATGATACGTGACAAAACTCATTCTTTAGCAGAATGATTGTAATGCTTGGAGTTGAATTTTAAGATGTTCTATTAGTGAAGGTAGTTCGATCTAAAAATTAATTCATACTTGAATGTTCTTAAACCATAAAAACCTTAATGACCGTATGTTACTAGATTAGCGAAAAACATTAATGTATCCTTCTTTTATTATTACTCAAACCCATTAGTTACTCACTTTGCTTTCTACAGGACTCCCGATAATCCTCTAAGGCATCTAAAGAGAGTACTTCAGGGACCTTCTATTACAAAAATTGATTTTTACTTCTACCCAACAGTGATTGCATTGCATGTCAGTGACAGTAATAAATGTCAATAAATACCTTTTAAAAGAGATTGGTTTCGTAGGTACGTCCAACCAGATACAAGTAACATTTGTATGCATTGCTTAGTTAATTATTCATGGGATTAGTTTAGCGGGTAGGTTACCAATATCTAGGTGGCTATTTCATCAATAGCTGATGAGGCTACTGATACCCCAATCTAAATCTAGTATCCGTAAAATGAATTTTGAAAATAGTTATTAAATTATATATTTGATTTAACAACGACCGTTGATATATTCTTCCTAAAATAAAGAAAATATTACTTGTTTTAAAATATTATAATTATCTTTGAAAAGGCCCAAAATAGATTAACGAAATATCAAAGAAAAAATGCTAATGTTTCAGGTTTAGAAACAAAAAAAAAAAAAAAAAAAATTTTTAAACATTAAATGGTATGCCAGTAAATCGTCTGCTTGGAGGATTTTTTTTTTCCATATTCCACAAATAGTCATTGTGTGTTGATATAATTTACCATAAGTATAAAAAGTCACTAAGTTAATATAACTGCTACATATGCACATTAATAAGAGAAAATTCACTATACAACTATCTGATAAATTTTAATGAGCATATTCCCGTCTTTTTTTGCTCTCCTAAAAAAAAATTGATTTAGTTATTTAATGACTTTTGCCTCCAAGCTGATAAAATTATAAGGTATAGCAATTTCAAACTGAAATTAGCAGATGATTTAATCTTATTGTTTATTCTCGAAATGCATATATTTGTTCCAATTTATTTCTCAAATTAACAATAAATTTAATAAATATTTACGGTTCTTCTTATACTTATGACATTATAAATATATTAGAATTAAATATACCTATGAATAGTCTGTTAAATACGTTTTGTGTGTAAAATATGTTTGTGAATTTTAGGTTATGGGTATCAACAGAAAGCTAATTTTTCTCCTTGTTTGTGTCTAATGGACTTTATGTTATGTGGCTAATACAGAGATGAACATTCATTTATTAATCGTGAAAAAATTGCGTTATTATTTTTTTTTTTTAGTGAAAGTTTTTAATAGACCCGTAGTACTTCTTATATTATTACTATAAACATAAATAATGTTTATATATACCCCTTTTATGTAAATTTTAAATCGTAGGGTGAGTAAAGAGTTCGAAGTAGTGACAATACCGATATGAATTCAGGCAAGAAAGAATATAATTTTGAAATTATTCAGAGGTAAATACACAAGATATCAGCAGATGACGATCTCAAACGGAGAGCCTAATCTAACATTCTGAGATTTTTGAACAATAATGCATCGATTAGCTCAATAAGGGGCTTCGCATTAAACAAAAAATAAACAGGAAAAAATAAATCGGTAAAAAATATATATAAATATACAGGGTAAGTATCTCTTAATGTAAAAAAAAACAAAATGGGTAAAACTCCATCAAAAATGTAGAAAAATGCCACAGGCCTCACCTATCTATTCCAATTCATTGCAGAAATACGATAAACCAAAGACTTTTTTTAGGAAACCAAGTTTTTTTTACCATAAAAGCTGTAATGTCTCCAAATATTTTTTAAAGTTTGACCTCATTTTCGAATTTACTATTAAATTTTCCATAAGAGCGGAGTACATGTAACCTTGAATTTTACGAACTTGTGACCTAATGATAAGCTTGATCTTCCCCTTATTTAGGGAAGTTCCAATGCCTTATAATACTTCAACGCTCACCGTTTTCGGAAGAAGAAAACATCCTCAAAACTGTAAATCTCACAAAAACTTGCAAATTTAATCAGCTTTCGAATGATATGTAAAAAGTAATGATTCTGTTATGATTTCACGCAGAAATTTACTTTTAAAACCGATAAAACATAGTGTTCTCATTTTGCACACAAATCATTTATTACTTTTATATATTATTATTTAGGATTTATTTTATTAAGTTTTCTATGTAAGTTTTAAAACCCAATGATAATTCTCCATAAAATCGAAACAGAATCATTACTTTTTACATATCATACATAATTTGCAAGTTTTACTGAGATTTGCAGTTTTGAGGACGGGTTTTTTTCCAAAACCGGGGAGCATTGAAGTAATATAAGACATTGTAACTTCCCAAAATATGGTGAAGATAAAGTTGTTCTTTAGGTCACTAGTTTGTAAAATTCAAGGTTACATGTACAATACTCTTATAGAAAATTTAATGCTAAATTTAAAAATGAGGTAAAACTTTGAAAAATATTTTTTAAAAATGTTCTTACAACTAAAGCCCCATGAATCATATTTTTACAAACAATATAAAAAAAACAAGTATTCAACAATGTAATTAGGCAATAATTTCTATTGCAACAGAAATAATTTTATCGATTTCTATTATTATTACAGTAAACTGTTTTATTGTAAACCTTATTAGAACTGGGATAATGTAGTTTAAATTTACTACTTTTAAATTTAAATAAACTCTGTTGCAGAACGGCGCTAGTCACCCACATATCGGCATGTAATTGCGAATAAGTATATTTTAATATAAATTTCTTGCTAGATATAAAACGTTAATTTTGTAACCACTCATAAATGTTGGGCTCTTTCGGTGGATTTTCAAAATTCCCTGCGCACTGTATACCTATTTATTTCTTTTTAACAAAAAAAATAATTGAAAAATTATAAATTTTATTATTGCTAAACGTTCCTTGAACAATGAAGATGATAAAACTAAAAAAGATTTGCACTTCGCTTACAATGTTCAGATTCACATAAAGCCCGTGAAACAGAATTTCTGTTTATCTTATATGTGAGTGTAGCGAGTGGGAGAGGACATATGTGATGTGTCTTGAAAAAGACGTCATCTTAATCTCCCTTGGAATGAGCACACTTTCTAAACTTTACCTATGCTATTTTACATCCTTGGAATATATTTTATTTATTTATTTTAATTTTAATAATTTTTAAAGAATTTAATAAAATCAATTCAGAACATTGAAAAAATATATAAATTGATATAAACAAAAAATACTTTTTTTGGTGCCACAATGTAATGAATGTTTAGTAGACCAAAAAATAACGCATCATAACGTTGAACCAAGTGCTTTATTATAACTTATAACTTGCTTCATGAAGCTTACCTGTTTTATATATTATAACATTAACAATTAAACGCGCTCTGTCATCCATAACTAAACTATCTAGAGACAGGTTAGAATGTTTCAATACTTTATTTCTCATACCTAAAATACTAAAATGTAACAAATGTTTGTGATATTAAACTCAATTTTGGATTATTTTTCAACTCATTTTAATACAACTATAACCTGAGTGTTTGTTTGTTTTTTTTCCTTCAAATTTTTAAGCAGTTAACACCCGTTTATTATAAATTTAAGAAAACCCAAAATTAGAAAAAAAAAAACAAAAAAAAAAACCAATTTATCAAAATTAGGCTATGTACTTGTCTTCATCTAAATAAAATAATACATACAAATTTATAATTTCTTATTATAACTATAAGAAAAAATCAGTTTCTCATGGCTGGAGAGAGTTCGGCTAAATGACTATAGAGCGCAGCACCATGCAGAGAAATATTAGTTCAAGAAGTACTCACGTGTAGCGCTAGCGGCTGGGCCGAAGTCGGCAGTGTAGTCCGAACCGTGGGCTGTAACAGACGTTGAAGTAACACAAAGATTTATTAAAAAAATTACGTCATTATAGCTCATGCATAAAGTATTTAAATAAAATATAATATAGCAATTTTTATGGAATGGAAATTAACCTTTTCCTACGCTAAATTCATCATTAAAACAATATAAATAACAGCAGTCTGAGTTACAAAAGATTAAATAAAAAATATCAGTTTATGGATGATGTGTGTGATGTAATATCATAATCATTGGATCGCATCCATTTATTTCTACAATGATTTATAATTATAAATAAGACATTAATTAGAAGAAAACATTACTACATATGTTTTCATAATTTTTTATTAAGATCCAATCAAATTCATTTAAAATCAAATGTTTTACAAAATGACAAATATGAAATATTGAAACTTAACACTAGCAATGAGAAAATAGCCTTTCACATAGGTATATTCATTCATATTTTTTTTAATAAAATGATATAAAAAATGTTATATAATAATTAAAAAGCCAACATCAAAATTACAGAAAATAGTTAAAAAAATAAGAAAACTAAATTTTATAGGAACGATTGAATAATAGAGGTAATCGTAAAAAAATTGTATACATTTCTTTGTAAATGAGTACAGCTCTATTTCAAATAACATATTTTAAAGAGTAAATTCTAATGTTTTCAGCAACTTTTACTCGTCTTTCTGCCAGTAATTGGAGTTGACGTCTTAGGTTTTGAGCCAAAGAATTCTTCACATCCAGTTTTTACGTCTTTGTAATTATTTAAGATCCTGTAGTTTAAAAAAGAGCCATTAATTAAAAAGGTGTACTATGGGCTGCAAGTATGATGAGATAAATTGTTTACTCCTCACAGTGCCGATAATTTTTCCTTGTTCTAATGAGAATAATGTAACAGAGAACTTAGCGCTCAAGTCTGCAAAAACTATAGCTGTCCACAGTAAAGGTTTGATTCCACTGTTCATCCGGAACAAGCTAAAAATGCATAAGACCTTCGAAATTCCACAAGCAACCATTTTATCCCAAATCGATCCAAACAAAAGAAAGTATTTATCTGACAATGCACGTTTTGATAATGTAAATGGTCCAATAAAGCTAATTCAAGTCACACGTCATTAAACGATCAGTCAAAGCAAACATTAACATACGTATTATGAACAAAGCCATTTTTAAAGAATTAGTTATAATTATTTTAACTAAATTATAAATTTACCTTTACAAATATTTTAATTATATACTATACTCTTATTAGTAAATGTATTGGATTGTTCACTCTGGATATCTTGTTACCAATTTATGCTACTGTATGGAGTAACGATATTTTTTTCTTGGTCAAATGAGAATGATGTGCAGGGAGGTGGTATTAACAATAAGATTAATGGCCATTTTCATGTAATGATGTTTCATGTCTATTTCTGTTCGAAAAAAATACAATAATATTAATATACAATACTAGGGAAGCATATCGGTACACGATATATCAAAATATCGATATTTTTCATTCTATATTTTTTCTTTAAATACATCGATACTTACCTTTCGTAAATAAGCTGTAAATAAAAAGTTAAAAACTTAAGATTTTTTCAGAGTTTCTCATTGCCAGAACATCGATTAATATACGTAACTGTTTCAACAGATTGTCAGTATATGCTCAAATTTGGAATATGAAATTTTACAGCCGGAACATGATTTGAATTCTGTCTCCGCATGTTTATTTCATCAGAAGACTATACCGAGCGAAATAATAATTTTTTTTTTTTACTAATATGTTTCAAATGAGATTTGCCAAAGTGGCCTTATAATCTTAGAATCACTCCGGAGCGCCAAAATGGCTTGGTCCTTGTTGACTCAAATCTGCATAAACTCTGTTTAGCTTTCCATAATACAAATTTAAGTTCACCGACTAACCCTCCCGACAAACACAAATCATCACTTTTTATTCAAACCGATCTAAATGAATCAATAGCATAGCGAGAGTTGAAATAAGTATATTAAGTTATTATAATTACAATTTTTGATGAATAAATGCCAAGAAAGTTAATTAGAGCTAAAGTGGCTTTTAAAAGTCTGAAGAGTAAACTCAGATGTAGATGGGAGGATTGTGATGGGACTGATGTTTATGAAACATCGAAACTTCATAAAGATTTAAAAAGTCTTTCTAAAAAACTACATTTTATGATTCGTTTAGTCTACATATCTGCCTATATAATGAATAACAGATATGATTAATATATTATATAATAGTATATTTCAAATTTTAATATAAACAAGGCTTAAAAGTATAACAAAATGTTGAGTATGAAAAGCATCTTTCAGGAGCGATTCCTTGTTTAATGAATATTTTTAATATTGAATGATAGAAAAAACTGACTAAGTCAATAAGTCTTCAGTCCAGATCATTTTAAGTCAATGTAGTTAACAAGTCCAGATTTAAGGGTTAGTGTGACCTGCCATAAAATATGGAAATCAAAGTTGCCTAGGAAAAACATTTTAAATAGAACTGAATTAAGAACTCAGCAACGTATTCCAAAGTTGATAAGGACTTAGCAAAGATAGCTTTGGTTCCCGCAAAAAAAAGTTTCCTCAAGTCGTCACCTACACGACTTGAATATCTTAAAACTTGGCCACCATTTGAGCCATTATCGGCACGGTTCCGATCAAAGTATCGTTTGTAAGAGATAAAGCTCGCGGTGGGCTTAGTTGGGGTTCTTCAGCGAGGTACTTCTTCCTAAAGTATCATCAGGCTTTGCCTCTGTGCTCATCTTACAGTAAAGTATAGAAGATACAATAACATTTTAAATTTTTATTTAAATGTTCGATAATTTACATTTAGGACAATGACACAAGCATCTCGGTACAGAAGCAACATAAGTATGCACACGGAGTTACGTACAGACCTACAACACCAGGTTTCAAAGTCATCCCAATAAACTCATACATAACATGTCCACAGCAATAATGCCCAATATTATCCCTAGAAGCATGAAAAGGAACTAGAAGTGAGATCAAAAGTAAAAGTAAATATGATCAACAAGAGATATAGACGTGCAGCTGGGCAATGCTCCTCACGCCTATCGTGCTAGAACTCTTTTTAAAGCCATAAAATTCGTTGCTTGTCAACCTATTTCATTGACAGTTGCGAAGAAGGATTAATAAATACAAAACAATGATAGATTAATTAAAATGATTAAAAGCTGAAATAAAAAAACTTTTAAATGATATTGACCATTTTAAATATATTTATGATTGTAAATCAGGCAAATAATTCACCCTTTCTTTATATTTAAATTTTTATATAATAATATAATATAATATTATTGAAAATAGTTAAAATCCCCGATTTGATGATGACAAGGCAAGATTGTAATATTCATTCAATTAAACACTTCTATTAAAAAAAAGAAAAAGTTAATATCCACGATATGTATTCTGAATATATAGTCCAGTAAAATAAGGCCCCAAAAGTCAGTTTTCGAGAAAAAACTTTTATTCTCTACGGATCTTTATGTTTCTTGGGGTGCTGAATCCGAATTTACTACGGCAGACGTCGGCTTCATACCTAAAATCGCAAAAAAACGCCCAAAATATCGGTTATTTTCGGTATTTTTTGAACATTTGTCACTATAACTCCGAAACTATTCGCCTGAATCGAATTTTCTTTTTTTATCTAAAAGCTGGTCAAATTTACTATTAAACGCTAAATATAAAGATTTAATCAGGTATTTTGAAACACACATGCCAGAACGCTAAATATCCCGTACTTATATGAAATTCACATTTTTATTGGCACATTTTTCCCTATGACTCCAAACCTATTAGTGCGATCCAAAATTTCATTTTCCATCTCAAAGCTAGTTAAATTTACTATTTGATCATATATATATATATGTAATTTATATTAAATCCCGTGAAATACCATCTCTAGCATTCTGAATGTGTATGTTTAGGCAAAATATGACAATTATGACATGTTCATTGGGCTGGCGTGGATATTTCACGGGATTTAATATAAATTACATATATATGATCTAAGTAAATTTAACCAGCTTTGAGATGAACAAATGAAATTAGATACCCGAATAAATCTTCATTATACACTTTTTACTGAGTGAGCGGTATGTGGTCCGATTTCGAAGTAGTTTTCATCACTTCCCAGGTAAAAATTCTAGCTATAATTAATTTTAAAAGACTTTCTTGGAAAAAATTTTTTTTTGAAATATCGTTTCAAATTTTTTTCAGACGTAATTCAAAAATAAACCTGCAATAAATTCTCTAAAAAATAATAATAATAAACTACGACAGGAGGTGGTGCCGCTGGGTTATACTCATCCTAATGCTTTTTATGCAATATATTTATTCACTGAAAGGACTTACTGAGTGTCTATAAGTCTGTATAATTGTCTGGAATGAGCAAATAAAGAAAAAAATAAACATAAAAAAATACATAAATAACTACACTTTACACTTTAAACTATATTTTAATTAAGTTTTTAACTATTTATAAAGGGCTTCGATTATAAAATCAATTTTATCAGTGATTTTATTAAATAGTTCACTCCGAATATCTTCAACAATTGATACTTGTTCTTGTACAAGAAAGAATGTGCGGACCACACCATAACCTACTTCATAAAAGAAAGTAGAAATCCGATTCAAGTTCTTTGGTGTGCTGACCCACTCCAAGTGATAGTTGTTCAACGTGTTTGGAAACTCCAAGGAGGGTCTGATCATCTGGGAATTCCCCGTCGTCGAAGGATCATCTACAAGAAGTCCTAGGTAGTAAAGAGATTCCGTGAAGAAATATTAGCTTTATCGGCAGGGTACAGATTTCACAGTCGACGTGCCCGTTCTTGTTCTGAATAAAAGATGGTCGAAGATCGAATTCGTTATTCAGTTCTCGGACTTCTTCAATGCTCCTTTCTGGCTGGAATCTCAGAATTATGATTGGGATAACAGTCTCATTTAATTCCTAGCGTAAAAAATTATGAATTGTATTTCGCTAAATTAAAGGACCAATTCCATCTTTGATAATAATAATTACGAATAGAAATACTATAATATATAATAATAAAGATATCACTAAGATATTTGATGTTTCGTATTCTTGACTAAGAGGAATGTCTTTTTGTTTATTTATATATATTTTTTAGAGATTTTATTGTAGGCTTATTTTTGGATTACATCTGAAAATAATTGAGGGAAAATCTCTCTCTCTATATATATATATATATATATATATATATATATATATATATATATATATATATATATATATATATATATTTTTTTTTTTTTTTTTTTTTTTTTTTTATATGTCATTGGTTTTGAAAACTCGACTAATCTCTTTCCATCTGAGGAAAAATATGACAATATGCAAGCTTGTTCAGGTGGTCATTTCTTATGTATTATGAGCTGATAGTTTTTCTCTATTATTTTTATAATTTAATTGGAGTATTTGGTGACTGGATGAATATATATCTTATAGATTTATCAAGAGGGGCCAGTCAAAATTTGTCTCTATAAGGTGGTTACCCTTAATTGTGGAAAAACCTGGTATTTGAGAGTGATATTCAGCCAAATATGCTATTTAGTTTCACAATTGTGGCCTTGTTAGATTATATCCTTACAAAAATACTGAGCCAAAAGACCCTTCATGGGTGGCTGCTATTTCAATGGTACAGTTTGTTTTTTTTCAGAAAAGATATAGTTTATATGATTGATATTGTAGCAGCTCCTAGATAGAGATACTAGACAAAACCCCAACTATTGGATGATTAAGACTGGCTAATCTTTAGAGATCCCTAGCCCATCTGTCTTCAGTGATCCCCGGGCTTAGGTTCTTAGAGTGCTATCGTATCGGGCTGTTTTTGTCGGATCGGTAGCTGTACTGTAGAAAGCTTTGCAGGGGGTGAGGGGAGATGGGGTAGTCGAAAGTGGTGGATTAACTAAAGACAACTCAACAGCTATTTTATTGGCCCATCGTAGAGGTAGGTTGTAGCCAACAATTGGACTTGCTATTTCAAAACAGGAGAAGAAATTTGAAAATACTTTATATGATAATTCAATGTATAAATCCTATTAATTGGAACGAAAACTTGAAAGAAAATATTTAGATAATCTGATTTATAAATTAATAATAAACAATCGCGATTTAATAGCAGGAAGTCCCGTATTATATTTGTAATCATACAATATTTGTAACATATAATACAATAAGATCTCAATAATCCGGATATTTCACAATCCGGACGATCCTCTCATTGTTTTATTTTCATAGGATCACATATATAAATGCAACGTTTTTAAATGAGTATTATATTATAATACCTACCTCCTCTCCCGTGCGCATAAAAGTGGCTCATTGAAGAACAAGGTTTAAATCCTAGACTAAATAAAAATAAGTATGAGTTATTCGGTGACTACTACGCGTTACGGGATTGGTAAGTCTGTCGGTGACATCATAAACAATTATTAAGATTAAAGCCTTCGTAAGCCATACAGAACGAGGACCAGTTGATCGTATAATGTTATGGCGTCAGGCGGCTAAAAATTTCTTTCGGCTAAAAATTTATTAAATTTTTCCCACTTTTTAAGAGGTTGGGTGTGCCCCAGGAGGGTCTCCCGACCTCGAATACGATCCACGGCCGAAATAACGGAAAATAAATTTTCTGCCTTCAGTCGGACTCGAACTCGGGCCCGGGAGCTTGATAATCAAGTGCCTTACCCACTGAGCTACCGCGTCTCCCTGAATCATGTTAAGTGTTCATAAATATTTATCTTCATATTACGTCATTAGGTATGGTTTTTGGAGATAACCATTTTGATTGCACATAAATACATATCTATATTTTCACTGTTAATTTTATTTTACGCACACTTAAATCAGTAAAGTTCTCAGTAATGAGTCTTAAAATTTTTACTGGAAAGTCTGTATTTTTTGAATGAGTGATTTTTTAGCTATTCCGTAGATTTGTGAGGAGTTCATAGAGGTTTTAATTAAGTATTTAGTCTTTGCGTATTTTTCAATTTAGATCGATTATGTAAAAGTGGATATAAAAGTCCCACCCAATGTTAATATTAAAAAAATATTAGACCATTATTATTTTTGTTACAAACTGTTATAGCTGTAAAATATTATTATACTATGTCTTTTTTATATCAGAGATAGTGATTATTGTATCAATGTATATATAAGAACAATATTGACAATTTGATGGATATCTACTAATATATAATTTATTCAACATATAGAAAGTAATCTTCAGTTTTTCCTCTATCTCTTAAAAAGCCAAAATATCATCCGGAAATAAATGAAGAAAAATTATAAAGCAATAAAAAACATAAACTGTGGGCCATAAAGTCTGCACAGCTGAGTACATTTGCATAGTTGGCAGTGCCCTCTCCAGTCGTTCCAGTGACTCCAGAGGACTCCAGTTCTTCATCTTCTGTTGTAGTAGCCGCAGTGAGTTACCTGAGGCCCATCAGGAAGAGATTATTCGATTAGGAAGAATTAGTATCGGCAGTCGAGAAGTTGGTACTTTTTTTCTCGCTCTCGGAAACAAAGTGGCCGTTTCTTTTGTTTTGTATTTGAACCTCTCTTCGCCAAACAGACACAATTTTTTCCCTCTGTTTGCCTTTCCTTTGGAACAACTCTCTCCATTTTTTTTTCCCTTTTCTCCATTCAAATACTCCCTCTTATTTTACAATGAATCATTTGCTTTGTTTACTGCTTAACACTAAGGTCCATGTAAAATAAAAATAAAAAAAAATGAATTTGTAAATATCAGATATATATTATATTTAATCTTCGGGTTGCAAACTAACATCTATTTTTCCATTGTTCACTTAGACATCCAGCTGAATGATTTTATTATTATGTTAAATTATTATTACCTCTTGAAGCTATGAAATATTTATTCTTAAATGCTATAAGCTATATTTTTTTAATTAATTGAAAGTGTTGTATTTGTTAAATACAGTCGAACCTCAATAATTCGACAGGTAAGGGACCAAGGAGTAGAGCGAAACGGCCCAAAAGATAGGATTAACTGGGGGTTTCTAGGAAGCAAACGTTTTTCATATTTAAAAGTGTAATATAATTAAATTAAAAATTATATATATTTATATTTTTAAAAAATTAAAGGAAATAGAAACGAACGTTATATACAACAATAGACTAATTTGTTTGTGTAGAAATGTTTTAGCCAGCTATTTGCTTATAATGGAACTATTTGGTTTTATTTATAGCTAAATCATTTTTGAAATCCTTTATAATAGTATACCTTAAATGTCGTTGTTAAGAACGCATAGAGAAAAAACCGTGAAGAAAAAAGTTAAGTGAAGAAATTACTGCCATTTTGGAGAGAATGCCGAACATTTTAAATCCTGTATCTTAATGCCGAAGCAAATGGGCTTATATTTTATTATAATAATTATAAGCTACCAATTAGAGAATTACAGAGCGCTCCAAGATTAAAAACTTGGATTTCCATTCACAAGCACAACACTAACAACACATAAAAAAACCAAAACTACCCGTTCTTTTGTATACCAAAATGTACAGTGTTACTGAAATATTAGAGATCATGCGGAAATATTGTATCCCCACTCCTTGAACTTCGCCTGCAAACGGGTCGGATTAACCGGAGAGTCTGACTTTCAGTAGTCGGATTAGTGAGGTTCTGCTGTGCCTTTTTGATCTAAAATTTGAAAGCTATTAATGGAAGATTTGGTTTACTAAATAAGCTAAAATCACACAATATTAATAAAACCAAAAGAAAATCATTCAAGAAGTAATAAACTTAAATATAACTCTTTTCCCTCTTAACACGAATTAAAGGAACTTAATGGTACTCTGAACTACATGGGAAACATATAGTTCAATGCCAAGAAAACAAGAATCAAAGTTACCCTCTTTGAAAAACCACTATGTGAGGGAAATTTAATTATGAATGACACGATTCGAATACTTGATTCGACACAAACTTGGGACAACTAACAAAGAAAATTTATTGTAAGTTAGATTACCCTCAGTTTGGTGGGAACCTTCTGCAATGTTACCAGCCTGAAATATGATGGAATGAATCTTGGTTATGCTTTGGCGGGCTTTTTAAAAAATGTGAGGGAAATAGATTGACCCTATGGGACACATACATTAGAAGTCAATCTTATTATTGTGAGCAATTAGCCTCAGTTTCAATTATAAAATTCAATATATTGCAACTTACCTGAGGTTCTAGAAAAAAAAAAGTAAGTTAATAATTGCAAATATGGAGAACTTATTCGCATTTAACGTTACCCACTCATGTTATGGGACATTTTTTTTTCTTTTTTCTTTAATTTTATAACCTTCTGTAATTGCATTAGCACATGAGGAGGTTAACCAAATATGTAGTACGTGTCGGGTTAACAATTACTGTGTAATTACTTACTCTTTTTGTGTGTTGATTTAATCTAACTCTAACCAGAACAATTTATATAGGAACCGATAAAATTCAAAAAAATATTCTCTGTGATATATCGTAATAACATCTTTCATATATCATTCTTTTAAACACTGTATTTCAGTGGCGATAGTTTAAAAAACAAAACAAAAAAAAAAACGGTTAAAATCAGAAATAAAACTATTGTAATATGCCACCTTTTAGATGTGTTAATAATTTCATATTTTATCACGTGATAGCTTCATTCTGAAATTATAGATAGTTTTGAAAATTCATTTATTATCAAAAGATACCTGGTAATAAAAGTAATTTAAAATTTAAAACAAAACAACTTAAATAAATTTTCACAAATAATAAAACTCTGTTAAAGACCGTGGGTTAAAGAATTGAAGAGAAGCCGGCCGCTCCTGCAATCTGTTGGGCTCTCCCTGAACTACGTGGAGTGCCATTGAGAAATTAAATCATAAAACGACCCAGATTTAATTTAATATAATGAAAATTATTTAAATAAATGCTATTACCTCAAACGATATTAAAATGTCAGATTGATATCAAAATTATTGAAAATTATAACTTTATATTTTATAAATTCTTAATCTATATTTAAAATAATTTATGTTATTCCTAACACTTAAGATTAAAAAAAAAGAAAGAAAGTCTTTCAACTTAAAATTATGCCGAAAACATACTTATTTGAATGTAGACTTTCAATTAAAAATTAAAGATATATTAAAGACTTGAACGTCAACATATATCATTGACAAATAATATCCTTATAAAATAATAAATAAAATTAGGATATAATAAAAAATAAAATAGGTTTAAAATAAAATATAAATAATCCTTCTAAATTTTGCTGGTTTTGCCTATCGTTCCTGCCATTCCCAGGATACTTATATACAATAGAATATAGTATCAGATTTCAAAGGATCATAAAAGGAAGGTTTTGGTTTTAGATTTTTGAAATTCCTGAATCCGATTCTGATCGTAGGTTTTAGTTCTTTGTAGGCTTCTTATATTTATTAAATATAAGTTATTAGTTTTATTCCATCAAATATTAAATTAACAGCCCGAAATAAAAATTAATTCCATTAGGATCGGAATGAACAAGATCTACCATTTGTGTTTCGCTCCTAACTTTTAAATTGCAAGGTAAATATGATTTACGTGTTGGCATGAACGGCATTTATTCAAAATATTGCAATTCTGGCAAGTTGCTTTCTTTTTTTAAGTATATTTATTTTTGTTTGTTTATTTCGTTTAACGTCACTTTATGCTGCTATGGCTAATCGGACGATGCTACGGTGGGAGTCCTAAATTTTGCCTATCCAGGTATAATTAGGATAGGGATCTTTAACGAGTACCTGACATCGCACAGGCTCGGGACCCCCATTTTACGTCCCTTCCGAAGGACGGCATAGCAAGGATTTTTTACTCCCTTTAAAAAATCCTAAGGTCATCTGCCGGGCTGCGAACCCGCGATCTTGGGTTTAGTAGGTTGCTATGCTAACCACTACACCACAGGTGACCCCGTATATATTTATTTTTTAACAGCTTTTATTGTCAAAAATGTTTACGGTTTTTTTTAGTGTAGGAAAATGTGTAATGGAGGTAATGCTTGTCCATTTATACAATATATGTGATTTAAGAGTCAAAAACTACTAAGCCAATTTTTGAAAAAATTTTTGAGAAAGACGTGAAAATTTAAATTTTACAAAACATGTTTAATACTTCACAACCAATCTGACATGTTAAAATGTAATAATTTAAGCTTTAGTTTCACATTTTCAAAACTTTTTTGGTACTGCTTATGCTATAATGTAGTTTGAATATTGGACTTAGTAGATTTTGAATCTACACTCTCTTAAAGGATTGTTTAAGAAATGCATACTCACAAAGATCAGCATATTTATAATAATTGTTAATAAAAATTAAACAAAAGCACTTTCATTTTCATCTTTATTGTTTGAATGATTCATATTTGCTTCTTTTTTTTTATCATCAGCATTTTATAAGGTCGCCAAAAATTACCCAAACTAAGGATTGGAAATCCAATAATCACCAAAATGTTTTTTTATTATGAACCTACCTAGCGCTCCTACCCGGTTAACTATGGACTTAAAAGGATTTTAATTGAAAGCTGAATTTTAAAAGTCACTTTGCAGCTGACTTAGCAGGTTTTGAGGCCAGTAAAAGTAAAAAATCATTTGAACTTATGAAATCGAAAAAAAATAAATAAAAAATAAAAATAATGGAGCAGATTTTGATTTAAGAGGCCTCATATACAAACACAGACAAATAAAATGAATGTATAGAAAATAAATATATTAATTATAATAATAATCTCTTTAAAGAAAAATAGTAAGGATAGTAATTTATAAAAATAAAAATAATATTTATAATTTTAAATCGTAAATTAAGACTAGCTTAGCTTTTTTCAAATATAATAATTTTTCTGAACTAACTTTTCTCAATCGTATCTCTCAAGGCGCACTATACTGTATCTAGATTGCTATACATACAAAAGTATTTTTTTTTATTTATTTTTTTTTATTTATCAATCAAAGTGCAACCACAAAGACGGCAAAGAATATATAATCAGGTGAATTTCTAGGAATACTTCGCAAAGAAAAAAGAATAACAAGACATATCAAAGGATTCGTGCTTCGTCGAAGTTATCTAACCCTATTCCGTTACTCTAACGAGAAATATTTGTTTGAGTGGGATACTGTATAAAAGGAGTATTCGTTAGTACTAGGGAATGTACAAAGGCCATGGACATTCTTGTATCGACTTGATCTTAAAATTTATAAAAAAATATATTATTATTAATGACAAAATACTCCTAAATTTGCTATATCAATTTAGGCTAAATAAATGTTACCTTTATTAGTTTATGATTGAAAAGTATTTAAAACAAAAAAAAATCAATTTAAATATATCACATTATGCTTGTGATATATTTTTACTGTTAATAAAACATAAGTCAGCTTTATGCTCTCCTTTCTTGAAAATTTCGATTTTTTCAGCCAGAAATAACGTTTAATTTAAGCGATAATTTTTGGTTTCTGAAACAATGTTGTTTATCTCGAACTAGCTGTCCCACCGTTGTCACTAGCTAATCGCGTTTAATCTAGTGTAGATTATTTTTCTACTTTTTATTTCGATTACCAATACCACCTTTTCAGGGAATCAAGTTAAAATATCTGAAAATTAAAGTAAAATAAATTTAAATTAAATTAAATGGATATGTCTATTATTTACTTTGTTTATATATACTGCTTCTGATGAGAAATCTGTCGTCAAGTTTGCAATCCGAGCTAAACAAAAATACATAGAGCGTATCAAAATAGCCCCAACATTAAAAAAAAAAATTAAGCAAAATTTGACTTTTTTCATTCAAAACAGCATGGAAAAGTAAATAATAAGTTAGATCGCGTTAGTTTTAATCCTGCTGACTTTCTGTACCCTCATGTTCTTTTTTTTTTTTTTTAGTATCAATTTAATGAAATTTACAACTGTACAAAATATATACATCAAGTAAATGTGTTGTAAACTATTACAATAACATGACAAAACTTGAAAAGAACTACTCATCAGTAGGGCTTCAATAAAAATTCTACACTGGAAAGTCTCTAGGCCATCTTCTTTTCAGACGCCTCGGGGGATTAACTGGAATGGTGTGGGAAGCAAGTTGAGAAATTAGGGTTGAATGGTTATGGAACTTACTATGAAAGGATAGATATCTGGTTTGGGCTAAATTAGCAACATATGGAACATTAAGATTTTTATGGATAAGTTTATCGGGGACAAAGTAATGAGCATTGAGGATTTTTCGAAGGATTTTGGGTAGTAAGGATTGGATACGAGATGAATTGGATGGTTTAGTGGAGCCCAAATTACTTAAATTAAATTAATAATTAAAGATTATTCAAAATAAATAAAGTTGACATCGGTTCAAAACGTGATTTTTTTTTAATTTAACCGATATGGCTCCTAAAAGGTAGGTCCTAGCGATAAATGTTATATAACAAAAATGTTTTCTATTCAATTACTGATAAGTCATTTATCATCAAATTTTAATACGAGCAATACCAACAGAGCTAGAACGGGTCAAAAATGCTCCTACACAAAAGTAGAGATTTCAAAACGTGACTTTTTTCATTCCTAATAGCTCCTAAACGGTAGGTTCTATCTACAAATGTTATATAGCAACATATTTTCTCAATTAAATTTTTGTTTCTAGAAGCAATGAAATTTTTAAATTAATGAAATTATTTTTGGTTTCTCTAACAATGCTGCTCACCATTCTTAGTAACCTTGAAACCGTCACAACCTAAGCGGGTTTTATGTAATGCAGAAGTTTTTCCCGATCTTTATTTCAATTAACAAGACAACTTTTTTCGTGAATCAATAAAATAATCTGAAAATTATGTTTAGTAAAAATATCATATAAACAGTTTGAAGTTATTAAATGTCGACCAGGAAAAAATAAATTATTAGACCACAGCTATCAAAATCGAGGATAAAAGAAGTCCTGGAAGGATTAGCACAAAATTTAATAACCGACTAGAAATAAAACTAGAACCCTATACCAGAGGAACCTGAGACAGGATTAGGGATGGCCGGAGCCCATAAAGGGCCCCACTTTATTATTAAAAAACTTTATTAGTTTTCTCAATAAGACCAACTTTATTCAAACATTATTAATGCTTCTTTAAAAGGACTTTAGCCCCGTGGCAAACCAATTTCTGTACTAGCCAGTAATCGTTGGATATTCAAAGAACTCCGTAAGACATTATCAATACCAAATCAGACCTCATAAAGAAACGAAAAAATAAAAAATAATATTAAAATTATCTCAGGACATTTTGTTTTGTAAATTTGCAGGCTGAAACTGCGCAACAAGCTAGTTTTTGAGAAAAATGACTAAAGAAAAGTTTTTTTGTTGTTTTTATTGTAACGTGAAAGTAATGTTACTTACAGTAACCAGAGTTCAGGGGATGGACGCATTTATAAGAACATGTTTAGATTACAATCCAATTTGTTTGAAGTTAATTTTCCATAGTTGAATTATTCGTATGTCTCTATCAACGAACTTGATATACCGCTCTGCTTTGAATTCTGCCACCTTGGTGTCTCTCACATCTGTCGTTTGGTATGTCGAACATTGAGTGAAGCACGTTAAAAAAATTGTCTCTAAAACATTTCTAAGCAGATAAAAAAGGAAATAGTTAACCATTTAATGGTCTAGTTATTGACAGAAATAAATTTTTTATTTTGTTTTGTTTTTAATTATATTTAAAAAAAATTTAAACTGACATGAAAAATTTCCTCCTTCAAAATTCAAATTAAACGTATTGATGTGTGTTCTGACTTATGATTATGTAGATTGTTGGGGCGTGTAGTCATAGAAACACAATTAACAATACTAATTTATTGTGCAAACAATTAGGCCAACATTTTAATCCTTCATCAGGGCGAAAACAAAAAGATATGACAAAAATATGAGATAGATAATTATTTTATAAGAAAGAGGTAAAATGATTGAAATATTTAAATTAATAGTGATGGATGTTATAATGCTACACTAAATATGTTGCAAATAAGGTAAACCAGGCAGTTATTGACACCGGAAATATTCATATTAAAATTATAGAAAGAATAGTCCAATCAAGTTTATATATGCAGTTATTTTTCATCACTCACTATAATTTTAGTTAAGTAAGAAAGTACACATCAAACATTATTCCTGGAATGTATTTAACAAAATTGTGACAATAAGTAATGTAAAATCAGTTATTAACATTCTATGGATATGTTTAATAATATGGACAGAATTTTACGTACTTTTACACAGTTGAGTGTAGGATTTAAAAGGAGTTTTATGATTTTGTTTTTGTTTTTTTTTGGCCAAATTTTTTTTCTAATTTTTAAGAAGGGGTGTCAATAACTGTCTGGTTTACTAAAATCTATTTTAAAAACTAAAATGGTTTACTAGCACTATTTGGAACAAATAAAATAAAATAAAATTTTGTCCTGTAACAAATTAAATTAAGTACTAGTCCAATTTCTTTTATCTTTTTTGTAAGTAAAATATTTTCGAGAAGTAGTATTTGTTTCCGACGACCTATCATTTACTTCATCACCAAAGTCAGTTGATACGATTCCCTGCAATCTGATGAACATTACTAGGGAAAGGGGAAGTATTTTTCTTCTCTTCTGAATCATTCCTTTCATTCATTCGTTGATAAAAAAAAAAAAAAAAAAAAAAAAAAAAAAAAAAAAAAAAAAAAAAAAAAAAAAAAAAAAAACAAAAAAAAAAAAGTATTTGAACTGATACATCATTTCCGTTCCCAAAGAATATTGCTGAAGCATTGAAAACTAAATTCTTATATATTCCCATTATTATTATTACAAGAGAGTTGACCACTTAGGATCACGCAACAATTTCATTTTTCTTCTTCCAGATGGGAAATTTCCTCTAAATTCAATACTTTTTCATGCGTTCGCTGCTCCTGCGTCCAGTCTCTTCCGGGTTTCTTTGTTCTTTGGCTTGAACCCCATCCAAATTATTCAATGCATGACTAAATCTATCTCTGTCCAATAGTTGGTCTTCTGAGATACTTAATCATTCCATAGCCATTTTTACTTCCTTAATCCATGCTGTTGTGGTTTCCGTTCTCCACAAGTAATCGAATATCCGTTTGGTAAGCCTCTTTTAGTCCATTCTGAACAGGTGTCCGAGAAATGTCAACCTTCTCTTCTTCATAGTCTCGGAGATTTTTTCTGCTTTGTTATAAGCTTCTTCGTTACTTCTATGTATCCATCCACTTTCAGTATCTATTCCTATATTAATAGACATTTCAAAAGTTCAAAATAAAGCTAATTATCAGCTTAAAAATAGTAAAAACATACAAGCGTAGGCATAGCGCTCAGAGATAATTCATGCGATAACTTAATGCCTTTTTACAAGAATTAAACAACTACAACAATGTTATGTAGATGTCACTAGATTAGGAGAAGAAATAGAGGTAGGGGTTGGTAGGATTGAACACGTCCTGGACTCACAAACGTTTCTTTGAATCCTCTTAGATGTGACTACTGGAGTGTTAAAACGAAAGTTGGATACCCATGCAATACACTAGTAAAAAATAATATGTATAATCGGATAGGCTAATAAGAATGTATTTAAAGGAAGTACTCACATTGTAGCGGTAGGAAGTAAAATGAAGCGACGAAGCCATGACCTGGCCACTCTGAGCTGGTGGTGAACTGGATGTGGAGCTGCCTTCCGGAAGACACCACTTCCGCGTTGGTGAGGTCGTTGCAGAGCACCCCGAGGACTGGGGACAGTGGACCTCCCCCGTCGTGGGCTCTCACCACGTCGTCCGCCAGCAGGCAGCTGTAACAGCAAAGGAAATATGTAATTCATTTCATAATAGTTATCGGTATTAACTAAAACTGAAATATTCATCAAGAAGCAGAAGTATTCTTTATAAATATAAGACAACTGTGAATTTGTATAGCTCAAGAATAATTATTTAAGGTATTATAGTACAATTTATGTTATCATCAAGACCACATTAGTACAGGGTGTTTTTAAAACTACTGAGTGGCGCAGTAGCTTAGCGGTAAGGCCAATGATTACCAAGCTCACGGGTCCCAGTTCGAGTTCCACTGATGGCAGAAAATTTACATTTTGTCATTTCACGCGTGAATCAAATTTGAGGTCGGGACACTCTCCTGGGGCACACCCATCCTTAATGGGTGGTTACCCTTTATTAGGGAAAAACCTGGTGGTTTAGCGTGAGCTCTAGCCTAATCACAACCGTTGGCTAAGAAACAGTACAATCTTACCTAAATACTGAACCTAAGACACCAAACCTAAATATTAGCATTTTAAGAAAGTTAAAATAATAGAAATATATACACAAATATATTTGCATAGGAATGTTTCAGCCAGCTATGTATGTGAAGAAGCATGATAATACGGTATTGTTTTTGTATGTACCAAAGTAATGTAAACTAATTTTTAAAATTGGTCATAAGGAAGTATGCTCTAAACGTCATTGTTTAGTACGAGTAGAGCAAAAACCGTAAAAAAATAAAAAAAATAAAAAATAAAAAAACACGATTTCGGATACTTTTTGAGAGAATTCAGAAAATTTTAAGGCCAGTATCTTAGTATAAGCTACAGCTTTATATTCTGCTTTTATATATATATATATATATATATATATATATATATATATATATATATATATTATATTCTGCTCAAATTGTTTTTAAGTAATCGTATTTAAATTTGTTTAGTCTCATTTTAAATATAACCAACTTTTCTCAAGAACCAACCGATCAGATATTTTGGGAAAACCTAGAAAAGTTATAGAAATATTTGAAGCTTTGACACTATCAATTAGCGAGCAGGTCCAAAACTTGGATTTTCGTACTCAAACACAACATTAGCAACATATCTAATCAAGCCTGCCCGTCTTTTCATACCAAAGTGTACAATTTTAATGGACTAATACTAAAATAACAGTTTCTACTGTACATTTTTTTTCTGACCATTCGAATTAAATTTATAATTAAACAAAGACCCACAATGAGTACTCTTGTTTTTCCTAAGAGATCTTAAGGTGGATCATCTCTAGCTCCATAGTGGATGAAAAAATCTTTAAGGAGATGAGCAAAGAGCGATTATTCTGCTAATGCCAAAGGTCACTTCACATCACAGAGTCCTGACCTCTTCTCTCGGCGAATATGTCATCTAAGGGGATCAAAGCTCGGCATCTCTCAACCCTGGAAGATGTCCCTGAAGACAGCATAGACGTAATGCAACAGTATGTCAAAGAATATCATGAACACCGTCACGCCTCAATATTATACTTAAATAGTTGCTATTGGTTTGTCCGGAATATAACTAGCTTCTTTTTATCTTTAAAGTAGCACAAGTCCTGAAAAGATAAGTCCTCTTGACGAATAGTTACTGTTACGTATTTAATCGAATCGATCAAGTAATGTGTTTGATTTTCTATTATCTCTCTTAAGAAACATCCCAAGACAGAATCAAATAGATAAAAATAATATCAGAGATATAATAAAAATAAATTAGAATAATATTGAAGATTCAACCGAAGCGAGAAGGGTCCTAAAATATATTCTATTTCTTTAGAACATTTTCAAAAGTTTAACCAGCGGAGTTAATCCAAATAATTGGAACTAATTTTCATTTTCTTTTTTTTTCTTCTTTTTTTATAGGTTTCACTTTTTGTCTCTTTTAATTTTACACTTTTTAAACGACTATTCGAATCTATAATGTTCGAACATAAAATAAAAGAATATAAAAAGTTCTTTACATGAATTATGACCATTCTCTTAACTTTTCTCATAAAGAAAGTTCTAGTTTCCCGCTATTTAGAAGTTAGAAACTTTTCCAACTTTTTGTCGCCTCGGAAAATCTGTATTCATTGCCTGAATGGGACCTTTTGGAGGGTATTCAAGCTGATAGCAAAAATTTATTGCAGTCTATTTTCACTGTTCATTAGTCACTATTTGAACAATTTCTTGTGACTACGAAGTATAAACTCTTCGTTATAAATTATACTACAGTGAAACTATAGTGTGTGGTTACATTGTGTTGTTCCACGTAAAATATAACTAATAGAAATGCATGATTTTTGAACTTTAAGATTTTCTACTAGGCTAAATTGCTAATTTTATATGAAGATGCTAAATGTTTATTAATATTAGATTAAAATATAATACTAATAAAACAATTTGAAAGAAAAAAATATGACTTACTGTTTACACATAATAAACTAAAATCCCCCGCCGCGGCTTCACCCTATATTATAAGTTACGAACTTGGATAATTTTAGTAATAATTAAAGTTTTGTTTTATTATCGAAAAAAATCTTTTATAGTACAAAGCATATACAAAAAAAAAAAAAAAAAAAAAAAAACAAGTCGTAAGAAATTTGAATAGATTTACATTTCGAATTTTATTCCCCAATATTATGACAATGGTTTACTTGCTTATGAGTTTATAGGACATACTTATGGAATGTCCTACATACAGGGTGTCCCAAATTTAAATGGCAAAACTTCAGGAACTTACAGGGGACCGAAAAACTAAGACGAAAAGTCCTTTAGAGATTTGCTCGTTTTTTGCTTAGTTTTAGAGAAATCGCAAAAAAAGAAACAAAAAAAAAATGTTACAGGTAGCGATTATCACCTTTCAAACTTCGTCAGGCTAGGCAGTGAGATATATTATCCTTTATATTCTTTTATTTGTTTACATTTTGGCTTCCTTCTAGGATTTATAATTCCTAAATCAGTCATCAGCCAGTTACTCAGATATTTTTGTGTGAATAGCATCAGCCACGATGCCGCATACATAATCTAATGTTGAATACGCTGATATGATTTTTGTGTATGGTTTCTCTAAAGGTAATGCTTTAGAAGCGGTGCGGGAGTATGCGCGCCGATTTCCAAATATAAGAGTGCCTAATAGACGAGTCTTTTCGTTAACTTTAAAGACTAGGTCATTCTTAATACGTAATGAAAGCAACCAATTCCAGGCAACAATAAGAGCAGATTATCGGAGAAGAAATTGTGTCCAACGTCACTTCGATAACAATCCTGAGACTAGCACCCGAAGAGCATCTGCTGCATTAGCAATATCGCGGACACCAATATGGCGAACTTTGAAAGGTGATAATCGCTACCCATACCATCTTCTAAAAGTTCAGAATTTATTACCTCAAGATTATGTCAAGAGATTGAATTATAGTAACTGGTTTCTTGACAAAATTCGCGATTATAATTTATTTCCATTAAAAATTATATGGACCGATGAAGCTACCTTTACAAGAGGAGGAATTGTTAATCAAAGAAATTATCATGTGTGGGCTCTTGAAAATCCCAGAGCTATTAGAGAGAATAGGTTTCAGCATGAATTTGCTATTAACGTTTGGCTTGGAATTTGGAACGGATTACTGGTGGGACTATTTTTTTTACCTGGTAGATTGAATGGTATCACATTTACACATTTTTTGGAGAACGACTTTTCTAATTAGTTAGATGACATTCCCTTACAACAGCGGATTGAAATGTGGTTCCAACTCAATGGATGTCCAGCTCATTATAGCAGAGCTGCTCGAGCTTGGCTGGATATAAATTATCCACAACGATGGATTGGACGAGGATGAATAGAATCTTGGCCACCCACATCACCTGATATGACAACCATGGATTTCTTCGTATGGGGAACCTTGAAGCAGAAAGTTTATTCGGTGTCAATCAACTCAAGAGAGCAATTAAGAGACCAAATAATAGTTGCAGTGCACCAAATATCATTAGAACAATGTTTAGCTGCAATTTATCAAGTGAATGCTAGATGTAATGCTCGCATTAGTGCAAGATGACAACATTTTGAGCAATATTTACATTAAAAAAAGAACATAACATAAATATAAATGTAAATAAATAAATATAAAAATGAAAACTTGTTTTGTTTCTTTTTTTTTGATTTTCTCTAAAACTAAGAAAAAACGAGCAAATCTCTAAAGGACTTTTTGTCGTAGTTTTTCGGTCCCCTATAAGTTCCTGAAGTTTTGCCATTTAAATTCAGGATTTAAAAAAAAAGAAGATTTTGACTAATTTTAAAAGAATTAAAAATATGTAAAACATAGTTTGTAGTACCTAGGAGATTTGTTACTTGTTAAATAAAAGAAAATTAATTATTATTTATTTTTAAGTAATGTAAATTATCTATGGTTAAATTTTGAGGTGGTCGTATATTTAATAATTTTACGTGTATATCAATTTACTGATATTTGAATATTCGTTTACGTTTAGAACAGCAGATCAATGTTTAACATTCGAAACTAGTATTCTAAAAAACAATGCCAAAGAAAAGGTAAATAGTTTTTTACCTATTTCTGAGTAACATTGAATACACAACAATCAAAGAGCGTATCCAATGCATTTAAAAGATTTCTAATTACAGTGTAAATTTTTTTTATTTAGTAGATAAAACATTTTAATTGTGAACCAAATTTATCAGATATCATCATTATCACGTACTTTACATTTATATTAAATAATATGTGATAGGCTTGAAGTTCCACCCAATTTTATCTCACTTCCTTGGATAAAAGTTTAATTTTTCTTTAGGGCGTTTACCTCCCTACATTTTTTTACTGGGGCATATAAAAACATATTAGGGTTATTAAAATATTAATATTAAACGTAAGGAACGGAACGGAAAAATATAATACATGTTAATTATAAAAAAGTTTGGTGAATTTACAATTAGCCCGTATTTTTTTTTTTTTTTTTTTTTTATTGTTTGCTTTTATTTAATTAGTTTAAATATATAGTGACGTAAACCATAAAAAAAAAATTAAATTTTCAGCCGAGAAAATAATTAAAAAAAAAATCAATTGGGCTTAAATTTTAGCTCGCCGGTGTATTTTATACTAAATCACATTATTAAAAATAAAAAAATATTTTTTATTATTATTGGCAATGGCCATTAGCAAGCAAGACGTATAATGGAACATAAAAAACAGTTAACGTCAGCATTGAATATAAAAAGGTCTGTGAATTATAGGCCTATAAATCTAGCCAAAGAGGAGAGGAGAGGATGCGAGTTCAATTAGGGTAAGTAGCCTAGTTGTAAGGTCTACCCTTTTTTATTGGGTTCTAGAGGTTTGTAGGAGTGGGGGGAGATTGTGTTGGGGAGAGGGGTTGTTCTAAGCTAGAAAACAAATATAGGATTCATCGCAATAATCATAATAGCTTCAAGTCAGGCACTTCATCATTAGAAATGATCGTATCAAGTTGTCAACATTGTCAAACATTGCTTAAAGTTTAAGTATACTTTTCTAGTAACATTACAGTCGAACGAAGAAAATAATGTTTTGGATGCTTGGAAAGAATTTTAACTTCAAAATGTTAATATTGAAAGCATTGAAAAAAAAAAAAAATCCAAATATTTATAATATGATTTGGACATTTGTTATAATGTATCCAAAAAGAAAATAGCAAATATTGTATTCCGCTGAAAAAATTTTGAAAAATTACAATCACTCTTTGATTATAAGTCACATTTCATTATTACATTAGGGCCACACAGCCCTGGTATCAAAAATAATAATAATTTATAAAAAGTCATCTATATTAAATGAAGCTATGGTCCAATTTTCAAAATATAGGAAAAGTTGTTAAATAAACTCTACTTCTAGTACTAAATAATAAATAATATCAATAAATTAAAAAGTTGAAACTTATATAAAACATAATATAATTTGTTTACTTATAATTTTTTTTTTTTTTTTTTTTTTTTTTTTAATGTACAGTTTTATTACAGTTTTCATAAAGATGTAAACAACTGGATAATCAGCATTATTTATATGGTGATTTTTTCCGAGACTTACACATACACTTTTCGGAGAACTTTTTTTCAGTAAAAGTAAATAGGGATTATAATGTAGAATTGTTTAGAATTATTATTAAAAGAAAGAATGATCTGCACCTATGAATTTACAATCTCTTTACCAGCATTCTTTAAATTCTTTAGAAATTGGTAGTAGACATATCTGTCATTTAATTTTTAAAACTTTATTAAAAAAAAATAAAATAAAAAATATATATATATGTTTAGTAAGGTTCTTGAGGTTCAGTCATAAAATAAAATCAACAATTTTGGTGACGTTTCGTGACTATATTGTTTTCATAATCATGCCCTGCATCTTAGTAGGAATGTCGTAGTGTTCTTCACGCTTGCTAATTTCCTGTTGGCTTTCTGGAGTTCCTTCATCACTGTAACTGCTTCAGGACCGTGGGTTGTCTTAATATCTTCATAAAATCCCATTTTTCCACTATATATATTTTCCAGTATTGACTCGATATGTAAATATGGATAAATTTCTTGACTGTTACTATTAAATGTTTAGTAAGGGTCTTGAGGTTCAGTCATAAAAATTAGCAACCGTGAAGAACACTAGGACATTCCTACTAAGATGCAGGGCATGATTATGAGAACAATATAGTTTCGAAACGTCGCCAAAATTGTTGATTTTATTTTATGACTGAACCTCAAGAACCTTACTAAACATTTAATAGTAACAGTCAAGAAATTTATCCATATATACATATATATATATATATATATATAACAAAAGTTATAATTGTCTAACCAATAACACCAATTGGGTGTGCATAAAAATGTTTATTATTTAACCATCAATTAATTAAATATATTTTTTAAATTAATTAATAATGAGCATTTTTATGTAAAAAATCATAAAAAAAAAACACATATTATGGCAATCATAAGTGTAAAAATAAAAAAGATGGGTTCAGTTGTTTTACCATTGTAAGCTCTATTGCGGAAAGGTCCAAATCACATTTAGATCGACTTTTAAACTTTACTGGGATCCACATGTCACACCACATATATGAATCCTTTTTAATAATTTAATTGAACATGAGTGAATTATTTTATTAATTTCAAGCTCTATATAACACTGTACCTTTGTAACCTCTAATGTAGAATGGCGCTCGCCACCTAACGGCCAGTTTTCAAACTTCAATGTAATACAAAATTTATGTTGATTTTTTTTTAATTATAAATTAATTAAGAATCAGTAGATTTAATTATTGCTGAAACTTCCTATAACTATAGGGATAGTGTAATTAAATTTTGGTACAGATTGGTGCAGTATTTTCAACTTTAGTGATAATAAAAGTAAAATCTATAATGTCCTTTTATATGGATAAATGATAATTATAAAAAGTAAACTAAAAAAACTAGTACAAAGAATATATCTATACCTAACTAGCACAATAGTACTTGAGAACTGCAATCTTTAGCAGAACACAGGCCTCTGATATCCGAGTATTCACCGACGCTAGTATCATAGGCCTTCGTGTTTCAATGGCCTAAGGATGAACAAGATCAGATACGTCAGACATTAGTCGTGGAAACAAGGCTTGTCACTGTTCACACCTTGGATATCTTCCGACGATAACACTCCCAATACAAAGATTTCTTTCATTAATTTATGTTTAAAAAAAATTTAATTCTGTAATAAGATGGAATTTAGGAGTTTTTAAATTAAGGAAAAAAATGGAAATACCGCTAAAAATTAACATTTTTCGAACAACAGGAAACGACATGAATCGGACGAAAAAATTAGGGAATCCGACCCGCATTCCAATTAAGGGGTTCGAATAATGAAAAAAAAAAATTAAATCCACCATCCTCTGACCACCGTAATATTTTTATAAGATGCTTTCTTAGAATCGTTGAGTTCTTACAAAAAAATAAATACCACAGATACCTAAATAACATTCCTTAATTTTATTCGAAGAATAAGCACTGTTTGAACCTGGAGTCTAAAATATATTTGCTTTAATTTTACATTTATATCATGATATTCCACTAATCCCTGCTGAACAGATCCCTACCTAGGACTCTACTTGGACAAACGTCTAACACATACAAGACTAAAACGACAAGAAACTGCCCGTCGTTACAGACTACTTAAACATTTACTAGACAAACGTTCAAAGCTCCCAATTAATTACAAAAGAATCATTTAGATGACAGTGATTAGACCTATTTGGACGTACGGAGTTGAGCTTTAGGGCTCTACTAAACCATCCAATTCATCTCGTATCCAATCCTTACAATCCAAAATCCTTCGAAAAAATCCTCAATGCTCCTTACTATGTGACCAATAAACTTATCCATAAAGATCTTAATGTTCCATAGGTTTCTGATTTAGCCCAAACCAGATACCTATCCTTCCATAGTAAGCTCCATAACCACTCCAATCCACTTGTCTCCCAACTTGCTTCCTCCTCCATCCCTAATAATCCTCCGAGGCGTTTGAAAAGAAGATGGCCTAGAGACCTTTTAGCGTAGATTTTATTGAAGTGCTACTAGTGAGTAGTTCTTCACAAGTTATTTAAATGCCATTGTATTCACTGTCAACACAATTACTTATATATTATTTTGTACAGTTGTAAATATCAATAAATGAAAAAAGAAAACAGACATTTATACCATCAAATATGTGTGTGTGTGTTTATTAAGGTTCTAAGGTTCATTCAATAAATAAAAACTTAAAGCAATGAAATATTTTAATATAACATATATTTTGCTGACGTTTCGAGACTATATTGTTCTCATAATAATGCCAATATAGTCTCAAAACGTCGCCAAAATAGTTGTTTTTATTCATTCACTGAACCTCAAGAACCTTATTAAACATCTAATAGTAGCAGTCAAAAAATATATCCATGTGTACAGTGTCAAGTGGAAGACAGTGTAACAAAAAAATCATTTTGATTTTTAGAAAAAAAAATCATTAACCTACTTGTTAGGCTTGAAATATTACAAAAATAATACTTAAAAGCAACTTATTTTTTTAATTTATCTAAAAACCAAAGTCTACTTCAGGAGTGGGATACAGTGTATGATCCATATGAATACAGTCATAAAGCATGGGAACACTAAATATACATTAAGCGATTTAATAAATGAAAAATAGAAAACGTTTAACATCAATTATGTTCCATAAAAAATTTTTGGTAATCAAAATTAAGCATAAACAAAATAATAATATGAGAACATTATTTTTTAATCTTTATCATTAGCATTGTTTATTATTGCTTATTCAGACAAACTAACTAAAGATTAAAAAGACTTACTTGCTCAACAAAAATCATTAGTTTTCTAACAAGAAAAAACCTTCACTAGCCAAATTGGTCGAAAATGATTTAAAAAATAAATAATGAAAATTAATTATTCTTCCATTTATCCTGCGAGTTAACATCTGACGACATATGTTTAAGATGGTGGCATAAGAGGTTAGCTAACAAATAAACATAACTAACAAAGTCATATTAAAAAATGACCGAGCTAATCGTGATGTCAGTTACACTATACCCCACTTGATCTTAAATACATTTTCTTTTATGTTTATAATATTTTCCTGTAAATTCCTAAATTATGTTTTAAGTTCATAAAATCGAACACAGCGATTCTCGTACCATTGTTTCGGAGATATATAGGTTAACGTTATTAAAATCCGTTGTTCGGAATTGTGGTCCCATCATGTTAAACATCTTTGTGCGTAATAAATTTCAAATTTCAATAAAGCTCTGTTTTAATCAAGCCAGAACAATAACTGATTCATGGAAATCGGAATAATAATTGGAATACTGAACACAGCTTTTAGGGTTCGACCGGTTTTGTCATTTGAAAATCGGAATATACTGAGCAGATAAAATTGCTTGGAGAACATAATATTAGGAAATATATTATATGGGATGTTTAAGGACTTAATTAATTGAATTTAAAGATTTTTAAATGTTTACATTCATTAGATTTTCTGATGAAAAAAAATGTCAATATAAGATGATGGAAGATTATTAAAGAATTTTAAAACAGCCAAGTAAACTAATTCATAGAATCGAATATTAAGGTTCTACGTAGAGGTTCTAAAAAAACAAAGAAGAAAAAAAAAAAAAGCATTTTCTAAACTACTGTAATGTAATAGTTACAATTAGAATAGTCAATGTTTTACAACGTAATATCGTCGACACTAAGTAACACTAACGAATCTGACAAATCACTTTTTCTTTTTTTTTTTTATTTCGTTCGTTTGCCGTTGTATTCGATAAAGCCTTGTGGTACAAGTTCGAATTTGATCAGCATTTTCAAGACTAAAATCAGTAATGTCATTTTTACGAATAGCATTTTACAAGGTCAGTATTGTACAATACAACGTTAGACGAACGAAATTAAAAAACTGATGGGTCTGTACGAAGAAGGAGAGTTGGGGGTCTTTATTTGGTTTTTGTATCATTATACGTGCGAATATTTCCATTGCAATGGGAATTTAGTTGTCCTTAGTACTGCATTAAAGAGTGTTGTAAGAAAGACTGTAGCTTTTTTCTGGGCATATGCTGGAGTAGCTCAGCATTAATCAGTCATGTCCTGGGGCTTTTTTTTTGTTGATAATTTTTTGAATTTCTAGAATTACTTCAGATGGCTTAAAGGCTGGTGGAGGCAACGTTAGTAGTAAGGGGTTGTCAAGGGTATCTTGTACGTTAATTTCGTGTTCATTGTCAGTGAGGTCTGTATGAGGTATGAAAACAGTCGATAGAGGATCAGCGAAGAGTTCAGACATTTCGCTTTCCGACTCGGCCCATGTGCCATCTTCTTTTCGGAGTGGTGCTGACACCTCACGATGCTTTAAAAGCTTTTGTGGTATGCCTCCATAAGCTTCCATCGTCAGTATTGAGATTTTGTTAAGAATGTATCATAGTTAGTCTGTTTGAATTTTTGGATTTGTCGTTTTAATTCGTTATTTATTTGGTTGTATGTATGTTTGTCCGATGGTAGTCCTGTTAGTCTGCCATACCTTACGAGCTCTTCTCTTGATTCTGATCAAATCCCTTAGATACTGTGGATAGTTTGGCTGGTAACTTTTCTTGGTTTTGGAAACTGATGAGGACCACGCAGATTCCTGAATGCATTTTGTGAAAACGTCAACGCGTCCTCTATTTCTTTTCCTGTTTTCAATGAAATTGGAACTGAGAGTTTTTTTATTTAAAATTGTTTCGTAGCAGTCCCAATTAAGTTTCCTTGGATGAGTGTGGGGCGTTCTTCTTCATACATGGCTCTTCAACAAGATCAGTTGAATAAGGGAATGATCAGAACAGAGGTCAGAACTAGTTCTAACTGTGTAAGGTACGGACTGTAGTCCTTTAGTGATAAAGAAGTCTAGTCTGGTGTCTTACGTCTCGATGTAGGCCAGTACGTCGGAGAATTTGGAGTTATAGTGTTTTAAAGAAAGCTTATGGAGAGCAGAATGAAGGTTTCTACCTCTTGGAGTAGTTTAACCGTGACCCCCATAGTTGATTTTTTGCATTATAGTCACCCTCCTGCTATGAAAACATCTTCCAAGCTTTTTAAAAAAGCTACAAAACATGTCAGAGGTCAGCGCATACCGAGGAGGACAGTACACCGCTGCTAATGTTAGTGTTATTTTGTGCTGTGTAAAGAGTTATGGCTGTTGCTTGGATGTCTGGTTGTAATTGGAATATGTTTAGAGTGGTGTTTGAGACATGTTTTGATGATGATGGCAGTCCCACCGTGCGAAGTAATTGTCTGGGTGATCGGTCCTGTAGATGGTGTAGTCCGGTATGCTTATATTATGACGTGAAGTTGAGGTGGGTTTCTGTAATAAAAGCGATGTCGGTACGTTTCTCGTGTAAGTAATGTCAAATTCTGTTTTATGTTGAAGAAGTCCGTTCGTATTCCAAAGAAGGATGGACAAGGACCCACAGTTAAATAATTAGGGTCCATAACCTGGGTTGAAGGCTTGTCTGATTTGTGTAAGTTGTTTGGAGGAAACCAAAGGGGTGCGATGAGGTTATCTAACCAACCATTTAACAAATTCAATATTTGGGGAGGATAATTATCAGCTGGGGTCTACCGGCTGAGCAATGTTCTGCCTCATACCTGACATGACGCATTCTGTTGCTGTCTTCCTTCAGGAGCTGGACAAGTGTGTGGAGGTCCTTGCTGCTGCATTCTTGAAACTAGTTGAGTGGGCTGAGGTTGCTGTGGGTCCTGCTGCATTCTTGGATCTAGTTGAGTGAGCTGAGGTTTGCTGTGAGTGCTGCTGCAAGTGGAGGAGAGTCTTGTGGCCCAATTGAGATAGAGGTAGATTGAGAGGGTGCAGACCTTGGACGATGGAGAACTCGTGAATTTCTCATGTTTTCTTAACTCCTAAAAAAAAAAAAAAAAAAAAAAAAAAAAAAAAAAAAAAAAAAAAAAAAAAAATGAAATTTTTCACATTCATTAGTTTTACACAGTGGCGACGATTTTTTTATTTGGTTTTAAATTTTTGATTATTATTTGTTTTATTTTTATGATTTTTTATTATTAATTTTGTGTGTTTTTGTATATATGGTATGAATAAATACATTATTATCTCTATTGCCCTTTACTGATAAAAAATTGGCAGATTCCAATAAAAAATATATAGAACGTTTTAAATTATTACCTAAAAATAAAATAACAGTTTTCTAAACCTCTATCCTTTGCAGGTTTCACTATGTTCCAGCGTAAAATCCCCTTACCCACCAGATTCCTTCCTTGCAACCAACTTTTTTCAGATCTTTGCTGAACTTTGCTGTTGTCTTAGCTTCTCGATCATACCGATCTACCCAAAGTGGCTATCAGTGTACAGTAGAACCGCACTAATCCGACTTCTGCTAGTCAGTATCTCCGCGTAAACCGACCCTCTCGCTTAATCCGGGAGGTAGAGGAACGATATTTTCGCAGAATCCGGTAAAATTGTATATTTCGGTTCTCAAAAGGTCAGATATTTAAATTTTTTTAAATGTTATTTGTCTTAGGTTTTTGAATTAAAATCCATGTTTCAGACCTTGGAGACTCATCAATTGGTAGCATCAAAAAATTCGACCTTTTCTACCTTTTACCAAAATATCCGGAGAATGGTTAGTTCTAAAGGAAAACTTATTACATTCGAAATTAAACTGAAATATATTTTTATACAATTTTAACGGGTTTTGCACCATATGTCCTTAACGAAAACGTTCATAGCACTTTTCAATACGGACGAATTTAAAAATGGGTCACTTTGCTATAGACCAAACACAATACAGTGTTGATACTACTCATGCATCTATACATAAATAGTTAGCTAAAACATTTCCATGAATATTAGTCAATTGGTGTATATTACGTATGTTTCTGTTTCCTTTATATTTTAAAATGTTAATATATAACTTTCAGTATAATTAAAACATACTTTTAATTATGAAAAACATATGCTTCATTAAAATCTTCGGATCCGAGTTCGGCCCTATTCTTTGGTGCCTTAGGGTCGATTTAATGAGGTTCTACAGTAATCCAAATGAAATCATATTATGATGAAATATGTAAATATTAGAATGACATTACATCAATAGATGACTATACATAGTATTGTATGGTTGTATAGTTTTAAAATATGGGGGAATATTAGATCGTATAAACACACCCCAAGAAAAGTCAGAAAAAATGTTTGATAATTGACGAAGAAATCATGTAGTACTTTGAAGAAGTTGAGACAAAAGGTTCAGTAATGAAATAGGTTTAGAATAGATAAGAAATAAAAAGTTATAAAGAGACAATAAATTATAACGGCTCACGCGAAGTTACTCCTAAAACGGATAAGACGTCTTAAGCAGTAGCGCTCTTTAGCGGCAGAAAGCGAAACTAAAGAGAGCTAAATGTATATATCCATGATCCATTGCAATTATTATTCACTTCATTTTATTTAAAGTATGAGCTATATGCTATGAATAGACTTAATTTCTAGTATTTCTGATAGTCTTTCTAAATTCACTGAAATTAAAATGAGCACTCACTTGTCACATATTCGCTGAAAAATTCCTTTTAAGGCTTGTCTAAAGAATCCTTTTAGTTTTTCGTGTATCAGATATAGTTTTTATTATGTCCATGATTTTTAAGAAATTGTTCTTAGAGTGGGTCTTGGGGTCAACTTTTAGCATTGAAAAATTTTAAATTCATATATTTTTCGTTTTAATAGAATATATAGGGTTGATTAATTAACTGCCACTTATTATAGAATTATTTTATATAAAAATTAGTTTCGAATGACAAAAACTCATAATTAGTTCTAAAACATTCAAAATTTTCAAGAAATCAGCTCTTTGGGACAAAGATTATATATATCAAAGTTTTTAAAAATCTAAGACAAGAAATCACATATACTACTCACCTTTACTCAAGAAGGTAAAACAAACTTCTGAATGATATCAAGAGTGGAAGGGGAGATGGAAAGGTACAGGTAGGTCAAACCTTTCTGGGTTTTTCCTTTGACTGGTCGGTTTTTTCCATTTCTATTGGAAACAAATTTAAAAAAGGAATTTTGGAAATACCTGGCCATTTAAACAAAAATCTGGATTAGTTTTGAACAATTTTATTATTTCTGATAAATATTTCATTTTATGCTATTTTCTACTTGATTTATCAGTTTCTTTCCCGAGTCTTTATTAAATTTATGGTTATTTAAATTTAGATGGAATTCTGGATGTTATTATTGCATGTCCCTATATGTTCTTTTAATGTTTGATTTATTGATCGTCCAGTTTTCCCGTGTATTTTGCTTCACAGTCATTACATTTTACTTAAAGTACGCATGATGGTATAGAAGGATCAGTACAATTAGGATTGATAAATTAATTGCCACTTCTATTGGTATTATTTTATTAGAAAACTAGTTTCGAATGCTAAACATTCATCTTCAGTTCTAAAACATAAAAAATGTTTCAACACATGAGTACTATGTAACATAGATTATATACACTAAAGTTTTCAAAAATGCAAGACAAGAAATCAAAAAGCGGTGTATACGAACTAAAATGTAATGACTGTGAAGCAAAATACTCGGTAAAAACTGGACGAATCAAACAGTAAAAGAACATATAAGAGCATACACTAATAGGGCCCAACACACCAATTTCGTTATCCATCTAAATGAAAATAACCATAAATTTAATAAAGACTCGGGAGTAAAAATACTACGTCAAGTAGAAAATAGCCTAAAATTAATAGTTTAAAACCGATCCAGATTTTTGTTTAAATGATCTGATTAACGTATTCAATAGCCCCATTTCAAATTTGTTCCCCATAGGAACGGAAAAATCCAATGAGTCATAAGGAAAATCCCTTAGTAAATCACAAAAAATTAACCTACCTGCCCCCTTTCACTTCTCACGATGGGTATATTTCAGTTATCTCTGAGAACTTCTAAGTTGAATACTGATCTTTGATTTCTTGTCTTACATTTATTAAAACTTCAGTGTATATAATCTATGTAACATAGTACTGATGTGTTAATTTTTTTTTTTTGTTTTAGAACTGAAGATGAATGTTTAACATTCGAAACTGATATTCTAATAAAATAATCCCAATAGAAGTGGCAATTAATTTATCAATCCTAATGCATTAAATTTTAGTTCATATACACCGCTTTTCTTCCAAAGGTCTTTTTTGTCTTTAGGTGAAGGGAAATGAGATGGAAACGGTTTACCTATTTTAACTGCAGGATTAAGATCGAATAATTTTAGTTTTCTTGATCATATTCCTTATCAACATCTGTTCACGAACCAATAACAACAGCAAAACCTATTACGGGAAGCAATCAATCATCAATCCCACTCCAGTAGTCTATGCTAGCTGACTAGTAGTCTATGTTTACATCTTTATAGTTTTTAATTTTCAGTTTATAAAAGCATTCTACAAAACAGACATTCTCCAAGAGAAGACCCGAGAACGAGCGAAACAGATGGAACGAAATGGCAAACCAACTGACCAGAAAGAATCTTTTATTCCATTCAGTCAGGCCCTCTTTTAAAAACACTCGTCTTTTTTCTTTCTTTTAATATTTTTTTTTAGATTTCTTTTGTTTTGTTTTTAATTTTCCCTTTTAGAGGTCCTTCTTTAGAAGATTCTCTCTGATATCATTTTCTGCTTCGTATAAAACAATATTTTTTTCATCTTTTTTTTTTTTTAGGAACAGGATTAAATTCCACAGCTGATATCAGAAAATTGTTTTCTAATTTCCAATTTGTATTTTGCATTATCTCTTTGGCCGACTTTTTAAACAATTGACGAGAAACTGTAACCTATGTATCTATACACGATTAATCTTTACAATTATATAAAAGAACAAAACTATTATTCGTTCGTGATCACTAACCATGAAAACTACTAAACCAACGTGTACCAAATTTTAACCATATTATCTTTATGGCTCCAGAAAGGTTAGGCAATAATTAAATCTACTGATTTATAAATATTCTGTTATTAAAAAAACAAACAAATTATAAATAACAGTGAAGTTTGAATATTGACCGGTAGGTGGCGAGTGCCATTTTACATGAGAGGTTACAAAGATATGGTATTATAAAGATCTTGAAATGAATAAAACAAAAATTACTTAACTTCAATTAAATTATTAAAAAATATTTAAATATGTTCGATATAAGAATAAGAATAAGAATTTTGGGGGGTTGGGGCAAAAAATCCAACGTATTTGCATTTTTTTTCAGATTTATGCAAAAAAATATATACAAAAATGCATTAAATCGAAAAATGTGTTAATTATAAAACTAAAGTTTTTTGAAACTTGCATTTAAAGACATCTCTTAAGCTGAATTTGATTTAGGCGTTTATGGCCAAAAACCGGCAAAGGTCGCCAACTTTCTCAAAAAGTTGGTTTTGGTTTATAAGTCAATATTACAAAAACAGCTTATAAAATCAAAAAAATGTTATTTACCAATGGTTGTAGATCATTAGATTTTGTGCAATATAGGATTCTCAAAGATTCTGATTGCTACTACGAGATATGTCAATAAAACTTTTTAGTTCGGTTTGTTATTAAAGCGTGTTTTTTTTAGTTTTTTAAACTATAACTTTTTTTTATTGTGATCACTAAACACAAAAACTACTGAACCGATCTGTAGAAAATTTTAACTACATCCTTTTATTAGTTCAAGCAGGTTTAGCAATAATAAAATATACTGGTTCTAAATTAAATTCATATGAAAAATTCGATAAATATGTGTATTCCAGTAAAGTCTGAGAGTAAATATTTAAGTGGTTATCACCATTCTGCAATAGAATTTACAATGGTAAAACCACTGAGTTATCTGTTCTAAATATTAACTACATCATCTTTATAGTTCTAGAAAGGTTTAACGATAGTAAAATTTACAAAAGTAAACATTTAAATGTACAAGGTTGAGTGGCAAATACGAGGTTTACCACGCTGTCCTATACTTTTATGTTTAGAAATTAAAATACAACCAGATGAAATAAATAGTAATTATTTCTGACGAATAAAAATTATTATCAAATAAAAAAGTTGGTTGTTTGCTTTCATCATGTTGTGTAAAAATATGATAAATTGCTCTTCAGTCATAAGCACTGATAATGCAGTATTTACGTAATAATCAAACACCTAATCAGCACAATTTTAACCAGTTTGAGTGCTATGCGTGAAAATACAATTCAACACAAGACTTTATCGATGAACAAACAAATGTTTAATTATTAGTTAAAATTATCTAAGTTCGTGACTTATGAGAAAGAACCAAGCCACTGCTTGTAACATTAAACAAAAAAAAAATCATAGTTTGTTCTTCATATTCATATATTGTTATTTACAATGATTTTTTCTGTTCTTTATCTCAAGTACACTATATAATATATTTCAAAATAATATAATTGTTTCTTCCATATCATTTTCATAGCTAATAGGAATGTAGGGAATTAATCATCTCATCAATTAATATACCACCCAACTACGCCTTCCCCCTATTAGGTAATATTCGTTTAACAATACAGCGTTTGTGTGTATATATATATATATATATATATATATATATATATATATATATATATATATATATATATATGTGTGTGTGTGTGTGTATGTGTATATATATATATATATATATATATATATATATATATATATATATATATATATATATAAATACTGACTTATATACTTATATATGGATGCTGATGATGGATCTTACTATTGGTTCGGAAAAAGGCAACTGATTTATCGGAAGAAGGCGACCGGTGGAGTCCCATCACGTAGGGTCCAAATTGGCAGATACAGAAGCCCACTTGTGTTGGAAGTCCTCTTTATTTTCTTTTAACAAGTTTTCCTTTTTTTTTTCGATTCGTTTCCTTTCCTTCAACCCAATCCATGATTTATGCCCCGAAAGGTTTTCCGGATTTCCTGTAGCGATTGGCCCAGATTGCTTCATATCTCCAAGGCCTAGATCTTGTGCACTTTGTTCGATGAATATTGTATATCCTGTTTTCTGGATACGGAATTATTCTGACTCCAAGGAAGTAGTATGGATCCGGAAGTGATTTGAAACTGTTAAAACAGATCAAACCAGTTTATTCAAATAAACTGAATAAACTCAGATCAAAATATTTAATTATTTCTGCATGTCTCTTTATCTAACATTTTTTATTTATTTATTTCCCTTCCTTGCCTCTCGGCTACTCGGGTTTTGCAGGAATGACAAGGTAGCCATCACTGCTGGTTTTAACAGTTTAACATTATTATTTCAACATAACACTTCAATATTACTTTTAACATTGCAAGTTTAAATTTTCTCAAATATTTAACATAACATTTCAATATTACGTTTAACATTTCAAGATTACAGTTCACATTTAACATAACATTAAAATACATTAAACGTTTCATATAACAACATACTTATGTTTAATACAACATACCTATATTTAATACATCAATTACATACCTATAATTAATATAAGATACCTATATTAAAATTTTTAAATTTTATAGTTTTTACCTATATTACCTATACTTTTTTTACCTACATATACCTATATTAAAATGTTATAGTTTTTACATTTACGTCAGCATCATTTCTGTCTAGAGGTCTTTCGGGGGCATGGCCCCTTCTTCTTAGGTTAAAGTGCTCTACCCCCACTTCAGTTTTCCAACCATACACAAAACTTTTGTAATACGGGTAGTTGTCAGCCGAATCTAGTTAAGGTAAATCACTCTCCGTTAGAACGTAGAGCCCTGTTTCTCTCTGTAGCTTGGCTCTCAGTGCCTCAAAGGCAGTGCAGCTATTATCACATGTTCAGCGGTCTCCGGTACACCACAGCTGGGACAAAGCATGTCAATATTCTTACCATGTTTCTGGATCTTGGCTCGAAAGCCCCCGTGCCCTGTGAGAAACTGTGAGATCCAGTAATCCGGGAGGACCCAAGTTGCTTCAAGACGTGACCTAACAGTGGAGAAATGTCTTTTAGTAGTAGCAACTTTAGGTAAAAATTAAAAAATCAATTTCTTTTTAACAATAAGAACAAAAATTATATTTAACCCATGAAGGAGGCCTGAACTCCTATTGAGGTCTTAAAATTTTGTTTTAACCTTCTAAACACGTCAGAACGCAAAAATAAATAACTATTCGATAACAGTTACTTCAATTAAGGGTGTGGCTTGAATAAGGGTCTGAAATACCAAAGGCCTTTTTGTGGAAAACGTTCTATCTCTAAATAGTTTCAAGATAACTGTGTGAAAATTTTGATTAGGTAAAAAAATAGAACGAATTTCTTAACTTGGTCTTATGGTGTCTTCTTGTAATTCAAGGTTCTTGAACTTACTTTAGGGAATTTATAAAGTATTTCCTGTAAAACGAGTCTCTACCAAGCTAGTACGGATCGCCTTTACTTAGAAAATGCTGATTTGACTATTAAAATTCAGTTCGATTTGTTTCATAAATATTGTAGGGAGAATAGAAACAAATTTCTCTCTGTTAAATAATATACTTATCTCAATGTTTTCAGTCTGATTAATTTTACATTTTTTCGAAACTAAAACTGATGTTAGCAACTTGTTCATCGAATGTAAAAAAAGTTGGAAGCAAATGCAGAAGATCCATCCTCAATAAAGTATCCATCAATTAACTGTTGAAAGATATAAAACACTAAAAAGATAATTGTATTTCTTGAGCGATTTCAGCCTTCAGGAATCCACTGAAGAAGATTACATTGATGAAGGTGTTCTAATAATAACCGAAGAAATCCAAGTAGTCCAGTCAATGAGTGCTGAAATGAGGGGTGTAGAGTGCATGGAACAAGCGTTAATTTTTGACTTCACAGCTTCGTTTGGAGTAGTTAGAAGGTAAACATATTAAAAGTCCCCACCCCTGGAGGGTGAGCTAAAGGTGGGGGGAGGAGAGAAGGTCCCAATTTTGTTTTTCGATTATATCTCGAAACCGGTGGACTCTAGAAAAATATGCAGCAAATCGAAATTCCTATAAAATTAATTATATACGTTTTCGTGGAAATTCTAATGGTTTTCGAGATATACGTTATTAAAAATCGACAATTTTAGAAATAAAAAAAAATGTTTACCTCTTTTTTTGTTTAACATTAGAAGTAAATACCAGAAATGTATTGTGAAAGTAAATTTAATGCTCTACAATTTTAATTCTGGCGTTTTTTCTGAGAAACGATTGTGGAACGTAATAAAAGCAAAACTTTGACAAAAAGTAAGGTGACATTTGTTTTTTCCGAAAACCACCGATTTTCAATAACGTATATCTCGTAAGCGGTTAGAAATATCGGCAAATTTATATATAGTAAACTTTATAGTAAATTTAATTAGCTTTTATGTTCATTTTAAACATATTTTTCTAGAGCCGACCGTTTTCGAGATATTATTGAAAGACCAAAAAAATTAAACTTCTCCCCTCCCTCCCACCGTTAGCTCACACTCTAGGGGCGGGGACTTTTAGTATGTTTACCTCCTAACTATTCCTAACGAAGCTATGAAGTCAAAAATTATCGCATATTCCATGCACTCTATAATATGTTTATTGACTGGACTAAAGATGCAGATATTTCTTTTATTTTTTTTTAAAGTGATTTGAAAATCAAAGATTAAAGACGAGTTTCTATTTATTTATTTGATTCTCTTACGGAATAGTTGCTTAAAAAGTAGAAATTGAAAAGACCAATACAAAATTATGTACAAATCATTAAAGAATTTGAATGCTCATAGCTGGGACGTAAGGTATGTTTTGGTGTAAGGGTTATTTTTCCAGCCATATGCTCCATAGCCTGACTCAAAACCATATGTTACATTAAAAAGTTATTTGCGGTAGCGAAGTAAAAACGACCCCATTACAGTATTCTAGACTCAGACATATTTCCAAAGAAGTAGTTAAGTTTCTAATACATTATAATCGTAAAGAAAGTGATTTATTTTTCTACACGAATATATATGAAGATTAAAATTTTAGTGATGTTCCAACCTTTCCTTCTTATTGAAAAAAACAAAAAAAAAAAAAAAAGAAAGGACTGTAGAATAAGATAGTAGTCTGTGGGAGTATCGTCTTTAGTTTAAAGAAAAGCCCTTGTGTGCCAAACTCTGTCAAAAGCTTGAGCAACCTCCAGAAATACTCCAGTTGCATACAGTTTGTGCTCTAGTGCCGTGCATATGTAGTCGGTAACTCTGTGTAATTGATGTATAGTCGAATGTTGTGTTCTAACTCCAAATTGATGATCTGGTATTACCGTTCAGTTTTGTTATATATCAGAGAGTCTTTTGTATAATAAATGCTCGAAAATTTTGGAACAGACAGGAAGTAAGCTAATAGGTCGGTATGATGAGGGGATATTTTTTATCTTGTGTTTGGTTTGTGAATCATTGTATAGTGCGTGTTTCCACTGTAGAGGGAATTTAGTAGTCCTTAGTATTGCGTTGTAAATAGTAGTTAAGAATACTACCAGGTATGCAAGTTTAAAATGTCGTTTTAATTCCAATAGAATGCGCTCTTAGCCTATTGAAGGATTTGCTTATCTCTAAACGCTATTTTGTTTGTTAGTCATTTGTTTACAAAAGTCAGTTGTTTTTAAGTCGTTTACGTGGACGTATCATACCTTTCTTTGGTGTTAAAAATGTCTAATTTTAAGCCAAATAAAGAGCATTTGCGGCATGTCATGATTTCTTATTTAATCAAAGAAAAAGGCATCTGAATGTCATCGAATTCTTGTTGAGACTTTATGGCGATGTTGCTCCAACCGTCAGGACATGTGAACGTTTGGTTTCAAAGTTTCAAAACGTGGTGATTTTTGATGTTACTGATCAAAAAGCGAGAATATCGACCAAAAAAGTTTGAGGACTTCGAATTGCAATCTTTATTAGACGAAGACAATACCCAAACCCAACAAATGATGGCAGAACAGTTGAATGTCACTAGGCAAGCCATTTCCGATCGCCTGAGAGCTATGGGAAAGATTCAAAAGGTTGGAAAATGGGTTCCACATGAATTGGACGAACGACAGATGGAAAACGAAAACTGTGTGCGAAATGCTGCTTTTACGCCACGAAAGAAAGGTTTTTTTGCATCGAGTTGTAACTGGCGATGAAAATGGATTTATTTTCAGAATCCCAAACGAAAAAAAATGGGTAACGCCAGGACAACCATCCACATCGAGTGCAAGACCGGATCGTTTTGGGAAGAAGACAATGCTGTGTGTGTGGTGGGATCAGAAGGAGTAGTCTACTACGAGCTTCTCAAACCCGGCGAACAGTCATACCGAGCGCTACCCGACAACAAATGATCAATTTGAGTCACGCATTGATCGAAAAACGCCCAGAATGGGGCTCACAGCACGCCAAAGTCATTCTTCAGCATGATAACGCTCCTGCACATTCAGCCAGATTGACTAAGGAAACGATTTCTTCTTCGCTTGGTTGGGAACTCCTACCCCACCCTCCGTATTCACCTGACCTGGCGCCTTCTGATTATCACCTCTTCTCATCGATGGGACACTCATTGGCGGAGCAACACTTCAACAATTTCGAAAACGTACGAAAATGGCTCGATGAATGGATTTCAAATAAAGATGAAGCATTCTTTTGGAATGGTATCCATATATTGCCCGAGAGATGGACAAGATGTGTAGAAAGCGAGGGTCAGTACTTTGAATAAAATATATTATACTTTTTTTTAAATTACTGTGTATATATTTTAAGAAATAAACGACATTTTAAACTTGCATACCTGGTAGACCTTTCCTAGGCATTTGTTGGAGTACTCTAGCAGTGATCAGATCATAGCCAGGGGCTTTTCTTTTCGGTAACTTTTTTATTTGTTCGGCAACTTGAGCTGGTGTGAAGGGAGGTGGAGGTAATGTCAGTTGAAGGGTACATCTAAAGCTGCTGTGTATATGTTTGTCATGTTCAATGTTATTGCAGTTCGTATGTGTGTAACACAGTTGAGAGATGTTTAGCAAAAAGTTCTGATCTTTCTCCACATCGGTCACGGCCCAAGAGCCATCCTCCTTTCGGAGGGTGCTTGGACTTCACGATGCCCGGTAAGATTTCTAGTACGCCTCCATAGGCTTCCATCATCAATTTAAGGTTACTAAATGTAATTATCGTAATTCGCTCTTTTAAATTTTAGTATCTGTCGCTTGAGTTCGTTATTAAGTCTATTAAAAGTTCCGTTTGTCTGAGGGCAATCTGTCCGTCTGCCATAGTTCCGTGCTCTTCTCTTTGCTCCTGATCAAATCCCTTATGTATTGAGGGTAAATGGGTAGCTTTTTCTGACTTTCTATGCGTGGGAACTGAAGAAGACCACGGGCGCTTCTTGTATGTTCTGAGTGAAATATTCTATGCTCATCCAGTTCATTTTCAGTCTTGATAGATAAGGAATTGAGAGAGATCGTTCAAAAAGGTTCTAAATGCATCCCAATCATTTTGCCGTTAGTAAAGAGTCGGCTTTTTTTTTTTTTTTTTGCTTCACATGGTTTTCTTCAAATAGTAATAAATGCACAAGAGAATGAAATTAAAATTAAATTACAAATTGAACTTATATTATACAGAATAAAAAAGGGTTTCATTCTATAAATACTTTTATCACTCATTTCATTTATGTAGTGATAATATTATTTAATTTTTTTTTTTTTTTTTCAATCAAGTAATAGAAAAATATGATATATTTAATAAAGTAAATATAGGTTATATCTTCTCTTGTATTTTTACTATATCAATAACTGAATAATTAAAAAAGAAGGGGAATGGTAAACATAAGCAATGTTTTTGTCCTTCAAATAAAAGAAAAATATCAAATGCGCTTTTTTTATTATTAATCATATTATACCAAAAACAAAATTATATATATATATTCTCAAACTGCCTTATTAAATAGCTTCCGAAATTGTAATTTTTATTTTTATTTTCTCCTTTTCCTCGAAGCTTAGCAACATTTATTTGTATTCCTTTTTGCTATAGATATTGATTGATCAATAAATTTAATTCGAACAGTGCAGTCATTTTATCTTTATTTTTTGAATATTTTTTTTTATGAAGTATTTTTTTTTTTTTAAAGAGCCTAATTTATTTAAGCTTTGTTACTCTAATTTTTTTGGAAATTCCCTTTCCAATCATGCTGCAAGAATAACTTTATCTTTTCAGAACAGTGAGCTGGAAACAAGGCCAATACTAAACTGATCATTTTTTTTTTCTTTTTATCTCCCATACAATATATGATATTTACTTACTTTAACCATTTTTAGAACATATGATACAACATATAAAGCTAATATTCTCATATAATAGTCTAAATATTGTTTGTATATTTGTATATCAGAGTCTTGAACGCTGTATCCTATTTAATAAATACGAGGTACCGGAGAAATTTAAATAATAACTAATTTTTTTTTTTGCTAATTATGGCACAATTCAAACCAACATTATTAAATCTAAATCCTTGTATTTTCCTCACAAATGTTAAAAATGAATTTTAAATGAATAAAATGTTCGACATGAAATATCGGGTCTATGATTTTATTAAATCTGTTATTTTTTTTTCCAGAAAAGAAACTTCAAATCTGGAACGGGTTGAATTAGTATATAGGTTCCTTAAATATCGTCAATGGTGACTAGTTTATTTTATTAGCATTATGGTATTATTTTACCTTTTTATCTATTAAATGCAACATAATCATAGCTCGGCAAAATTTAATTACAGCTATTTGACAACCAATTTCCTGGAATCAATCACCTAATTTTATAATGATTAAATCGTTCAGTCAAACAATTAGATCACTAAAAAATAACGGAAACATTTAATCATGATTAAATTAACGTGATTGATTCCAGTTAATTAGTTATCAAATAGCTAAGATTAAATTTTGCCCAACTATGAGCAAAATTACTTATTTCTAAGGCAACCCACGGTCCTGAAGCAATTACAGTGATAAAAGAACTCATTTTCAATTAATTTGTTATTAAAAAACGTATAATATGTGGATAACACTAAAGTTTGAAAATTGACCTACAGGTGGCGAGTGACATTCTACATGAGAGGTTACAAAGGTACGGTCATGGAGTTATAGACAAGTGGAGGGGGCTTACCTCTCAATAGCTAGAACAGGCAGCCATTTTGATGTGCACCGTATTATTAGAATATTAACCTCTTATCAGTTCAAATTTTGGCCTCCTAGGCTTTATAATGCTGTTATTTTATTTTAGTGATTTATTTACTTTAGTGATTTACTTATTTTATTTATTACGAACCCTTTCAATAACCCTAGGCTATATAGAAAGAATGCAAGTAACCAGTTGGGCATAGTGGGCGTGGCCGGTTATTTTTTGGTCTCGCCCCTCACGGAACAATATACGGGAAGGGCCTCTCCATAGTACTATAACTCCATGGGTACGGTGTTATATACAACTTAGTATTGATAATAAAATTTACTTATATTCAAATAATGAAAAAATTTGTAATATATGGTGCGACATGTGAAGTTTGAAAATCGACAAATATCTGGTTAGCATTATTCCGCGATATAGTTTGCTATTGTAAAACTACTGAACCCATCTATACCAAATTTTAACTTGATCGTCTTCATATTTTTAGGAAGTATTAGAAATATTATAGAACGAGGTTTGCCACACGGTCATATAAATTTATGGTATGACATTAAAATCGAACCAGATTAAATCAATTAAATTATTACCAAATCAAAATGTTGATAATATTTTTGATATTGTGCGTAAAAATATGATCCATATGCCTTTGGTTGTAAGCAGTGATGATGCAGACCATTATCTGCAAAAGCTTTTTTGTAGTCTCTGTCCATCTAGATTTACAATTCATATATTGAAATTTAAAAAATGTCCAATAATGCTTCTACATAATCTTCAAACAGCTAATCAGTGAAATTTTAACGAGGTTAAAAATAATTGTTATGCGTGAAAATAACATTCATGAAATAATGCTTCATTGTACAAGATTTTTGTATATAAAAAAATAAAGCTTTAATAATTAGCTAAAATTATCTATGTTCTTATTTAAAATTATCTTGCGAAGCCGCGACGAGGGATGCCAGAAAAATATATTTGCAAATCCTATTTCTAGACCTATGCGCTAGATGTTGCAATGAGCCAACTCGTTTAGCGAGAAAGAAAATGTTAGATATTGCTAAACTAAAATGAGATATTTCCTAGCTATCGAACTAGATAAACTCTTAGAGACTGAAAGAATACTTGCAATCTGTAGGGCACCCTGTCCCATAAATATCTACTCTAAGAACCATATTGGATCTCTCTTGACTGATTTCTTCCTCGGGAAGTAACCTCCCCTCCTCCCCATTTTCTTCTAGGGGTCTCTTCGCTTCGGATGGAGTGAAGAATGGGGGAAAATTCTATTCAGTTTTCATCACTTTCATCAGCGCTATGAAAGATTAGGAGAGGCAGAGTTATAGTAGAAGAGATAGAGCATGTTTTCAGGTGTCATATGATATTATCTTTCAAAATGATAAAATTCAATCCAATACAAATTTAGTTGATAAGAATAATGCTGAACAAATAAACGAAGATTCTTATTAAAAAAAAACAAAAAAACATCGCTTGAGGATTTTAATTCTAATTATTGCGTAACAAACAATAAATATTTAATCTTAGCGTTGGAAATCATTTATTACTAATCCGTAAATAGGCCTGAGATAGAGTGAATTGTTAGTTATGGTCACTAGACCAGTTATGGGCGGGCTTATACAATTTTAGGAATAATAAGCATCTAATCCATTTATTTTTAATACCACCTAGATAAATATTCCTGAAAAGGATTTAAGATTCAGTTACTAATGAAACTCTCCTTCCTATCCCCATCCAATTGCCATTAAAAAATATTTTTCTCAAATAGTGTCCTGAAATACCTCTTATTTTTTAGTAAGATCGTTTTAAAAATGAGGGATTTTTAAGGAATTATAGTGAAATTGTTTCATTAATTTTTAATTTTTGAGTTATGTAACTTCTAATTAGAATTCAGACTTTCATACAAGCTCCATTATGTTGGACTATCTGATTTTAATTACACAATAATTTTGAACTGACCATAATCGATGTATAAAAATACAAGATATGTGTTATGGTCACCCCTATCCAGTTCAATGTTCTTTGGTGTTAAACGTTCTTTCTGCTAATAAAAACATAACTTTCTTCATTTGATAATGTCCTTTTAAAACTTAAATACTACATACCTTCCTAGTAGTGGTCATGTTTGACCTTACGTCTCTTAAATGACCATTACGAGTTAATATGGTCAGTTATATTCTGTACTTCGCGGATGGCTACTGCTGTTAAATAAAACTGGAAACATCGAAAGAAGATAATTTACAAAAAAATAAATTCCGATTTCTTTTAATTCATTAATTGTTTTAGTAGGAATGATTACCATACCGTATGCTGTTACTGCTGTAGAAAAATTAACGAGAAGTGCGGCTAAAAATTATACTCTGGTAAATAGTTGTTAAAATTTATTTTCAACTATCATTTTATAACAGTTTTCTAAAATAATAAGAAACTACAAAATTTGTAAATGAGTCCATCGAATGAGTGTTTTTAAATATATATTCAAATATTTGTTAAACTGCGTTGTATTAGTATTTAAATTATTTTGATGGTTTTGTTCATTATTAATATTGATTTTTAAATTATTTAAATCATTCGTTTAAAGATTAGTTTGTCACATGACCGTAACTAGTCCTGGCAATGACGATAACTGGGACAACATGGCCATAACTGGTATTTTCAGCTCTGTAAAAAATTAAAATAATTAATTTGATAGAAAGCTTTAGTTTTTATGTTAATTTTACATTTAATTGAATAACCTTTTGAGAATCTAAATATGTAACCGAAGATGTCATATTACAAATGGCATAAACGAAATTCCCATCGACAATTTAACTAGTGATTTACTCTACTGGAACTCTGAACCAGGAAAAGGTAGGCTTGGTGGACCTTTATTATTGTAAATACTGTAATAATGTTTCGTGTAGACAAACGAAGATGTTACTATCAATAATCAATACCGTCTTGAGAAGATGATGGTCCTGCCCGTGCAAATAAGATCAAAGGGGAACCGGCAGGCTGGGTAAACCCAATAGGTACTAGTCTCTGCTATGCCAATATCGAACGCAAGCTAACAGATTCCTTCCATTCATTTACTGTTCGGTGTGATTCTGATTAGGCTGTACAAATAAAATAATTAATATCATTATTAATAAATATCCTGGCAATAATTTTGAATAAGGTTATTAATTACTGTTTTTTTTTCTTTTTCATAATGTTATGTTATATTTAACTTTAAAATTTCGATGAGGTACAAGGGTATAGCGCTAATTCGATGAAGTAGATAATCGGAGTGTGCAGTCGAGAATAAATTTAAATTGTGGCAACGTTTCGGCTTACCTTGTAAGCTTTCATAAGGGCTAGAAGAAGAAAAGTACAACTATCGACGAGGGACTCCAGCCCTATCACGTGCCCAGAATACATTTTACCGATTCTAACCTTGTTCCGATTAATTTCAATGTTTTAATCACTACCCTTCGAGGGGAAAATTATTCTCCATCATTCACAAACTCTAAACCCATTTTCAAACTAATATTAACCTCTGTTATACCTTATTACATTAAAATAAGAAATAAAAAAATAATTATGTGTGAATATGACAATGTCAAACTACACTTCCCGTCAAAAGTATTGCAACACCCATAATTCTTGGTTATTAATTTAATCCATACTTGTTTATATTTATATTAATATTATTTATTAAACGTGAGACATTAAGGATTAGACACATCATTGTTATTCACTGTTTAATAACAGATGATGGTATTTAGTTTATTTTTTTCAAATTTTCTTTCAGTACATGTTTATCATTTGTATCGTTATTTTATTCGAAATCTTTTTACAAGTGTACCAAGACTAGTGGAAGCATTCATTTAAGCCAGAGGGGGCAATACGTCTTATTAAATATAAATTAAAAATTTTAATTATCTTTTATTACAAACCACAAGTGAGATGTATCAGGAGAGATTTGAAGGCAATTCGATTCATTTTTGACGTTTCATAGAAGACTATTAAACTTAAACATGAAGATTAATCAAAAATACAGATTTTTGAGTTGTGTCACTTTAGAAATACATGTGCGATATGTTACACACTATTGAAAGGCAAACAACATAAATTAAAACAGTGAAAGTGTAACTATTTTATGATATAACGAAGTTGAGCTTTGGTGCTCCACTAAACCATCCAATTCATCTCGTATCTAATCTTTACATTCCAAAATCCTTCGAAAAATCACCAGTATTTCTTACATTTTTACTAATAAACTTATCCATGAAGATCTTAATGTTCCATGAGTAGCTGAATCAGCCCAAACCAGATACCTATCCTTTCATAGTAAGCTCCACAACCACTCAAATCCACTAATTTCTCAACTTGCAATACACACTTTTCCCGATAATCCTCCGAGGCGTCTGTAGAACAGATAGCCTAGAAACACTCTAAATTATTCTTGATGTGCTACAGATGAGTAGTTCTTTCCAACTTTTGACATGTTATTGTAATCGTATTTAATACATATTTAATACAGTTGTAAATTTAAATAAATAGATAAAAAAGAAAAAAAAATGTATGATATCGAGATGGGAGACGGCAAAAGGTTGTTAGTCGGTTTCCAACTTCTTCGTCATTCTACAGACTCAGTACACTATTAACACACCCATGTCTATGCCTATTTATACATATGTCTATTTTATATTGCTTACATTTACAAAATTTTATTCTCAGAATTCTTATAACAGATTTATTAGTGTATAAGTTCCTCTGGATGACTATCAGAAAGCGGTAAAGGCTAAAATAAAAAATATTAAGGAAGGCAAATATATTTAAAATATATAAGCGTTGAAAAGTCTAAAAGATTAAGGCTATAAAACATAATAAATAAAATGTAAAAATGAAGCTTTACTTCACTTTTATTCCCTTCTCCGATTTATGGGATTCCCATTATATATTTATTTTTATATCTCTGAATTTAAAATAGGGAATAAAACTTTTATTACAATCATAAACATTTACAAAACTAAGTTATTGGCCTTGCGTAGGACTTTGATAATACTTTTCCATAGAATAATCAAAATTTAAATAAGTACCTCCTGACACTAGCGGAAAATATAGTCATCACTGTTCTGCTAATTTTTACATTTATATTAATTACTTATCTAGAATTAATTACCTAATTATAAAGCCAAAGACCACTATAGCCTCTTTTTTCTTCTTTTTTTGTTAAGATCTCTGTGGATGACGCTACAATTTTATTCGTCATGAAGGAAACCCGGCAGTTATCTTCTCCAGGATCTCTTTCCCGCTCTGACCTCCGCCCATCTCGCCTTCATCCTTTACTGTTCTCCTTTCTCCTCTCCTACGACCACACACGCGTGTTCGGTCTGCTCACCCTTCCGCACTCAATCCGCTCCCTCTCCTCCTCTTCCCTCTTGTACTGTGCTCAGTTGTGTATTGCGCTTTCCTGTATTCCGCAACCTTGCAGGGCAGCTCTGCACTCCATGATCCATGAATTGTTATATGCCTTTAGTTTACCAAAATAGTCGAATACCCTTTTGGTCAGTCTGTTCGGATCCATCGTCGTCAAGTGTCCGTTAAAGGCGAGGCGTCTTTTCCGCATTTTGGAGACGATGCTCTCTGAGAACTCGTACACTTCCTCGTTTTAATTGTAAATGAATAATTTATTTTAGGATGAACAAAATATAACGATTTAATAACATTTTACATGTTAGTCCTGTTAAATCTGCAACAAGATATATATTGATATAACTTTAATTTATATAATGGGAGGCAAAAACTACCTTTTTGAAAATTGATTTTTCAAACTTTTTACGGGCTTACGTCACCATATATTTTGAAACGAGCATGTGAAAAGTTTTAGGATTATTTAAAAAAAAATCACCAAGAAATTTCAAATTTCCATTTATAAATTTATGGACCATTGATAAATTTAAAGTTTTATACACGTCCCTTGCGCCGCGTCTTGTTTTTGATAGGCTATATGTCTACGTGATTTTAAATGAATTCTTGAGAGATAGACAGAATATAATGCATAACTGTAATAAATCATATTAATTTAAAATTTAAAAATATTAATTTATTTTTTTAGCATACTAGAGTGCTCTACTGTAGAAGATAACCTCTCTAGGAATTTTCATAGTTCAACCTGTTTATCTAGGTGATAGATTCTAGATAGATAAATAGATCCTCTATTTTTTTAATTTCAAGGAATAAGATGATTTACAGGAGTTGCTTATTTTTGCACTTACCCCATAAAAGAATCAATTCACTGCTAAGGAGTTTAGAAGAGATTTATGCACTTATCCCGTTCAGGTGGGGCAAGTGCGTAATGGGACTTAAAATTGATTTTCCTTCGCACTGATAATAACTTTTAAGACTATACTGCTGAAAAGAGTATAGTTCAACGTTTGCAATATAAGAAAAAATATTATCCTAGCATTAATAGCTGATTTTATATATTAAGGTTAAGTTGAACTTTGCACTCAATATGACACACTTGTCCCACTTCACCATACTGTTTTCTTATATTTAATAATCGTTTTGAATAATCATAAATCGTTTCATATCCTCTAGCGAATATGAGGACATAAGAACCAAAAGAAAATGAAATTTTAAGTCATTAAAAAAAAAAAAAAAACACATTGGGTGGAATTTTTGCAGTATGCATTGTACAGCCAGATTATTTTATCAGCTATAAAATTTATGACTGCGATTTCATATTAATAGAATTTAAAATTATTAAATTCCACCGGTCGTTGTATTTTGTAACACTCGACTTGTTTTCTCTTTTCCTCGCTAAAATTTTAATAGATCATATTACCTTTTTTATTTATTTCCTTTTTTGTTTACTTACAAGGGGAGGATACACAAATCTCTTACGGGCCTTGTTGGCATTTTTTTTTTGGTTGCTGTTCAAAAAATATTAGACACGTATATTGCCGTTCCGACTAATGGTGCCCTAGAAGCCGAGAAAAATAACATTAAACTAATTTATTTTTTATCTATAGTTTAAAAAAATATATCGCCATAATACTTGCACCAAAATTTTTATTTTGAAGGGCAAATCAATCAAAAATAGATAGATTCAGGTTTAAAATAATTAAACTTTTAAAAAATGATTAGATCTTACGTCATTTTTTGGGTTAAAAAATCTATAAAGGTAGTTTGCTTGAAAATTTAATCATTATTTTTAAATTTAATTCACTTTTTACCACTAGAAATATTACACGCAACCCAATTGGTGTTGCTCGGATCGAAATTTTACGACAGTTTTCTAAACAGACATTTAATAAAAATATATTTTGTTTAATGTAATATGTCGCTAGGAAGTTTAGGAGCTATATTGGTTTGAATGAAAAAAAAAAGCATGTTTCGCCTACATTTTTTAAGTGTTAGTGTTTTTTTGACACGCGTTAGCTCTATTGGTGATGATTGGATCGAAAATTCACCAACAGTTTATCAGAAATTTAACCTTCCACTGGATATATCTTGTAATATCTTCCAGGAAAATTGACTTTTACTATTCTTCGAGATACTATTTGCGCCAGTAATTTTCCACTGTGATAGGAGGGATGGTTTCCTGATTGGAAAATATTTAGTCTTCAGTGTTGCACAAAGTACAACAAGCGACGGCTCTTGTTTTGTTTTTTTCTCGTCCTTTTCTCGGTAATCAGATTCGGTATAATGTAAGAAGAATTCCGTTTTGATTAGGTGAATACCTTTAAAATTGTAATATATTCCTCAAGTTTTGCAGAAGCTCAAGGAGGAAGAAAAAAGAACCGGACAATGAAATAAAAATTTGGATTTTAGTGAAGAGAAAATAGAAAATGTTTTAGATCTTGTCAGGGGGGGTTAAATGGTATCTACATTTTACTTTTGAAAATTATCCTTAAACATTGTTTTTACAATAATTGTTCATAAAAACAACCATTTTAGACGTGCAAATAATTTAATTTGACTGTAATATTGCAAATAAAAATTTATCTTGATATATATTTGTTTTTATTATTTTGAATCATAAAACTATTCATTTTCGTTTAAAATATTTTATTGAACATATTTAATACAAAAATTGGACCAAAAACGGGTAAAAAATAGGGTTCTGTACTGCAAAGAATAATGGAGAATATTTTTGATACGTAACACTCTTCGGTAGGATGATTTGGGAGCTATAAAATTTTCATACTTTATTATGAGCTTAAGCAGTAGATTATTTGTATAGATTATTGAATATTATGTAAATTTTTTGATTATATTATTAATGATAGTTTATCCAAGGCATTCAAAACAGGAACAATACAAAACGTACGAGTGATTTTTAAGTAAAAGTGGCGTTTTGTTGGAACCCTTTAAAGGATGCCGTAAAAGGCAAAGGCGCTTTATAATAGGGCGACAATGAAATTAGCTGTGAAGGAAAAGAAGGGGAAGAAGAGAGCGCCGGATGTTCTTAACCTGACACCCCCCTTCCAGAAATAATTCCATCAGAGGCGGGGGGGGGGGGGGGGGGGGGGGACTAATTCAGATCCAGCAGCCGGAGACAAATCATATCCCGCCCCGGAGAAGAAAAATTAACACCGGACGAGCTATATCGCTAAAAAGCTTTTCCATCAAAGTCATTACCGGCTTAAGGTTCGCTAAAACGGGGAAAATCTCCTGGCTTAGGTATCATTTTTAATGGGACTTTTTACGGGAGGTTTAGAACACACCTCCCTTTCCGGGAGCAACTTCTCCTTGTTAAGTTTAAAAAGCTTCCAGAGAACTCTGTTTTATTCCGTTCCGTTCCAAGTTTTTAAGCACAACAAGGTAAAAATAAAAATAAAAAAAAAAAGTTCAAAAATATACAGATCTAAAAACAAAGAACAAACTTCTTTATTGGATTTACTGCAAGCGGTTTCCGCGACTCTACTTAAAATGTGGAATCAAATTAGAGAACATGCTTTTCAAATTAAAAGAAACTTTTATTTAGAAGTCTTTATTTATTGACGAATTATTACAATTTTATTTATATTAGGGCAACTAAGAAAATAAATTATTTTTAATCTAATAATACAATATATATATATATATATATATATATATATATATATATATATATATATTATTTTTTTTAGCCCATCTAGGAGCGCTTATGGTCAGCTCCTTACGATACCTTCTTATGTCCACACTACTTCCTGAGACCAGCCAATAGTTTTACCTTTTTCTCTTTCGTCATGGGTTTTCGACCAGTTTAACTTTTGGTAGTAGTGACCAAGATTTCACCATATTTCTAAATTTCGACCGTTCCAACCCATCAAGTTCAAAAATTCCGGACTTCATTGAGCCACAAACTTCGAGTCTTATAGCATTTAATTAGCGAGAAGATCTTCTAGGTAAGCTTATCGTTGTCCGTTCTCAGGAGGTGCCCGTAGAATTCCAGCCACCTACATCGCATACTAGTGTTGGATCTTTCCAAATGTCGGTAAAATTTGTGATTCGCCTTTAGTCTGTAGGATCCATCTGGGAGACCTCTCGTTCCATGAATTTTCCTGAGAATACGTCTTTCGACTTTTTCGAAATCATCCAAGGGGCCCTTTTTGTTCATTAGTGAAGTTTCAGCTATACAATATATTTATTAAAAAATATAAAATAATAATCTAAAATTTATTAATAAAATTGGAACTAGAGTAACCGAGGGGGTCAGAACCGAGTTAGGCTTGGGTAAAGAAATACTCAGTTAATTGAGAACCCAAAAAGTAAGGGAAATACATGAGAAAAATACCAACAGTAAAGCGTCGATTACGAAGTTTTTCGACTCGAACTGCCCGTCTCACTGTAAAGATTATATGGTACCTGATGATTGATTTAGAATTATTTTTGGTTCCCGTCATTGTTGATTTACGAACCTTGAAATCAATAGCTAACATCTGATCCAATCCACTTTTCTTTAGCCACGTAATCATTTACATTTTATCCTTAAATGAAAAAATCTCTTGTTTTCTTTTTGTTAGCATGGATGATGATAGTTTTTAAAACGAAAATTGATCTCAAAGGCGATGTATACCTCACAAAGAAAGATTTAAGGCTTAACTTGAGATATATTAACAACTAAATAATTAAGAAGATATTGAGAAAAAACAAACAAAATGGTCTAATTAGTACATAGTTCTCAGTAAACAAAATTATAGGTATGTATATAAGTTGATTTTTGATAGTTTCTATAATAAATTGAGCTAACCTTATAGACAATAATTTTGTTTTTCCTTTAATTTTATTTTAAATAAATACAATTTTAACAATATAAATAAATAATTAGATGATCAATTTGATTAAAATTACCAAAAAAAATGGTTCCATTAATTGATCGTTCCGATAATTGTAGCTCGGATAATCGACGCTCCATTGCATATCTATCTAATAACAAAACAATACTTATTATCTATTGAATTATAATATACATAAGTAACATTAATACACTTAAAGAGTAAAAGGAAGCATGGGCCAAGTCCTATATATAAATATATATAAAATAATTAATTTTTTTTGTCTGAGAACTTTATTTACAATATTCCTAACTACGTTACTGACTTATTTATCCATAAAATCTTACAATCTTCTCTATCTCTAATAAAAACTATTAAATCTCTTCAGTAAGAAATGATAACTTTTAACGCTTTGTAATATTAAAATAAAATATATATACAAAACACAAAAGCTGGAACGTCTCCAAGAAAATAAAATAAATCTCTTTACTAATTTACAGTTTTAATGTTAGTTAGGAATCCAATTATATAAATTGACAAAGCAATGTTTAGAGGATAAAAAGAAATGAAAAGGATAATCACATTTCCGTATCAAGTAACAAAGTGTTAATTATTTCAACTAAATCTGATAAAGGAAATTCTAAATTTCATTTGACAATAAACCTTTGAGATAAAGGATTTAAAACCTCTGTGAGTATATTTAACACTACAAAGGTTCTGATCTTATTATCTCTTACAGTTGGATAGGATATCTCTAACGGAATATTAAGGAACAACTCCGTTGATATTTTTATTTTCTCGGATAATTTTTTTTTTTTTAATAACAATTTATTGATATTTACAACTGTACAAAATTTATACATCGAGTAAATAAATAACGTGATAAAACTTGACAAGTACAAGTAAAGTTTCTTCTTTTCAGACTCCTCGGAGGATTATCAGGAATGGAGTGGGAAGCAAGTTGAGAAACTAATGGATTTGAGTGGTTATGAAGTTTACTATGAAAGGATAGGTATCTTGTTTGGGCTAACTCAGCAACATATGGAACATGAAGGTCTTTATGGATAAGCTTATTGGTGACAAAGTAAGGGGCATTTAGGATTTTTCGAAGGATTTTGAATTGTAAGGATTGGATACGAGATGAATTGGATGGTTTAGTAGAGTCCCAAAGCTCAACTCCGTTCGTCCAGAAGGATCTAATCACAGTCATGTATATTAGTCTTTTGTAATTAATTGGGAGCTTTGAACGTTTGTCTAATAAATGTTGAAGTAATCTGTAACGACGGGCACTTTCTTATCTTTTTAGTATTTTATGTGGATTCCAAGTAAGACGTTTGTCCAAGTGGAGTCCTAGGTAGCGGATCTGTTCAACAGGGATTGATAGAATATCATTGAAGGATATTGTAGAACAGGAAGTCGTGTGTTTACGACGAAGGGTAAAGGTTATTTGGTGAAATTTGTTTGGATTTATTTTGATTCTCCATTTTTGACACCATTCTTGAAGGGTTAGGATATGGGATTGGAGTGTTTGGGAGGCAATGAAGGGATCGTTGTTTACTGATAACACTCATGTGTTACGCGTAAATGGTGAGGACAGTGGTAGGATAAGTTGGAATGTCAGAAAAAATTAATTATATTTTTTTTAGATGTTTACGTTCCTAAATACTTTAGCCAGTATATATGAAATATATTGGGATTATTAAAAATATTTATTAAATAAAATACAGCCGTTTTTAAAATAGCAAGAAAATTTAAATCTATGAAATTATAAACTTTTAAGTCTTACTTATACGGTTCTTGGCTTGTATAATGTCTTGCATTCGATAAGGTATAGGTCTAAAATAATTTTAAATATATGTATTATTAAGAAGAGTTATGCCCCATCATATTTAAAACTGTAAAAATTCTTATTAGTTTATAATCACGCAACTATATAATTCTTTAAATACTGATTGATTTGATTTAATTATTATTTTTAAGATCTCCAATACGTTTATTTTGCTCTGGTTAAAGTGTATTGCCAGGGGCGAAGCGACCTTAACTTAGGCCTGGAGCCTTTGCTCAATATGGGGTTTGATATATATGCATATATATACCGTAAACGGGAACTACTTTAGACATACGAATTCAAAACGAAAATCCTTCGGTCGGATTCAATTTGCAAGCTAGCATCCTCTGGTTTGTTCTGCGCATTTAAGGATTAAGCATAGAATTCGCTGTGGCCACGATAAGACCACATGTTGGCCGTCCTTGGCCATTGTAAGCCTTTTTATGGTATCAATATTAACAAATGTTCTTATAAACCTGTTCAAACCGCATCTGGCCTGGCTTATTTAGCAACAGGATTGCCTTATTAATACATTCATTACCAATCTATTCAGAAAAATTTTCGTTTTTGCTTCATGTCTATGTTCTATGCCATATACAGACAGTCAAAAAAGTTCACCTAATTTAGGTAAAGAAGTTCCATTCTATCATTAGAAAGTTCCATTCTGATTTAGGTGTTTACTTCTCCATATCAGATGCGTCTCGATGGGGGGGGGGGGGGGGAGAGAGTTTGGCTTTTTATACATTTTTACTACAATCTATTTACCACAATTTACATCGTTCTTATATCCTACATACGTTTTCTACTCCAAAAGGTTCCTTGAACTGGAATATTTCTTCTAGGCATTCCAATTTTCACTTCCTGCCCCCTTAACCTCATAGTTCCACCAGTTTTTTAGTTTTTAAGAGATCCAAAATTTTTGACCATAGAAAATTCTCATAGCGCATTAAAAAAAATAAATAAATAAAAAGACTCTTGGCCCTCAATGTAAGAACTATGCAAATAAACAAAACATTCTTTGCCCGTAATGAATTACTATAATTTATGTAAAGCTAATATTTTTAGGATGCGCGATATATACCATAAATGGGGGTTACTTTGAACAGGTTTTGCACAGTAGTGCGATAGTTTTTGTGGATATTTTAAATTTTCTTAGGGTCCGTTTATGTTGGAGCTGCGATAAGCGATGAGAGCGGCGATACTAGCGAAGCTGTGAACACCTTTCTATGTTTGTCACTGTAGTGTTTATATTGGAGCTGCGAGTAGAGCGGCGATTAGAGCGGCGACTAACGATAAGATCGTCGGTAATCACTTTTCCCGTTTTCTCAGCTCTTATCGAGTATGAATGTTGAGTTATTAATAAGTGAAGTTTTTGTTAGGGCACCGATGTGAAACTTTTATTCTCTAATCATTCCATTAAATTTGTAAAACTATTTCATTAATATTTTGTAAAATATATTGTAATAGATAAAGAAACTTTGAAAAAAAAAAAAAAAGTTTTTACTAACCTGATTGTTATCATTAAGCGCGCCTCTTCTAAAAGAGGTCTACTGTGACAATTATACCATTTTTCTGCATTTTATAAGACATTTTTGGTAATATGTAGTCAAAAGTTTCGATTTTCATTCGCATATACTCACTAAATTTTCTGGGATGTTGCCTTAAATCTTTATGAAGATGGTGAAATTCCCCAAACGTAAACCTTCATTATTAATAGGGCGAGCTGCAAATTCGCGCTTTTTCCGCTTGACTGCAGTAACATTATATTTTACAGCACTTGACGACAAAAGCATTTATTCCTTTTCGGAATCACTCATTATATGGTATACTCACTCGGTATAAACTATATTTACTATTTAACTATAATTTCTTAATACCACTGTAGAATAGAAGTGGTTTAAGCTATTTATTAAAGCTCCGCTAGTATCGCCGCTCTCCTCGCTTATCGTAGCTCCAACATAAACGAACCCTTACAAAAAATTATAGATACACTACTCGGCTTCAAATTCCCGTATGAGCGATTCCGCTATCTTTAATACGAGGGACAGGGGAGTCATTTTTCTCTTGTTCAAAGTTGTCCCTCAGGAAAGAGATTTTTTTTTCTAATAAAATATATAAAATAAAATAAATGAGTATGAGACATAAAGCAAAAAAGAAAACGTTGCTGAATAGATCGGTGATGAATGTATGTACTCATAAGACAATCGCCAGTCCAAATGAGGTTTGAACAGGTTTATAAGAACAACTGTTAACACTGATTTCCATTTTGTTTAAATATTTTTCAAATTTTGACCACATTTTCGGATTTAGCATTAAATTTCCTATAAGAGCAAAGTACGTATAACCTTGAATTTTATAAACTTGTGATCTAATGAACTACTTGATCTTCACCTTATTTAGGGAAGTTACATTGTCTTATATTACTTCAACGCTCACCGATTTTCGAAAAAATTATCCACAACACTGCAAATCTCACAAAAACTTGAAAGTTTAATTAGCTTTCGAATGATATGTTAAAAGTAATAATTCTGTTTCGATTTCATAGAGAAATTTACTTTTAAAACCAAAATAACATGCTGTTCTCATTTGACATACAAATCAGTTACTTGTGTAAATAAAACATTATGACAATCCCTTCATGAAAAAATGCATTTTAAACATAATAACATCCTGTCCTCCTGTTTCCTTTAATGATGTACCGCTAAATAATGTGGAACAAATACGATACCTGGGATTTTATCTGGACAAGAGACTTACCTGGAACCCTCATAAAAGATTGAAAAGACAAGAAGCTGCACGTCGATTTTGACTGTTACAACACCTACTTGACAAACGTTCAAATCTCCCGATTCACTACAAAAAACTTATCTATATGACGATTATCAGACCTATTTGGACATACGGAATAGAGTTATGGGGATCCACCAAACCATCGAATTCTTACCGCATCCAATCACTCCAATCCAAAATCCTTAGAAAAATCCTTAATGCTCCTTACTTTGTCACAAATGAAATCATCCACAATGACCTTAATATCCCATTAGTCGCTGATTTGGCACGAACCAGATACCTCTCCTTTCATAATAAGCTCACTCCTCATCCAAATCCACTTTTTGCACAATTTGCTTCCCATTCCATTCCTGGCAATCCTCCGAGGCGCCTGAAAAGAAGATGGCCTCGGGATCTTCTTCTGTAAATTTCATTAGAGTACTACCAATGGGTAGTTCCTCTACCAGTCGTAATCATGTTATCATATTGTATTGTATTCAGCATATTTACTGGATGTATTTTCTAATACAGTTGTAAATTTCAATAAATAAAAGATTAAAAAAAAAACATAATAAACTCTTCCTGGAATAAAAAGCAAAGAAAAAAATAATTGTATAATTGAAAATAAAGGAAAACTTTCAATAAAGCGACACCAGATCAGAGGGTCTTATGTTATTACATTTATTTATTATTAATATGATTTAGGATTTATTTTATTAGATTTTCAATTTAAGATTAAAAACCCAATCATAATGAACATAGACCTCATTTTTGCCGTTAGCTTTAGAATGCAGATTGTGTTGAAAAATATTACTTTTTGAGGGGAATTTTATGGGTAGAAGAGTCTGATTTTACAGGGGAAGGCATTTCTGTTTATCTGTAAATAAAAATATTCCGAATTAATTATTTCTTTTAAAAATGGTAAATTAAATGAAAAATACATACTAGTAGACTGTCAACAGTTTTTAGCTATAAGGTAAAGACCCGATATGCCATATATACAGAAAAAAGTTCTGCAGGATTTTGGAAAAGAAAATGAAGATGAACTGCCAATGACTCTAAAGGGCAAAGGCAAACCAAAATAAAATAAAAATACATACAACTAGAACTGATTGGTTATTCGCTACTTCTATTGGATTTTTTATTCATAGTTTCAAATTTTAAACATTCATCAACATTTATAGTATATAAAATTCCTATAGAATTGATTGAAAAATTCATCGATCCTAACTGTACTGACCCTTCCATACCATAATGCGTACCTCAAGTAAAAATACACAGCAGAGGAATCATATAACGAGAAGATACAGCTGTTCAGAAAGCACGTAGGCAATACGACACAACATGATTAGTATCCTTTCCAGGGAAATGGTTCCAACGATTGCACTAATGAAGCGGGGGATCTCATTTCGTTGATTTGAACCGAGACCGTAAAGCAAACTATTGCAGCCGGGCAGTTGTTTGTGCAGACTGGTGCACCGCTGGCGTCCGATAAATCAGTTTGCGAATTAGGCGAACAACTGTGTTCCGCGGTCTGTCCCAGAAACAGAACTCGAGGAACACAATAGCTTCGACAAACTCCAACTAGTAGTACAGCTAGTCCAGAATTGCTTTAGTTTCTAGGAATCGTAATAGGATGCTGACTATAATAATTGTTGGGGCATTATCTTTCCGAGAAGGAAGATATTCGTAGGAATAGAAAATAATGATTTCGAAGGTATAAAAGTGATACTAGGTCATATCTAAGGACATTTAATTTTAATAAATTTAGGGATATATTATTAAAACTTTAACCAATGCACAAGTACAGAATCAGCTTAGAGGATCTTTAAGTTTGTAAGTACAGTTCAGTACTTATTTTGAAGAACCACATTTCATTTTGTTTTTACTTGTGTATTTTACTTAAATCGATAAGGATAAAAATATTTCATAGATGATCCTCTATATATAATATATATAGTAAAACTAAATTTTGAAAATTTTATATCAAATAAAAAAATAAAAATGAATTATATACAGGGTGAATTTATAGAAGTGTGAAAAATAATTGAGTGATAGCACCTTTTTATTCCAACCCTTTGCATATGCATGCTAATTTAAAGATTTTTTTTTAATAAACCACGTTTTTTTTGCCATAGCAACTGTAATATGTCGATTTTACTCAAACATTTTTCAAATTTTAACCACATTTCTACTTTCAGAATTTCTTACTATCTATGCGAAGTATCGTCAGTTTAGCCATTCCTATACTGCAGTCGAATAGTACGGAGACACCATCGTTTTGAAAAATCATGTTTTCTTGGACTATAGGTGAAGTACCGTGAAATGTCGATTTGGGTTTTACGACACTACCGTGGGCGTAGTCTATAGACGAAACACTGGAATTTCCATTTACCCTTTCAATAATAACCCTTCGAGTCCAACATCATGAGGATCCTGTCCCTGTGAAAACACTAACCTAGAAAGCGGATGTGTTCAAAGTATAGGAAAAAGTCAAAGTCACAGTTCTTGTTATTATACTTGAACTAAACCTACGATTATTTCTATAAACAATAATTTTTTTTCTTAGTTTTTATTTTAATAAAGAGTTTAACTTGATTAAATTGCAGATTTTCATCAAGAGACTATCATGTTTTCTTTACTCAAGTACCTGATTTGTAAGCCAAATAAAACATGTTTTCCAGATTTTAAACGTGAATTTCTCCATGAAATCATTAATTTGATCATACCATTAAAAAACTGGTTAAATTTGCAAGTTTTTTTTTTTATTTATTTTTTTTTTTTATTTTTTTATTTTTTTTTTATTTTTTTATTTTTATTTTTTTAAACTGTGAGCGATCAAAGATAATAAGAAATTGTAACATCCCTAAATAAGTTGAAGGTGGGGCTGTTTTTTAGGTCCAAGTTTGTATAACTCAAGGTATTCTTTGCTGGTCTACATTTGAAAAATATTTGAACAAAATGAAGATTTACAGCAGTTATGGCAAAGAAACGTGGTTTCCTTTAAAAGAAAATCTTATTATTATCATTTACATGGGACGGATTGGAATAGAAAAGTACTCTCAGCAGTATTTTTCTTCATTTTTAGTCTAGTTCTAATCAATTTTTTTGTTTTGTTTTCACACTAAGAGGGAATAACCCTATATACTTTTAAAATTTATTTAAAGCTATTTACAACTGTATACAATAACAGGTAAATTTGAGAAAAACGATTACAATGTCATGTAAATAAAATATAATGAACTACTCGCTAGAAGTACTACTTCAATATAAATTTACATTAGTAGGTCTCTTGGCCATATTTTTTTCAGTCGCATCGAAAGATTATCAGGAATTGAGTGTGAGGTAAGCTGGTAAACTGGTGGATTCGTGTTGGTATAGACTTTAATATGAAAGGATATGTTTCTGGTTAAGACCTAAATTAGCTACATGTAGAACATCAAGACATAAGTATTGGGTTCAAATTCCATTTAAGCGGGGTAAAATTTAATCGGTTATAAACGGTAACCTGTAAGATAACCTGTCCTTCCTTATTTAGTACAATATGACATTAAGAACTAACATACAAAAACAATTTTTTTTTTCAAAACATTCCTTTTTTTTAAGTAACAATATTCATACTAAATTGTAAATTCTTTCAACAGAATATTTTTTATTGATATCCTCGGGACTTTTAAAATGCGGTGTTATTGTTTAATCGGTAGATAAAGTTCCTTTATTTTTTTTTAATCATATTATACTTGCCACACGGAGAAGATAATTTCCTACTTCATTCAATACGAAAGACAGCTACGAATTTAAATCTATTAATGACAAAATGAGGATATCAAATACAACATATTACGTACCGATATTGGAAACGATATAACCGAATACTGATTATATAAAAAAATACTTCGTTATTTAATCTTTAAAGAAGCTCTTTCAAATCTTTTTCCGTTGGTATAACGTAATCATTTTAAGTATTTCTCGTTCATTATATTCCACCCTCTGCTAAACCTTTTCCACTTACCGTGAAAGCTCGACACGAAAATGTACGATTTCTGCGAATTCATTAACTCCTGCATTCTGCCTACAGTTGGGAACCAGTGAAAGCAAACTCTTTGAAGATTCAAGTGTTCACCAAAGAAAATACCTTATTTTTACCCCCCAAATTAAATGGGAAAAATATATGCATTTATTTGAATTATGTTTACTCATAGATTTTTTTTCACTGAAATTCAAAAAAAATAATTGATTACCTACTTCTAATGTTTCATCAAGTTAATATATTTTAAAAGAAAAAGAAATCATTATAATTATAATGATTTTTTTTTTTTCAGTGACCGCTGTAGATAAAAAAAATTAATTTACGCGTCAAAGACACCGAAGCGAAAATAATCGCAGAGCGCATTCGTGATGAATATATTCACTTCGGTGTATGGTAAGCTGTCAGTTGTTAAACTTAATAAAAATGGTTGCAAACAGATTTATTCGTAAGCCGAATAGCAATTTTAAAATTGTGATTGATTGGATACGGATATCAGATCTATATGCAACTGAAAACGTTTTATGAATCATACCATTGGCTTTTTGAATTGATTAAACTGATATTGTGTTAGGCGGATTTTATTCCCTTCTGATTGTTCCTTTGATCACTGATTGGCGGAATATTCGGTTCTCGTCACAATGAGGTTGTTTCCTTTGTGAATCATAGCAAAGGGTTTGTGAGGTAAAAACGATTTCGTAATCCACAAAGCAGGTTCCTAACTAGCATCAATAAAATTTTAATGAAATAATATTGTAAATGTTACAAGAGTTTTCATGTCACAATATTAATGAATTATATTCTGTACTAGCATCCCCAGTCATTGCTTCATAAGTAACTTGCTCCCCCAGTACTAGCTCTCATAAGTAAAGGATTAGGATAGTTTTAACTAATACTTGAAGTATTATTTGTTTATCGATAAAAAAATTATATTGAAGTATGTTTAGAGTATTATTGCTTCAATGATGTTTTCCAGCATAACAGTAACTTCAACCTTGTTAAAATTGCTTTGATTAGGTGTTTAAAGTTGACATAAAAGCAGACATGGACATAAAGATATGTATCACAAGTGATCAGAGGGAAAGATAAATATATCGACCAAAATGATGAAATTCATAATTTCATAATTGACTTTAACAACTCGTACTGTATGATCAGTATATGGTATTATGAAATTTTCATTATTCTTTTTACTAGCATACATATTTATAATTATATATTTTTTTTATATCCCTTAATTGAAATTTACAACTTCCAACAAAATATATACAAAAAGTCAATGTGTTCATAACGATTACATTAACAAGTCAAATCTTGAAAAAAATTACTTATCAGTAGCACTTCATTAATAATTCTACACTAGAAGGTCTTTAGACCATGTTTTTTTTAAACGTCTCGTAGGGTTGTCGGGAACGGAGTGAGAAGCAAGTTAAGAAACTAGTGGATTTGAGTAGTTATGTAGTTTATTGCGAAAGGATTGGTATCTGGTTAAGGATAAATCAGGAACATATAAAACATTAAGGTCTTTAATGTAAGTGCATTTGTGAGATAGTGAGGAGCATGAAGGATTTTGGATTGTAAGAATTGGATACGAGATGAACTGGAAGGTTTAGTGGAGCGCTAAAGCTCAACTCCATATGTCCAAATAGATCTAATAACTGCTTTTTATATGTGCCTTTGTAATTAATTGAAAGATTTGAACGATTGACTAGTAAATGTTGAAGAAGTTTGTAACGACGGTCAGTTTCTTGTCGTTTTAGTCTTGTGTGTGGAATCCAAGTTAGACGTCTGTCCAAGTGGAGTCCTAGATAGCGGATCTGTTGGACAAGAATTAGTAGGTTTACGACGTACAGGAAAAGTAATTTGATGGGGTTTGTTTGGATTTATTTTGATTCTCCACTTTTGCCACTATTCTTGAAGGTTTATGATGTGGGATTGGAGTACCTGGGACGCAATGAAGGGATCATTGTTTACTGATAATAAAGATGTTTCATCAGCGTAAGTGGTGAGGGAAGTGGTAGGGTGAGTCGGAATGTCGGCATACATTTAATCAAAATTTCACACATAATATCTTTTTATAGTATGAAGTATTATGAGCTTCGCCCAAACAATGAAGACCATTCCTTAATCTGATGTACGATAATGAAACTGATCAGATATTTAAAACATAAATATTAGTTTTGGACCCAAGACTAAATCCTTTAGTAACATAAAAAAAAATTGAAATATATTTTAAAAATTTTTTGATAAAATATCAACAAAATAAAAGAATTTAAAGTGGCAAAAAAAGAGGGAGTACTGAAAGGCGTATAAAATTGAAACTAAAATATATTTTTTACCAGACTTCTATCTTAAGTAGTCAAGAACTTGATGCAAATCCAAGAACAATCCTGGCTATCGCAACAATATATGTTTATGAATCTGGATTTGGGACCGTCAGAAAGTCGTAAATTAGCAGAACCCTATCCCCGATCCCTGCCAAAACAGAGGAGAGAAGCGGGGCTGAATATTGACCCTTGGGGTAGCCCGGAATAATCATCATGGCATACATGAATATGAATATATATGGATATGAGGACGAATATTCCTCGCTGGAGAATTAGTTAGGCCGCGGTGGGCTCCTTGTGTCTTGTTTAATTCATCGGTTGGTTTCGTTTAGATATGTCAGTGTATTCAGAATGTCGCGGCATATTGTGTTGTTATTAGAATGATTGACATTAAATAATCCTTATATTTATCATATATATCAGCAGTGATATGTATCATAACGAAATGCAACATTTATTACAAAGTGTAAATATTGCATTGATATGAGTAATTCTAAAGATAAGGAAAACCGGTAATTGATAACAATTATATCACGTATACGTTCAGTATGTACACTTTTGTAAGAAGTATGTCGAACACGGCTACATTATTATTATTATTTTTTTTTAATTTTAAGGACCTGAAAAGCTTGTTAAATCTCTGCTGGAGAGGAACTCCGAACACGTCTAATATCTATGAATTTAAAAATAAAAGTGACAAAAATCATCATCCTACCAAACGTTCTTTACAGGTGCCAAACGTGGCCGCTAAAATTATGAGGAAAACAAAGCCTTCAAGGTTTTAAAAATTAAGTGTTGAATGTTTACATCAAAAAAGCACAAGAATTCAGAAAGTTATATTACCAATTCTAGTTATATTAAGTCATACTACGTTTTCGCACAACATTTATCTAGGGAATATATTTTTACATATTTATTTTTATTTTTTTCTCTTCTGTAGTAACTCTGCAGAAGAGGCGTTAATTTCATAATTGTGCATACACCATGCAAAAAGCATATTATATGTTTTAATGTTTTTTCTGATACAAATCAATAATTTTAAGTGTCATCAACTTTCAAAAAAAAAAATTATAATAAAAATTAAAAAAAATTGAATAAGTGAATAAACTGGAACTAGAATGAGGAAAAAAAAAATCGAACGTCAATTGGTTGATGTACTATTAAAAATTCACAATTTTTCATTTAGTCAGAATATTACTATATTCCAAAAGTTCTTTTTTATACTTCCGGTATAAAGCTTCTTGTTGCAGAGGCCATGTACCCCCTTCCATTAGAGAAGCCGTAACTAATTTGTGTCTCTCGTCTTCGTATAAGTGGCAGTCATTTAAAATGTGCAAGAATGTTTGTGGTGTTAGTCCGTCACATTCACAAGCATCTGAGTTTTGTAAGTGAAATCGTTTCAGATAATGATTAGTTTGTCCGTGTTCTGAGTAATTGAGCTAGTTTGTGATGAGTACTTTTGGGTAATGATTAGTTTTGTGGACTTATATTTGGAATATATTTCTGTAATAGTCGTCTTTTAGTAGTTTGTTGCCAATGCCTGTTCCAGTCCTCAATCAAGTCAGTTAGTATGTATTTCTTTATAAACGTAAAAAGGAAATGTATTGTATTCATATATATGTATATATATATATATATATATATATATATATATATATATATATATATATATATATATATATATATATATATATATATATATTGAGATGTCCTAAATTTTAAGTTCTATTTTATTCGCCTGAGTTGAAGAATTGATCGGCGTACGGGCTTTAGAAGTTGAACAGCGACAGGATAAAGACCGACAAAAGGAAGCTATATGCCTTCAACAATCCCTAGAAGGATGAGTCAAGCCATTCCGCACGTACCAGCCGCACTAGCGCTACCTGTCTCGAAAGACCAGCTGGAAAAAGAATTACTCGCCAGTCTGCTGTTAGATTCCGACTAGAAAAGTTGTTTGCAGTCAGCTCCAACTGGAGGCGGTTATTCTCTAACAGAAGCTAATTTTAAGGTATTAAGGATTGCAAGTTTGCAATTGAAGATATTTACCCAAGAAAATTACACCGTGAGCGGAAGTCAACAGATTCAATCAGTAAATCTAGTTTTCTTATTTTATAAAAAAATCGGCTGAATTTGTTCATTAATTGTTTACGTTATCAATAAAATGTTAATAGATCTTAAATCATTAATTTAATGTTTATATTGGTTTATAATTGTTTATATTCATTTCATGCCTGTGTTTAAATAATTTTTGTTATAAATTTTATTTGTGTTTATACTTGAACATTTGCTTTTAATTATTTTTCCTAGATATTTTGGTTCAATGATAAGGTGGGGCCACTAAGATTTATAATTGATCTCCTAGTAAGTCAAATAAAAAACATTAAATTAGACTAGGCAATTATTTGGTTATTGTTATCCCACTTGTTAATAATACAACAACAGGGACGTAACAATATATATATAGTTCAGTGTTCGGTTAGAATTGGGATTCAACTTTGTTATGGATTAAACGTTGGATTTAACGAGGACCAAATCTGAAAAAAAAAGTAATTCTGCTTTAAGCCGTCGGGTAAACATCCAAGTGGTAGACCGAGCCGTATATGAGGGGATTATGTAAAGACTGATTTTGTGTGGATTTAGTTTCAAAGTCTCGTCAGCCTCGAATCGAGTTTGTGAAGTTTTATTTAGGTATTATTTAAAAAATTGATTTGCTCCATTATTTTGTATATTATATAGTCTTTCATAAATAAAGTTTAAACTATATTGATTTAAATTTCTATTAATAATTTACCACTATAATAAATATATATTTTTTTTTTTATCCTTTAAGTGGTCCACATCAAATTCAGCTCTGTACAAAATTTGAATTATAGTATATTAGAACAGAATCATGAAATATGGATGTGATGAACTTATTAACTCTTGTGTGAAATGTATAAAAAACAGATCTAAATCTCCTAAGGTTATTGCTATTCAATAAAAAAATGGTATAATTTGTTTATGTGCCAAAATTGTGTTAAAATAATACTGTAATTTAAAGACATGAAAAAAGTTAATTGTTAACAGCTTTATTTATTTTATTATTTTTTTTAAAAGTGTAGTCCTTTATAGCTATTGAAGACTTTGAATGACAATAGAATCCTGATGGTACAAATGGCCTTCCAAAAAACACTCTTGAAGAATTTAATGAAATATTATATTTCTTATTGAGCTTACATATATGTCTTCATCATTTATCCGCCTCTAATACCCCAATTAAAATATTTAAAAAATCCTTATTTAAACTATTTTATTTACCAGTAAAATTTGAGGTCGTAACTCTCAGGAGTAACCTCAGAAATTTATATTTAAAATAATTTCAATTGATGGAAAGCTTAATGAATGTAGTATCAAGAATATTTATAATTCAATTTAAATTTATGTTTTTTCAAGCCATATGTTTTATAAATAACCTTTAAGAAAAAAAAAATTAAACTAGCTTTCATTATGTTTATTTATAATGTTCGGTACTTCTTCACTTAAGTCCCACAACTTTGTTCTTGCCTAATGAATGAATATACTTTAAAAAAAAAAAAGTTCAAAAGTTTTTTCACTAATTAGGTATTCTTCTCAACTAAATCAAATGTGCCAAGAATGTTGAAATAAAGGGAAAAATTACTCTCCTGTCAAAACTTTACTGGAGCCTTCCTTCATTCAAATGTGCAACATTTTTTAGTTCAAACTTCTAAAATAAGTCAGTCTTTTATATTGTGATTTCTTTACGCTTGTGATAATAAAATTTATTTACAACTATGTTATTAATAGCTATTATAGAAACAAAATTTACAACACTAATAATTATAAATTAACAAAAATGTTTTATATTTGTGGATATATTCTGGACCAATCGAACGAATCAAATTTTTTTACCTTTACATTCAGAACTTTGACTTGTCACAATAAGGTGGCACTTTTAGGGCCAATGCTACAGCTATTGAAATTTTTATAGCATCCATGTATAGACAACGTCCACGGTGTCTGCTTTATTTTTTTAGAACGAAATATAATTTTTTTTTTTTTTTTTTTTTTTTCTGTGAAATTAATAGTTCGATAAAAAAAATTTATTTGATACATTATTCAAATGATTGGAGGAAATTCATCCATTATAAGTTATAAACAGATATTACTTCACAAAGCTAATCAGTCTTCATTGTGCATTAGATTGTCAAGTAGTTCGTTTTGAAGAAACTTAAGCAAACAGGGCAGCTTTCGTTGAATAAATCATATATGTGAATAAGATATATAAACATAAGGCATGAAATTTTCAGAAAATATGTTTTGTAGATATTATAATAGTATATTAAGGATACAAATAGTAACGAGTTATTTTAATATGGACAACTAAAAATAGAATTTTTGAATAAGGGTTAGTAGTGCTTCCTAAGAAGATGTTCCCAGTAAAACATATGGAAAAAACCTATACAAGCTAAATGCAATACCATCTCGACCACTAAAGCCGCGTTTGACAGTCCTAGAGAAAAACGAATGACAATACGGACGATATCAAAGAGAGCTATTCCAACATGGGCGAAAATCGATCCTCGGATCAACGACACGTCTTGGTTTCCGACGGAGACGAAGACCATCACATCAGCGCAAAGGATGAACAAAAAGAAGATGCCCTCAACGATCTGAAATGCAAACGGTAGCAAGAAGATGCAAAGATATCTCCAGTTCTGTTCACAACTCTCCACAATCTTCTTATGAGATAGGGCGACACAGAAGGTAGCTATTAAACCAACCTCGTAAACGATGAATTCTATAAGCGCCATTATGGTCGCAAACAATTTCCAGAGTTGTTCGACGAAGATGAGCTTCTTTGCAAATGGTGGTGGAATCATATTTGGACACCCTCAATGAAGACAACAGGGCATCATTTTATTATCAAGCTTGAGATAAAGACCAAAGATCACTTCAAAAGTTTTGTGTGATATACGTGTTGATGATCATGTGTTCTCATTATCGCCATATGGTCTAATGGTGAAATTGTAACAGTCCTTAGGTAAGTTATATTCAGAGCTGCCGATTGGGGGAAATTTTCCCCCGAGAGGGAAATCATAGAAGCCTATGCACCCAAATGGGAATTTTTTTAGGGGGAAATTCGACAATTTATTTAATTTTTTGTGGAGTTTATTATCATCGAGTAGTGATAACCAAAGAGGAACTAGGCAATGGGCTTTCTACAGCCACATTCACTTTATAATCGCTTTTATTTTACAATGTTTTTATTCAGAGGAATTATGATTTATAATTATTATTTATAAAATATTTTGTGATTTTAATTTTTATAACATGCGGTGTCAAATCGATCGGATATCTCAATCCAGCTGGTGACAAGTTTTCAATGATTGATTTATTTTTTCTGAGCTTTTGTGACAATGACTTATTTTACGTAATTCACATCATCAAATAAAAGTTTATAATACAATATTTTTGCCCAAAATTTTTTACTACAACAAAAAAGTCAATTCAACCCTATAGCGTAGATTTTGAGTCTAATAAATATTTAAAAATGTACTTATTTTCATTTTACAACAATACTGAATCACATAAATTAAAATAAATATACGAAATATATCCTAACTTTTAATTAATTAATAAAATAATTTATAAATTTAATGTCTCATTGTTAAATTTTCATAGTTTCATTACTCCTCTGACATTTGGGGAAATCATAGTGGTTTTGAAATGGCTGGGGTAAACGGGGGAAATTTTGCTACAACCCGGAAGGAAATGTTATGTCGGGATTGACAACATAGGTCCTTAGGTAAGTTATAATACTTTATCACTAGTAAGGGCCAATCAATGATCAAACAGTCCTACAAAATTAAACTTTGTGAAAACTATTTGCCCAATTTAAACTTTACTTACTATAATATTTCCCAGTGCGATGAAACCTAAAATAATCTTCGCTGCTATCTATCACGTCCCAAGTTTTTTTACAATTGAAGGGTTTTGTGGTTGAAGGGGTTGTGTTACATTTGTTTTAATAATACAATCTATTGTTGTTTATTTCGTTTAACGTCACTTTATGCTGCTATGGCTAATCGGACGATGCTACGGTGGGAGTCCTAAATTTTGCCTATCCAGGTATAATTAGGATAGGGATCTTTAACGAGTACCTGACATCGCACAGGCTCGGGACCCCCATTTTACGTCCCTTCCGAAGGACGGCATAGCAAGGATTTTTTACTCCCTTTAAAAAATCCTAAGGTCATCTGCCGGGCTGCGAACCCGCGATCTTGGGTTTAGTAGGTTGCTATGCTAGCCACGTCACCACAGGTGACCCCATATAATACAATCTAGTTTATTGGATGAAAAACTTGTGTGCAGAATTGTTAGGTAAAAAAGTCTGAATATTTCAAAATAATTAGGAAAAAAAGAAGTGTCAATAGAAGAAGAAAATACCGATCAACTGTACCGGATACTTGCAAAGACATAGATGGGAAAATCGTTGCCTGCAAGAAGGACGTTCTGTTGCTATGGAAAAGACACTTTGAAGGGCTTCTCGACTCGGTTTACCGTGAATCAGAAATTAGAGAAGACTGTTCAGTCAATAACCGGGATGTTAACCTGGAACCGCCTGATGATGAGGAGATAACGGATGCCATTGACAGACTCAAGAATAACAAGGCACCTGGAGTTGATGAACTGCCAGCCGAACTCTTTAAGAGTGGAGGTGAACGGCTGACAAAGAGACTTCATGATCTTATCTTGAACATCTGGGAGGAAGAGGTTCTGCCGGAGGACTGGAAAAAAGCAGTTATTTGCCCTGTTTTTAAGAAAGGAGATAAACTCCAATGTCAAAACTATAGAGGAATCTCTCTTCTCTCATGTGGATATAAAATTCTATCCAATATACTTTTCCAGCGGCTACTACCCTACGCAGAGAAGGAGCTTGGTCCCTATCAGTGTGGATTTCGGCAAGGAAGATCCACCACAGACCAAATCTTCTCCCTCAGAACAATTCTTGAGAGGGGAAACGAACACCAGATAAAAACCCATCATCTCTTTGTGGACTTCAAGGCAGCTTACGACAGCATTAACCGGGAAGAACTATATAAGGCACTAGAAGAGTTTAACATCCCAGAGAAGCTGATACGACTGGTAAAGCTGACCATGACAAATGTGAAGTGCACTGTGCAGGTTGGTGGGCAAAGAACAGAAGAATTCTCCTCAAGGAGAGGACTTCGCCAAGGAGATGCACTGGCGTGCCTTCTCTTTAACTTGGCGCTTGAGAAAGTGGTAAGGGGTGCTGGCTTGCAGACAGGAGGAATAATCTATAATAGAATGGTCCAGCTCTTAGCCTTTGCAGACGATGTGGACATTGTGGGGAGATCGTTGGAGTCAGTTAAAGAAGGATTTCTGGCTCTATTAGAGGCCGCCAAAGTGGTTGGATTGAAGATAAATGAACAGAAAACTAAATATATGGTAACAGGAGAAGCTGCTCGACCTGGGGAGACAATTAATATCGGCCCCTTCAACTTTGAGAAAGTGGCCCAGTTCACATATTTGGGGTCCCTGGTTACTCAAGATAATTCACCTGCGGCTGAGGTGAAGAGAAGAATATTGATGGCGAACAAGTGCTACTTTGGCCTCCACAAGGAATTCACCTCCCGCCTTTTATCGCGACAGACCAAGCTCCACCTATACAGGACATTGATCCGCCCCGTCCTATTGTTTGGATCAGAGACGTGGACTACAAGTAGAAGAATAGAACAAGACCTCTTGGTCTTTGAAAGGAAAATTCTTCGAAGGATCTTTGGAGGAGTCCATACCGACGGAAACTGGGGAAGGACGGACGAATAACGAAATTTATTCTATTTTTAATGAAAAGGATATTGTTCTGACAATGAAGCTGGGAAGATTGCGATGGGCCGGCCACGTGGCAAGGATGGACAATGAGGCAATCACTAAAAAGCTCCTTACTGAACTTCTCCACGGAACTAGAAGAAGGGGGAGACCGAAGCTTAGATGGTCTGATGGAGTGGAGGGTGACGCTAGAGATGTACTGGGAGTCCGTCGCTGGATGACAGTGGCATTGAGCAGAGATGACTGGAGGAAGCTAGTGGAGGAGGCCAGGACTCGTCGCCGAGTTGTTGCGCCAACATAATAATAATAATTAGGAAAAAAAGAAAAATGTAAAATTTTAATATAAATTACACAAAATAGTGTTTTGTTACATAAACCCTTCATCCACCAGACCTTTCAATTGACTTCAACAATATTTCAAGATATTACTGGGTTTATAGGTTCTGAGAAAAAAAAAATTAAAAACGTTATAATAAAGTTTAATTTGGATCGATATTAAGAGAAATGAAGAGTACTATAAAAACCAATTCAATTTACGGACTTTTATAGCTCTCTTTGTAGTAAACTGTGTTGAGGATTTCCGCTTGTGAGCAGCTTCTGGGATTTCTGGATCAAGGACCGACCAGTACTCTTATTATATTCATATTCCAACGAACCTGATGGCGTAGTTCCATTCCATTCAAATGTGAATGCAAAAAAATTCCTGGCCATCCTCCAAGGCGCCTGAAAAGAAGATAGTCTAGGGATCTTCTTGTAAAACTTTCATTAGAGTTATACCAGTAGGTAGTTCCTCTGCATATCTTTGTCATGCGATTATATTGCACTATCGTTGTAAATTTCTATAAATAAATAAAAAATATATCTTTTTAAAAATCAGAACTTCGTGTGGTTCTGAAAGGACTTTGTATTCGATGGTTTAATAAGGAAAAGAGGCTACATAACTTAAAATACTTTGGATATTGTGACGAACATCACTAAATAACTAGCCCAAGTAATTAGGAACGTCTTTCAAAACTTTGCACTCCCTATAAGTTTCACTGAAATTGTAGAGTAAGTATAGCACGTCCTGTTTAGTGTAAAATGTCAAGTTCGGTAACGGGGTAGAATATTAGGTGTATTTGAGGTTGACATTATTAGTTCTGGAGAAAGGCAACTGTCAATAAGTTGAGAAAGTAATCTCCAGGACTCATTAAAATTTTTAACGAGTTCTCTTCAAACTTTTGAATGCTTTCAGCAACATTTCGATAAAAAGTTTCGATTTTTAGTTAATATATGTAAGTGTACATTCGATTTTACTTAACGTATAATTAAATTTCTATTACTTAATGAATGGAGAAGATGATCAGGGATACAGTCAAAGAGGAACACCACGTCTAAGAAGAAATTCTTTAATACGTGCCAACGTTTCGACCTGCCTTGCAGGTCTTCTTCAGGGCCACCGAATCACACTTGTGAGGAGTCATCGTTCGTCTCCTCTTCTCTACTCATCATACCAGTCAACTATACTTTTATCGTTATTACATATTATTTTAGTAATAGAAATTTAATTATACGTTAAGTAAAATTCATTTTTTCAATTGAATGATTAATTAAGTCAATACTTAGGTTAATTAATTACTTTCTGCCTTTTATGGATATTTTGCCATAATATAGAATAAAAACTAATAATTAATTGATCGAAATAATCAATTTAATTTCGAAATTGCAACAGAAGTGGAAAAAATGATTTAATCCTTATTGTACTGATCCTTTTATACTATGTTCTGTGTTTAAGTACTTTTTGTATTAATTATTCTACATTATTCGTATCATATGTGGCGTGGAATTCAAAATCCACTCAATCCAATATTTCACTATTGGTCTATAAGGGTAAAGGTCTCGCTGGATAAGGAAGAGTCCTTTTTTTCAGTATGATTGAACTACGTCTGTGGAAAACCTTCCACCTCAAGGTAATTTAGTAGAAAAACTATTTAAAAAAAAAAAAAAATCTGGAAAATTGACGTGGCTGATTTGGTGTTATATGAGGAGTAGATATTTTGCAGTTAGTGTAAATATTTTTTTATTTTTACTCCATTTTTGCATCATAAGCCGAAACTAAACTTCGGCGTAAAAGTGTTGTTTTTTAAAACAAATAAATATGAACATTTAATATAAAGCAATGTTATAATCCAAAAAATTTATAATTAAGACAAATACTAAAGTTACATGAAATATTCTTGATAATTGAAGGGTTTGGTGTATGAAGGGGTTATGTCACATTTAAAAGAAAATCTAATTATTTGGTCGACGAAAGTATATTTAAAAGTGTTAGGGAGTAAAATCTGAATATTTCAAAACAACGGGAAAAAGAGATATATAGAAGATAATGGGGCTATGAACCATTTTCCTACTAAAGGAAAATGTAGAAAAATATTTGTTTTTATACATAACTTATTTAACCATCAAGCCCTTTGATAACTACCGGACAAATTATTCAAATATTCTACACATGATTATTACAGAGGTCGATGCAGAAAATTATTCTATTTAATTATTTAGATTATTAAGATTTTTAGATTTATAATCATTATTTGAGGATAAAGAAAAAATCCAATTACAAAAATAAAATAAATAAATAAAAATTATTACTTAAAATAAAACCCCTCTGTCAGAGAACCTTACAAAAAGGAGGTGCGATTATTTCACACACGCAATATGACACAGAATATGGGCCATAAAACACTTACTTGATACAAGTCCTACCCAAGTTTGTCCTAAGTCAGCGTTGCACGCCGAAAGATAAGACCCGCTGAGGTTGTAAGTCCTGACTTAGCCACTACTTCAGTCCTAACTTAGGCTGCTGCTGTAGCGCTAATGTTTGCCGTGTCACGTCTGCACTCCTGTACTGAGCAGTAACTTTCTGAAATATCTTATGTTCTCTACACGTCATGTTTGTCACCAAAGGGGAGGTATTTTTAACCTTCCGTTACTCTTGTATGTGCCTAAATGACTAGTCGCGGCTCACCTATGAGGTGATTCATCGGTAAAAAATGTAGATGATGTTTTGTTTTGTTTTACTTATATTTATATGTAAAGAGGGTAATTGGAAACGCCATAATGTCAGTAGTAATCAATTAAAAAAAAATTATTAAACATTATTATTTATAAAGTACTTAAGAACTTGTAATATGAAATATTGTAAGCACATGTAAACCGGAAAAATATGCACATACCAACTCAAAAAAAACTATCACTATTAATAGTTGAAATCAACATAGACCAATAAAAAATTATAAAGTTCATATATATAATAGATGTAAAAAAAAAAAAATTTGGATAAAACTACAATGCGGTGCCGAAAATATAAGCTAAGAAAAAAGTCAAAATTACAAGTTACAAGTTCTGTTAATTAGTTTTTCTAATTATATAAATTCAAAGAAAATAACCAAATTAATCATTTTCAACAATTTGATTTAGGGATATCCCCACTGTAGCACTGTGGGTACTGTGATGTACCTATTATATCCCAAACATAAATTTTTTCGGCATTTATATGGATTAAAAAAAAACTAATTTATATTTATCAATATAAATGAATGAAATAGGAGATAAATATTAGTTCATGAAAGTATATTGAATTTAAATAACTGACCTTAGTGTTCGCGGCGCACCTGAGAGGTGATTTTCAGTTCTACGCCCATCAAATTCACTCATTTAAACATACCCTGGTGCTGAGTAGAAGAGGAGGAAGAAGTAGGAGGATTGCTAGGAGGGGAAGCTTACATGTGCTCTTTTGTGTAAATTGCAGAAACTTCACTTCGCTGGGTCACCTCGAAGGTGTCCGCGGGTAATGGAAGGTTACTATTGTACCTTCAATAGAATACTTTTTTAAAAAACAGTTGAGGGTGATAAAATAGATCCATTAGGATCTTGTGGCTGGAGGATAGATAGGATTCTAGATATTTCAAAATCGATTTTGAGTTAATAACAAGTTATTGATTAGAGAAACTTATTTTGGCCATGAGATAGAGTTTGCACTCGACTAGCCAATAAACAATGACATGACAATAAACAATTTGGTCATAAAAACCCAATCTCTTCCTGACCGGAAAACAAATAGATCTCGGACATGTCTATCTATAATCTACTGCTTTTTCTCGATTTATATTCTAAGATTAAAAGGATCAAATTACATAAATTAATAATAAATAACATTAACCATTGAAGACTGAACATTAATAACTAAGTTCCATAAAAAAAACAGAAAAGAAAAAAAAATGTGTTATGCCCAAAAAATCAAGCTATGTGCCATTGCCAACAAACTAAAAAGTGGTCTAAATGATTAGTTTATCATTAATTAATGATCAAAGCATTTTACCCGCTTTTTTTTATTGTTGGCAATGGCACTTAGCTCGCTTTTTAGATCTAAATCAATGTCTTATTTAGTGTAAACTTCCAACAACGGGGTAGGTTGAATTAGGCTTGAAAAGTTTGACAAAAGTCATTATTTAAAGTTATATAGAACCGATTTTCCAATCAATCAATGAATCCAGATCCTTGGATTTTTTTTTTTTCTATCCTCCGACTTTATTTTATTTAATATCATGCAAGAAAAAAGGAAAAGCATGGGTGATCGTTTCTTGCCTTTTGGCATTTTAAGATTTGTTTTCTTCTCGCCCATCTCTTTTAGGTCCTATGTCGACTAAAGGTACTCCTTTTTATATGTCGAGTGTGAGCGATCCTTGGAGCATTATACAATGGCAATCAGAGGTCTAGGCCGCGGCTCGCAAAGTGCAACAACGCGTTTTGACAAGTGGAATCTCGGGGCTAACTCAGTCTGCTTCCTAGCTCATGCTGCACACACTCTCCTGGTTTGTTTTATATTATTATGGTTTTTATTTCAACATGGATCACCTTCAGCAAAGTATTTGCACTTATTATTTTGATGTTTCACTTCAATTTGAATAGTTATATAGTTATTTTTATTTGTATTTATTGAATACTTTTTTCACAAAAAATAAACTTCAGAAATGATGTTTCCCTTCTGGGTCCGTCTGGGTTTCTTTATTTTTTTTTCCTATAAATAGTAATCGTCATACTAACTTTTTGAAGTGAAACTAGCTGCGACTAAGTGCAACTAACTTTTTAAAGTATTTTTTAATGAAAAAATGTAATTTTGGCATTGTTCACCGCTTCAAAATGTAAACGCACTTTCTTCTTTCTAAGGAATAAACTGTATGTGTAAATCGTATCATGTTTGATGCTTCATTTCATCAGAAGACGTCCTGCATCAAATAACTCGCGAGGAATGCTGTAATCTGGAATTAATATTAAAGTGGGGATGTGACGTTCCGCAAGTACAACACAGCCAAAGTTTGAGAATGACAACGATTCCGATGCTAATATATTCCAAAGTTCTATGGTGCCATTAAAATTAGTTTCCTATAATAATTCTAGAAAAATAATTTGGCAAAACCCTACTTGCTACTCTCCACCGCCTATTCATCAGAATATTGTTCGTGAATGAAAATGCTGATATCATTAAAGAAAAAACAGTTCCTATTCAATCTCAAATAGATTATTTAACTAATACTAACGTAGAAAGCATAAGGAGATCATTCTCTATCAATCATAAAATGTTGTTCACAAGGTTGGTAACCAAATTGTTCAAGGCTTGACATAGCAGCCTTTTCATTTACTGAAATTTACAACTGTATACAATAAAAAAAGCAACAACAACAAAAAAAACTAGTGAAATAGAAGATAATGCTCACAATAAAATTTATTTATCATGCAAGAATACTCAATGCTCCTCACTTTGTCACCAATAAACTTATCCATAAAGATCTTGATGTTCCATACGTTGCTGATTTAGCCCACTTCAGATACCAATCCTTTCATAGTAAACTCCATAACCACTCAAGTATCTCAACTTGCTCCCCACTCCATTCCTGATAATCCTCCGAGGCGTCTGAAACGAAGATGGCCTAGAGACCTTCTAGTGTAGAAGTTTTAATATAGTGCTACTGATGAGTAGTTCTTTCCAAGTTTTAAAATGTCATTGTGATCGTTGTCAATACATTTACTTGATGTATATATTTTGTACAGTTGTAAAATGCAATAAATGTATATATATATTTTTTTTTTTCATGCAAAGCAACTACTTATCGATAGCACTTTTATTACGTTCTATATTAGAAGATCCCGAAGCCATCTTCTTTTCAGACCCCTTCGAGGGTTATCTGGAAAAAAAAGGGAAGCAAGTTGAGATACTAGTGGATTCGAATGGTTATGGGGTATTTTGTATTCAATCGGCATATTAGAGAATTTTTGTGGTAAATGTTAAAGAAGTCGAAAACAACGAGAAGTTTCTTGTAGTTATAAATATCAATAATTAATTGAAAAATAAAAAATATATTAAATTAACCATATGAAGAATAAATTAAACATTACTGAGAATGTTATAGACATATTAGTAATGTATGTGTATATTAAAAAAATTGATGTATTACTTTATAGTTTTTGTTTTTCATAATGAAAGTGTAACCCTAGGATAGTATTGATTGGAAGAGAATTCCTTGGGAATGTTCAACTCCTCCCTCACTGTTTTGTAACATAAAATAGAACTCTTTTCCTAATCGTAAAAGCCGCCTTCCCCTGGGATAAATTATTTTGGAATCCATTCAATCTATGTGAGTGGTTTTGGCGAAGAGGTGTGGGCTATATATATAAGAGCTATATGTTAACTACGACACCTGGCTAGGTGATCTACTTCACCTGTGCCATTCGGGGTGGATCTCACACTTTTACATATCACTGTTTATTTCTCGTTTTAATGACAATTTTTAGAACTATATCCGAGTATTTGAAAACATAGAACATCTTGAAAAATTAAAAACATATCTAAGTTATAGGTTTGTGAGTTAAATTATTCATATTATATAACATGATATAAATTTAGCAAAACTGTGATGAAATATGCATGAATTAAAACATGTTTAAAGAGATCTAATAGCAGAGATACAATATGACTTTAAAAAAAAATTCTGAGACATACTATCTCCTAATAATAATGATACACTGGTACATAATACACAAATACTGGTACAAATGTTTGGCAGCATTTTACAGCATTACAAAAAACTAGCACGAAAAATTAAATGTGCGATCTACTGGCACGCAAGCAACTGACATACCAGTTACGGTTAGATATGTTTTTTTATGTGATTACAGTTTGTTTTTTTTCAACTTCTAAAAAATAAGATGATATCATTAGGAAATTAGATGACAGTAATGATTTATCCAGTGGCTCAAATTAAAAAGTGAATAAATGGGGCTAAGGTGCTTAACATAGGTAGTGCCTTTAGCTGGGAAGAACTAATATCAGATTACAATATGAGGTTATTACTAATATCTGAGATACAATATGACATTTCAACAAAACCTAGGCACAATCCTCCTAAATAATCAAACCGATGTTCTAAAGTTCCTCAGGGGTTGCACGATCTTTGGTATCATTTAAGTAAATGTAAAAACTAATGTATTCATAATGCAATCATGTTAACTATATGCACTGATGTATTCTTAATTCAATTCTAATGTATAACTCTATTCTAATGTAAAATTCAATTTTAATGTATAATTGAATTCTAATTCTAATGTTTAAATCAATCATAATTAAATTCTAATTTATTCATAATGTAATCTTGTAAATATATAAGGTTACTCATTTAAGTAAACTAGAATCCAGAATTTGGTACCTCTGGCCATGTCGCAGTACACGCCACTTTTAAATAAATAATAAATAAAAACAAAATTATTCTGGGACATACTGTCCCCTAATAATAATTTATAATTCCTGGTAAAATTGTCTGATAGCGTTATTTACAAAATGGCAACAATGGTGGAATATCCTTCGTCAGTCAAAAAACTAGCACGCTAAATCAAATGATGAACGAACTACTAGCAAGCTAACTACTGGCCTACCACTAACCTTATACTCATTCTATTTAACAGATAGTAGTTGACAAGTGCTATGTACTAGTTCGAAATTAACACAGGAGAGGTAGCAGCAGTCTCCCAGACGAACTGTTATAAAGTTTTGTGAACTACACAGCTCCCCACCACCTTTCTGATTACTTCTTCCGGCTATGCCTTCTTCATTTAGTGTTGCTTTACATGAACAGAAGTCAAATTTCTACTGCATTGGTAAGTAATTAAACAATTTGTTTTTAGAAGTAACGTAGTCCAGCAGACGAACTCTACTCTTGCACAATAAACATCGTCTAACGGACTAATTCCACTCTTAACCGCCTCTTAGACTAACGCTACCTTTAAGCGTGTTGTGATTTTCTTTTTTTATCTTTTTATTTTGTAAAATTCATTGTTCAAAACCTTTTAACTAATTTATTTAGATTTAAAAATGATTAAGTATTCTTACTGTAGAAGATAATCTCGAAGAAATTTATTTGAAGAAGGAGAGGAAGATAATATTGACCAGACAGACCAGGACAACATTCCACCCAATAATTATCTAGAAGTAGGGATACAGAAGAGATTTAAAGATATCAATTAAGATGATTCTAGGAGGCAGCGAGCGACAGTCGCCATGTAATGAACAGCAAGACGGAATCGGCCAAAGAAAAATGTGCCAATTTTGCGACTGGAAAAAAAGAAGAATGAGCAAATATTATTGTCCATCTCTTGGGTCGGGGATACAAAAAAATAAATAAATAAATAAAACAGCTAAATATTTTTAACTGCTCACATATTTGCGGAAGATTGATTATCTCGGAGGTGGAAGAATAGATAAATTATAAAGGAAGTTAAGGAAGAAGTTTTAAAAATGGAAATTTCATTTGTTTTATGCCTTTTTTTAGTGACATACATTTATATATACTGCAGAAGGTATTGAAGCTGGCCAAAACATCTGCAATAATTATATAAGGTGGTTTTGATTGATTCTGATCACCTACTTTGAAACTATCCGTTAGTAAAGAGAGAATGAGTTGGACAGTACAATTACTTGGTAGAATATTCCTTACGAATCTTTTTCTTTTAACTAAACGAAAACAGTTTACACAGAAGGAGCTGACAGAAGAAGAACTGAGACCACACCGGGAAGAGGGGAATATAATTGGAACAGAGGCTCATTACAGGAGCCTTTGTCCTCGCAGAAATGGTATGTAGCCCCTTCCCCTCCTCCTACCAAGACCATGGTATTGTATCCCCGAACCATGGTATTATATTCCCTTTAATGGGGCTATGTTGGCTATATGTACTTGAATAATCCCAATGGCCCTTCCTTTACAATATAATTTATAACCTAATAATAATCTAGGAATCAAAATTTTCAAAATGACAATATTGAACTTTTAGCTGTAAAATTGGCCATAATTCTACCAAAGCAGTTTGTTGGAATCAGATTGTGAAAACTCGTTAGTTAAAGTCGTGTTATTATGTTTTATAATAAAAGTAATTTTAATTCTTTTTTTTGTATATGTTCTGGTTCCTATTATTTTGTCTCTGTTATTTTCTAATTATTTTTTTATTTATTTATGATTATTGCTTTAAAATATACACATATAAAAAAATGTGTTGATTGTGGTTACAATAGCATGTTCATACTCGAAGAGATATAATCATAAGGAGCACTTAAATACAGGTTTTACACTAGAAGGTATTTAGGTCGTCTTTTCAGACTAGCGACTTTGAGTGGGAATGGAGTTTAACTATGAAAATATTTGTACCTTGTTTGGGCCAAATCGCTAATATATGGAACATTTGAATGTTTATGGATACGTTTGTTTGTGACATAATAAGAAGTATTGAGGATTTTCAAAAGGATTTTGGATTGTAAGGATTGTATACGAGATAAATTGATTAGATAGTTTAGTGGGGCCTCTAAGCACAACTGCGTACGTCCGATTAATTATTGCACTACTAAATAATATACAGGGTGAGTAACTCTTAGTGTAAAAAAAAAAAAAGAGTAATACAAGATCAAAAAAGGAGAAAAATGCCGCAGATCTCACTTTTCTATTCCAATCCGTTGCAGATATACGATGAATCTAAGACTTTTTGTTGGCTTCTGAATGTTATGTTAGCTGAAGAATACTATTTTCTTTATTTTCTATTAAACAGTAATTTTCTTCTTTGCTTTTTATGCCAATGAAGAGTTTATTATGTTTAAAATGCACATTTCCATTAAGGAATTGTCTTAATGTTTTATTTAAACTAGTAACTGATTTGTATGCCAAATGAGAACACCATGTTTTTTCGGTTTTAAAACTAAATCTCTCCATAAAATCGAAACATAATCAATACTTTTAATATATAATTCGAAAGCTGATCAAATTTGAAAATGTTTGCTCTGTGGATAGTTTTTTCGAAAAACGGTGAGAATTGAAGTAATATAGGACATTGTAACTTCCTCAAATAAGGTGAAGATCAAGCTGTTCTTTAGATCAAAAGTTTGTAAAATTCAAGGTTACATGTACTCTGCTCGTATAGAAAATTTAATGCTAAACCCGAAAATGTGGTCAAAGTTTAAAAAATATTTAAACAAACTGGAAATATTACAGCTTTTATGGTAAAAAGCGTGGTTTTCTAAAAAGAGTCTTTGATTTATCGTATATCTGCAACGGATTGGGATAGAAAGGTGAGGTCTGCGGCATTTTTCTACATTTTTGATTTAGTATCACTCAATTTTTTTTTTTTTTTTTTTTTTTTTTTTTTTTTTTTTTTTTTTTTTTTTTTTTTTTTTTTTTTTTTTTTTTACGTAAAGAGTTACTCACCCTGTATATTTACCTTCATTAATAATTTATCATTAAACGATTTCCACTACTTAAAAATGGATGGAAGATGGAAGTCAAAGAGATCAGACATCGATTGAGGCTTTGGACGGCTATTGAGTCTTTAGGAACATAAGCTATATGAATGAAGGTAATGGATTTAATGTGGTAACAACTTAACATTATATTACAATATAAAAAAAAATATAAATATAAAATTTAAATATATTAATATATGTAAAAATATAACAGTATATTCAACAACATATATATTATTATTTATATTTATATTTACTTATTCAGAGCGTCTTTTTAAACCAAATACTGCTTTATTTAGGTTATCTATTTTCAGATGATAATGTTTTATATCAAACACTTTGGCATGATAGCCGTAACTATCATTACTAAAACCTGAACCCCCCCCCTCCTCAAGACACCCTACACCACTAATCGATCAATCGATTGCCATTAGTAACCATCACACACCTAGAACAGCCAATTTAAATCACTCTTCCCCCTTGGAGGATAGGGCGAACCGCGAAAGTAATTTCCCATCGTGGCGTCAAGGAATATCCCTGTTAGCAATATTCGATTATAAACTAATGGATTCTTCCACTAACCCAACTAACTATTATCCAATTATCTTTCGATATGGTTAGTTTCACGTTTCATCTAAATGCTTCATGTGATAGATGCATAGAGGAGTATGAGGATCCTTGTTAGTGGAATATTGTGGTGATCAGGTGAAGCTATGTAATGGATAGATTAACGTACATCGGATCTAATAAGCTTGTAACATATAACATTTAGACGATCAAGATACATAATTCAACTTGACACCTAAGTTTATCATGAGAAGCAGAGACTCATCTCATAAAAAAAGGCATTCCAACCATATAATATTAGTAACCATATTGTACGTATGAATTCTTTGTCATCCATATTAACCATTGCCCCAAGGAAAGACACAATGTAATATTATCTCAATAAAATACTTCCTAATTAAAATTGATGAACGTAGTGAAATCAAAGTTCAATTAACTTAAAACTTGTGGATACAGCAGACATCCATGAAGTATTCAATTATTTTAATAAAACACATTATTTTATTTTTTACCCTTTACAATACAAGACTAAAACGACAAGAAACTGCCCGTCGTTTCAGTCTACTTCGACATTTACTAGAAAAACGTTCAAAGCTCCCAATTAATTACAAAAGACTCATATACATGACTGTGATTAGACCTATTTGGACGTACGGAGTTGAGGTTTGGGGCTCCACTAAACCATCCAATTCATCTCGTATTCAATCCTTGCAATCCAAAATCCTTCATAAAATCCTCAATGCTCCTTACTTTATCAATAAACTTATCCATAAAGCTCTTAATGTTCCATATGTTGCTGATTTAGCCCACACCAGATACCTATCCTTTCATAGTAAGCTCCATAATCACTCAAATCGGTTAGTTTCTCAACTTGCTTCCCACTCCATTCCTGATAATCCTCCTAGGCGTCTGACACTAAGATAACCTAGAGACCTTCTAGTGTAGAAGTTTTAATAAAGTGCTACTGATGAGTAGTTCTATTCAAGTTATTGTTACATGTTCAAGTTATAATCGTTGTCAATACATTTACTTGATGTATATATTCTTTACAGTTGTAAATTTCAATAAATGTATATTTAAAAAAAAAACAAAAAAAAACCTTTAAAATGCGAGTAAACTTACAGAACTGATGACCAGACTAGGAATAAAATTGAAGTGGTATGTATATTGAGGTAAAAAAAAGACCATTACTCAATTAAAGTGTCAGCAAGTTCATACAACTTATCTGGACTAGGCGAATGCATGTGTAATTGGCCTTGGCGTTTGTCCCAAATACGTTGTATTGAATTTATATTAGCAATAAAATAAACAAAATTATTAAATATATTAAATTCCTTAAGTGGTTTCAATTAGTGAGCAGTTTATTATTAGACATCAGAAAAATTCATTCACTTACTTTTTTTTTTCCAATTAGGAACGCTTGGAGCTCAACTAAACCTTCTAATTCTTCCCGTATCCAATCCTTACAATCCAAAATCCTTAATACTCCTTACTTTATCCTAAATAAACTTATCCATAAAGATCTTAATGTCCCATTTGTTACTGATTTAGCCCAAACCAGATACCTATCCTTCCACAGTAAGCTCCGTAACCACTCTAATACACTAGTCTCCCAACTTGCTTCGCAATCCATTTCTGATAATCCTCCGATGTGTCTGAAAAGAAGATAGCCTACAGACCTTATAGTTTAGAATTTATTCAAGTGCTACTGATGAGTAGTTCTTTACAAGTCTTCTTAAATAAGTTATTTACATGTCATTGTATTCACTATCAACACATTTACTTAATGTATATATTTTGTACAGTTGCAAATTTCAATAAATGTATTTATAAATAAATAAATTTAGGAACGCACAGTTTTTTATTTTTTATATTTATGTATTTCTTTATTTGAATGAAGTTTTTCTTTTATGTCCAAAAAAAAAATAATAAGCTGGTAACCTTTAGAGAGTGAAATACTGTATTGATTGATCCAGGAGCTATAAGTAAACAATGACATGAGAATTTGGTACGTAATTGTTTGTAAAATAAATGATCATTCACATAAAATTTAAAATGACTCTCATTGCAAAATCTTTATCTTTGTGTAATGATAGATATTAACAAAGAAGAGATTTTGAAAAACAGTACCTATAGGAATTTGTGAAAACATAATGGTGAACTATGGTCCTTAGTGTCTGATTTCACACTTTCTAAGTTTCTGAAAGTTCACAACGATTTAGTATTTCATATCAGACATTACAAAAGATGTTCTAATAAAATTTTTAAAAAATAAGTCGTCTTAATGTATAAATAAATAAATAGTAGTTGTGCGCAGTTTTTTGGATACCTTGTATGCATATGCTGTAAATGCACATGCATGCACGCACACACACACACACACACACACACACACACACACACACACACACACACACACACACACTTGCCAGTTAAGTGTAGGTTAATATACCGAGGCTCTAAACGACAAGCAGCTGCTAAAGCTCCCGGACCATTAACTCTTTACCCCTGCTAGCGGGCAACGAGTAAACACCCTGATAGACTGCTAATAATGGTGTGGTGTTTGTTTGTTCTTGTGGGGCCATCACAAGCAACGGAGGGTAAAATAATTGACTGTTGAAGATTAAGGAACTTTTCAAAGAACAGTTAACGAAAATATTATTGCATAGAATTACTTTAGATGTAGATGAGGTAATTGTTGACTGTGGAACTAATAAAGATTTAAGTAGTTGGGGTATGAAGTCATAGATGCACGACTGAAAAAATATATAATAATTTATAGTGTCGACAATGTAAGCCTTCATCACAAACTTCGTATTTTTTTTTTGTTTACCTTCTAGCTCTGATGAAGACTTACATTGTAGACCAAACGTTGGCACTATAAATTAAAATTTTATAACAGTTTCTACGACTGCTTACTAAGCTAACTACGATTTTAGACATTTTTTTCTTTTAACTAAAACCATAAGTTTACATCTTTTATTCCGACTAAAAGTATTAGAGAATTTACCGAACATACAGAAATAAACCTGTAATGGCCAACTTCATCAGTTTCAGAAATTTTTATATTCCTCATGACTTTATTTTAGCTTATCAGTAATGATCTCTTATCCAACTCCTTTTTTATATATTAATATATATAAAAAAAAAATTGACCATGTCACTGATGTTTAATGAGAATTAAAATAACTACATAAATTTAACTGCTGTTGGGAAATTTGGCTTTTTGGTGAGACTGTCTTTATGGAAAACATTTTCAGGTTATCATTTAAAGAGGCACTAACTAATTCTTATTATTTATTACAATTGATCGTAGTATTTTGCCTAACTAGATTGCTGAACTGGTTTGTTGTCTGAATTATAAAATAAATAAATATTTATTTGCACTGAGTTTGTCTGAAGATGTTTTATACAATGTTTCATCATTCACTTCAGTGTCGCTTATTGCCTATAAATAAAATTCATAAATAAAATTCAATATGTTTTTTCTACGGAGTTTTGGGGCTCTACAAAACCATCCAATTCATCTTGTATCCAATCCTTACAATCCAAAATCCTTCAAAAAATCCTGTATGCTCCTTACTTTATCACCAATAAACTTACCCATAAAGAGCTTAATGTTCCATATGTTGCTTATTTAGCCCTAACCAGATACCTTTCCTTTCAAAGTAAGCTCTATAACCATTCAAATCCACTAGTTTCTCAACTTGCTAATTACTTCATTTCCGATAATCCTCCGAATTGTCTAAAAAGAAGATAGCCCAAAGACCATTTAATGTAGAAATATTATTGAAATGCTGCTGATGAGTTGTTCTTTTCAAGTTTATATATATTTATGTTTATAAATACATATATATATATATATATATATATATATATATTACAAATTCTTTTTTTATTTTTGTTCTGTTGTCTACAAGGGATCTCTAAAAGAAAATGCCATTATAAAAAAGTAAATAGCACACTTATTATAGCCAAATAACAAAGCCGTTGATTCAATTGATTCAATGGAAGCACTATTAAAGAAAGACATAAACGTAAACATTTTTAATAGCCACTGAGTCATAAACCCATTTGGCGTCTCACTGAAAGAAGCTTTTTGACCCTGTCTAGCCTCAATTCTATAGCCATTTCAGGTCAAAAACAAAGACTCAAAATACTTATGACTTTAGTTAAAAGAAAGTAATAGGAAAAGAAAAGGGACATCGAATGACTTTGGAAGAGAAAAGAAGCACTAAAGGGAATAGGCGCGTGGAATTGTAAAGTTTTTGCTGTTGCAATTAAGCCGCGGTTAGAGCAAGTTGTTAGGCCTACTAATAACTGCCCTGGAGAAAAAGCTGGAGATTCCACGACCGTTCCAGTAATGGAGACCCTGTCTCATTACGGTCCCACACCTCGGCTTGATTATTTTCTAGTGATTTCTTCCGCTCGGTGGGTCTTTGATGGGATCTTAACCGTAGAATGGAGAAGGGGGGGGGGGGGAGCTGGAAGGAATCATATTGATCTTGGTCAGGCAGGGTTCGTCACAGATATTGGAAATGATAAATGAAAAAGTCGGAACTTTATGATTTTGTTTTTAGCCTCGTTGTCAATATTTTTGAAACAACAAATTAGGTCAAACTATTACTTCACAGGAATGTTCAACCTGCGTATAATAAATGGTTACAAGCTAATTGTTTGAGAACTTCAAAACTATTTGTTCAGCCGAAATGTTTGTGTTAAAATTAAAATTTAAAAAAAAAACTTAGGAATGATGTCGAAACTGAAGAATTAAAATTAATCCAAACAAATATCCTCAAATAACCTCTACCCTTCGTCATAAAACTACAACTTCTTGTCTTAAAATATCGTTTAATAGCATTACATTGATCCCTGTTGAAATCCGCTACTTAGGACTTCCTTTGGACTAACGTCTTACCTGGAATCCACATAGGGTAAACTAGGCAGTTATTGACACCCTTTAAAATTAGAAAAAAATATTTAGCAAACAAAAATTATATGATTCTTTTTAAATTCGGCAAGTCAGCTGTGTAAAAGTACTTTTAATTTATTACGTATTTTAAATGACATCCATAGAGTGTCAATAACTGTTTTTACATTAGTTATTGTCAATATCTTGTAAAATACATTCCAGAAATAATGAATAGTAATTAAGGAAAAATGATTTCAACTTTATTGAACTATACAACTAATTAATTATAGGATGAATACTTTCTGAAGGGTGTCAATAACTGTCTTGTTAGCCCTACTAGAACTAAACTACAATAAACTGCTCGTCCTTTTCCACTACTTTTAAATTTACAAGACATAAACGTCTATGTATCCGATGAATTACAAAAGATTCATTCACATAACAGTGATTAGACCGTTTTGAACATTCATTCAATCCAATCAATCAATATTATTTATTCGCAAAAGACATTTCTTGTAATGGGTCACCTGTGGTGTAGTGGTTAGCATAGCAACCTACTAAACCCAAGATCGCGGGTTCGCAGCCCGGCAGATGACCTTAGGATTTTTTTAAAGGGAGTAAAAATCCTTAGCTATGCCGTCCTTCGGAAGGGACGTAAAATGGGGGTCCCGAGCCTGTGCGATGTCAGGTACTCGTTAAAGATCCCTATCCTAATTATACCTGGATTGGAAAAATTTAGGACTCCTGCCGTAGCATCGTCCGATTAGCCTGCTATGGCAACATAAAGTGACGTTAAACGAAATAAAAAAAACGAACAAACATTTCTTATACAAATAACATATGCAATAAAACAATTCTTTTTTGTCTAGCAGCGCTAGGACTTTGTATAAGATTAAATTATATAAGTACCGCAAACATATTTTAAAAAGTTGAAGTCCATTGTGGGTGAGCTCTTTCTTCACGTCTACGTGCATCGATCTGTACCAACAATAATGACAAAAATATTGTAAAGCAAGATAATAATAAGAAAAGAAAATAAGTTTCAATAGTACAAATGGCATACGTTAGTTCCTATAGGTAGTACTCCGCCTCCATCTCTCTAGAAAAAAAACTTATAAACAGATGAGTCGATGATATTTTCTCCAAGAAAACAGAAGGTAATGATACATAGTTATAAAAATACGTGTTAAGCTATCAATAGTACTTTATGGAATAGATTATCCTGCTGAGAACATTTTAAGTTGGGCAAAGACAGAGATTGGACCCCCTACCCCCTACAACAATAGTAGGGACTTACACCGGCGGCATACTAAATCAAGTCCCCGTTGGGAAGGAAGTGGGCTATCTGAAGCCTCAAGCCCACTCCTTCCCCTCTCCTACCTCTTTCTACAGTAGTAAGCTTCTTTTTATGCATACACATCACAATTTATATGTAATACATAACGCATTTATATGTACACACAGTGTGAGCACAATGCGTTTCCGGGAGTTTTATATCAGAAGTTGATGCTAATACATAACTTTAACCTACGTTTATCTATGCTATATATGCTTTCAAATCCACTGTAAACACTAGTTTGAAGTTTTGAAAGTAAAAAATATATAATTTTCGTTAATATAAATGTGGTTTTTTCTTAATAGTCGTCAAAGTATAAAATTTATCATTTCATAAATGATTGCAATATATGTATATAATAATTAGCATTCCGGCTTCGCCCACTCTTGTAAGTAAAGAACTTAGATAATTGCATTTTTATTTACTTATTAATAATGTAATCATTCAAAAGGAAAAAAATTAATTCACAAGACTTCCGAATAAACAACATTTAGAGTTTTATGTTCTTATGTTACGGGATTGATTTGATTGTTAGGATTTCAAATTCTGGAAAGCCCTACATATTATTTACTGTGAGAGAATCTGTGTGCCCTATTGAACTACAATGTTTTTATGTCTGGCTGAGCGATTTGTTAATTCTTATAGTATATGAAACTTCTATTAATATATAGAAGGATATTTTCGCATTAATAAATGCGAGCTCCAGTTAGAATTATAGCATCAATGATATGTCCAGGTGTAGCTGTAATTTTTAACCTAGCACAATTCCACTGATTAGGTAGTTGAAGAGTGCATTAATGCATAATTGTAAATAATGTTGTTGGTAATTAAGTTGCTAATCCAGATGGACAGATTATATTAAATATATTATTGGTGATATATCAGTCGATTCTTGAATTTCCCTGAGATCCTGAGAGCAAAATGCAACACATTTTTATAGCTTTTTGAATGATATTGTTTTGAAAAAAAGTAAATTTTAGAATCAATTATAAGTTCTAGATAACACCGTAAAAATATAATCTATTTTACAGAATGTCACGTCGTGCCACGTCGGTGGCAAAAATCGGTCGATTTTCAAACCACTGTAATCATATTTATCTTATATTAACGAGAATATAATTTAAAAAAGAAAATTTTATTATTGCTAAACCTTTTTTGAACAATGAAGATGATGTAGTTAAAATTTGGTACAGATTGGTTCAGTACTTTTCGCGGTTAGTGATCACAAACGAAAAATGGCTTGTCTTTTTACATAACAGTATATACATAAAAACCCGAAGGTTCGATGTCTCAGCTCATCTCTGATGATATCACCCCATCAAAACCCAAATGTCTAAGATCAGCTCTGAGGCAATCCTCTCATCGAGATTTTGATCTACGCCTCGGATGTTTACCCGACGGAACAAAACTAATAATTTTTTTTTTGGAAAAATTACTTATTGGCTTTACAGGCCTGGGTAACCCTTGGCCTTCTGAATTATTTCCTTCCATTTCTCCCTGTGTTTTGCAGTAACAACTTCTACCGTAAATCCCGTTTTTGAAACAAAAAAAATATATATACTACCAAAATTGCGGGCTCATTTTTTTGTATTGAAGACAATTTATTTTACTGAAGCCATTATTATTATTTTTCTTTTATATAATTTTATAATAATTATTTTATTAATCATAACTATTCTTCGTAATTATTTTATATAACTTGCTAATTTATTCACCGGAGTTACCAGCAACCATATTATTGTATAAGCCATAGTTATAACCATGTTTGAGGTCTCAACATTTTCAGTTTATTTCTCCTGTTACAATGTTATTTTAAATGCAGATCTAAAGGAAATATAGGTAGTTGCTAGAGAAAAACAAGCAAGCTACAAGAAAATGTTTTTATTATAATGAAAAAAAAAATAAAAATAAAAAACTATTGTTAAAGAGAAAAATTCGAAACAATTAGAAACAAGTAAATGTTTTATTGCAATGATTTTTTTTAAAATATTGTATATAAAAATATAATATTATCCACGTCAACTTCCATTGAATCAGAAATATATAATGCAGGAGTCTGTAAATAATCGTAGTAACCTTAAGTCGACAAAGTAATTCCCTGTCACTATCGATATATTCCAAACAGTTATAACAATTTCTTAATCATAAGACAATTTATAAACTTCACATAAATATCCGACAGGAACAGAACGCTCCCTTCCAATCAGATAACCCAGACCCTCAGAAGGGCTCGGAGCCTAGGCAAACAGAACTCAACAAGGCCGGATCAACAGCGACCCATTGTACTTAGCAGTTGGAGACCTGTTGGCCATTGTACTCTTGCAGTCCTAAGGGCTCCCATTGTCCGCTCATTGGCAACAATCGAACAACAAACTCAACGGATACCCCCAGTAACTACAATACGAGCCCAGAAAGGTAGGTTTTAAAAAACGCCTTCAATCTCATTTCATCATTATTAATTATTATAAGGCCACATGTACGTCTAAGTCTAAACAAGAGATTAAAACTTTTGTATCCAATACTTGTAAACAGTCGACATTAAAACTCCGAAGACTAAATGCATACACTTACTTACTGGACATAAGCCACTACCCATATGGACATAAGCCACATAAATATACGGAACTGCAAAAAAAAAAACAAAAAAAAAACGCACCTTGCAAATATGCAAATATTCCGATCAAAAAATACTCAGACTAATCAAGAATTTATCTTGGTACATTTCAAACCACACACTTCACTCTGATTTAGAAGTACCCACAGTAAAGGAACATATACGTAACCTTTATAGACGATTTTGCGACAGACTTCATTGACATAACAACAAACTCATTAATGACATGGCCACGACTGACATACCTGGAAATACTCTCAGAAGGATTAAAAGAAGATGGATGAGAGATTTGCTCAAATAAATCTCTTTGATCCTTGCCAGGAGGAGGCAGTGTTGAGTGCTAGTCCCAACAAGCTTATAAAACCTGAATTATTACAATATCATCAGATTCACTTATTGTCACTCCAATAACAGGTGTGAATTAAAATTTGAAACAGAAAAAAAAAAAATATTATTTTCGCTGGGGCCTTCTAAGAACCAAGTGCCAATTTTAATTCATCGTTCTTTGCTTCTCTTCATCCAGCATTGCTTCATATTTCCACCGTGCTGCTTCTTTCTCTCCTCAGACTACTTTAGACCAGATTTTCTCTTCAGTCTTCCTTTTTTTTTTTAATTCTTAGATAAGCATTGTTTGTTATAAACATTTTTAGTAATACCATACGCTCTTTCCGTCTTGTGTACCCTTTCTTGTACAGCAGATTTTTCCAAACCATCTCTAGATATTTTCATTCCTTTACTTTATCTATTTGACCAATATTTGTAGTCCAAAATTTTGGCACCTTCTTAATGTCTGTAATAAATTTATTTTTTTCTTAGATTTTCAGACCAGTTTTGTTATATGTTTATTCCAAGAGGTTGATTTGTGTGGATGCGCCTGATAAACTGTCTGAAAGTCTGTAAGCCAAGCAATTGATTTCAATGCATTTGTTGAGTTTTCTTCCTAAAGTGACTAGTGAAATCGTATGTTCTTTTGATCGTTCATTCTATTATATTTTATTATTATCATATCTTTTAAAATATATGTTGTAATTTACTGTAACAATAATTCGAATGAAACGAATTGACATTTGATGCTTAATCAGTGTTCTGTTTTTATTAAAGCTTTTCACAAAAATTAAATAATTAATTAAATTATAAAAATTAAATAATTATTAATAATTAATATTCAGAGCAATAAGCAATAAGGATGGTGTTTGCTTCATATTTTTGAGCGTAAAACGTTATTTTCACCAATTCTTGTAAATTCTTCATAGTAAAAAAAAATATATATATATTAAAGTAAAATCAAATAATGTTTTAGATTTATCTCTAATTGAAGTGCTACTAGTGAGTAGTTCTTCACATGTTATTTACATGCTATTGCATTCACTTTCAACACATTTACTTGTTTTATATATAGTATACAGTTGTAAATTTCATTTTTTTTTTTTTTTTTTAATTATCTCAATTTTATAATGGAGTACTCCTTTGTAAATGATTTTTACGAGTTTATCAATATTTTCTTCATCGTTTCCCAGCGCTACTGAAACGTTTGGTGTAGGAAGGACTATTCTTCAAGCCAAAAAACTTCTGCTACACTTCTCACGCATAGCAGAAGCCCCCTTGGTTATTACGTGAAGATTTGTAAGTCTTATATGGCCAATTCTTAATCTTGCTAGTTCTTATTTGTGTTAATATAGATATTAATGAGTCTATGGATACAATACGAATAATAATAAAAATATAAAAGAAGAAAAAAGCAATGAACCTCTAACTATGCAATATACAGAATGAAGTAAATAAATTAAAAACAATTTATTTATTTTCAGCTATTTATTAAATGTATTCTTTGTATAATAAATAATAAAAATACAAGATAATAATTATAGTGACATGTCAATTACATGTAAGACTACCCGTTGTTAGCACTTAAATAAACTTTCTGTATTAGAAGATACCGAGGCCATATTCTCGAGGGCATCTGAAATAGAATGAGAAGCAAGTTGAGAAACCAGTGGATTTTTATGGTTATTGAGTTTACCAATAAAGGATATCTAGTCTGGTCTAAATCAGCAACATATGGAACATTAAGATCTTTATGGTAAGTTTATTTGTGACAAAGTGGGGATCATTATAGATTTTCGAAGAATTTTAGATTACAAGGATTGGGTTAGAGATGCATTAGATGGTTAAGTGAAGCCCATAGCTCAACTTCGTATGACCAAATAGTTTTAATTACTGTCATTAATTATAAAAGTAAAATACATTAAAAAAATTGAAATACAATCATACTCTGTTTACAGAATATACACTCAGTCTACGAATCTCCGAAACCAAGCCTGTTCTTTAACTTATGTAAGGACAAGACAGGACAAAAAAGATCCTAACACAACTCTCCTATCCACGTTAATAGTGTCAAATCCAAGTGTAGTGTTTTAATTCAGTTAAGATACTTAATATTATATATATATATATATATATATATATATATATATATATATATATATATATATATATATATATATATATATATATATATTATATTTTTAAAATAACATTATATTCTTTGACTATTACTGCATCTTATTTTCGTTCCCTTTAAATTTATGTAGCAAATTGGTAATACTTAATTATACTCATTCGTCCCACTTTTAAAACTTTTCAAGAATCAGCTTCATTAATAAAATGAAAATAGGGTTAGCATTGGGTACAGAGATGAATATAATGACAAAGATACAAAAAAAAGATATTTGAAAGACGTTTGAATTCTTAGAATCGTTAGGAACGAAATGGAATTCAAGAGAAAATTAAAGCAATGATAAAAACGGCAAACGCTTGTTATTTCTTTGTCGGAGAAGTTATTCATCGTCTTTCAGAACTTTAAATAATTTTCCCCCTATATTATCTAATACATCTCTGCAAAATTATAAAACCATCACACATTTTTTTTTAAAGTGTAATTCGATAAACATGAAAAGAGTTACAATAAATATTTGTCTATGCTTTAATGATCACCTAGATTTTGAAGGAAAGGGATGAAAAATAAAAAAAAAAACAATAAACTGGTCTATGTCCTTCCTCTTTGGTCCTAGGTCTTAGCCTTCTTGGATGATTGTGTGGGGTTTCAGTTACAAACACCTTGGTGTGCCCTATTACAGTTAACTGCTTTTATTATTTTTTTATTTTTTGTTTGCCATTCTTTATAGAAAATGTCGTTTTTGTATTTGAAGAAACGTCTTTAGATATTTATGTTTCTGACATATGGTTACGATAGTCAGGAAGTAAACATACTAAAAGTCATGGGAACAGGAAGGGGGGGGACGCGAATGGTCATTTTTTTTTTTTGGTTTGCGCACATGAAAACATAAATATTTACTAAATTAATGTTATTCATATTGATGAAGTATAGTTGACTGTTAAGTATTAGGAGAAGTAGATAGTTAGAGTATGCAATCATAAAGATATACAGCAATTCAAAAATAAGGTTTTTTTAATTTGTAATGCCAACGTTTCAACATGTTCAGAGGCTAAGGGAAGGAAATCCCTGACAGAAAAACCCTGGCCCTCCAGGTTGGGGGTTTGGGGTAGGGTTAACAGCCCACCCTAGAAAAATACTTGTTACGAAACCCAATAAAGAAAATAAACCCGGACGGAACTCTGGAAAACGGACTGGAACTTGGAAACGGCAAAATGATATTCTTATGGCGACGTGGAATGTGCGTTCTTTGTATAGGCCCGGAGCTATGAAGGTCCTATCAGATGAGATATCTAGGCATGGTATTGATGTGGTAGGAATTCAGGAGATGAGATGGAATGGAACTGGTATCATGGACAGAAAGGACTACTCCCTCTATTATAGCTGCCACGAAAAGAACCATCTGTTTGGGACAGGATTCATGGTTGGAAGGAAAATAAAATCTCGTGTAATGGACTACCAACCTTACACGCCTAGGCTCTGTAGGCTCAGAATGAGAGGAAAATTTTTCAACTATAGCCTCATAAACGCTCATGCACCTACTGAGGATAAGACTGATGACGAAAAAGATGAATTTTATGACCTTCTGGAGAAAGCTTATGAGGAATGCCCAAAATATGATATAAAAATTATATTAGGTGATATGAACGCGAAGATTGGTAAGGACCCAACATGCAGTAATATTGGTAGACATAGCTTGCATGAGGAGCACTCTAATAATGGATTTCGACTGGTTAATTTTGCAATAAGCCGCAACCTCTTAGTCGGGGGAACTATTTTTAGCCACAAGAACATACACAAGGGCACATGGGCATCACCTGATGGGCGTACGGTCAATCAAATAGATCATGTCCTCATTGACAAACGGCACAGTTCTGATCTTTTAGATGTCAGGGTGCACCGCAGTGCGAATATTGATAGTGACCATTACCTTCTTGTCGCTAGACTGAGAGCTAGAATCTCACACTCTAGAAATGGAAAAGGGGCTAAAACTGCCGCATATAATATCCACATGTTAAAGGATGAAGAAATAAAGAGTAATTTTGAGCGTAAAACAGATGAGATTATAAATGGGCCGGTCTGTGATGACATAAACGGGGAATGGAACAGGCTAAAAAGAGCCCTGATTGTGGCAGCGGAAGAAACGATTGGAATAAGAATGAACAGCAAAAGGAAAGAATGGTTCGATGAAGACTGTGAAAGGCTCACTAGAATCAAGAATGAAGCATATAAGGTAATGATCCAGAAGAAACGGACCAGAATGGCTACAGAGAACTACAGGAGGGCAAGAAAAGAGGAAGATAAGATGCACCGGACAAAGAAGAGGCAGCATATGATGGAGCAGATGAGACTGATACAGGAATATAAAAGCAGGAATTTGAGCAGAGAAATGTTCGGGAAGGTGAATGACACCAGGCGAGGCTTTAAACCACGAACAACTGCTTGCAGAAGTAAAACTGGGGAAATTATAAGTGACACTCCAGGCATTTTGAATAGATGGTATGAGCATTTTGGTGAACTGCTGGGCTCGCAGGGAGGAGGAACGAATTTTGATTTTGATGTAGTGGAGGAACAAGATGATAGTAATGAAAATATAGTACCTTCTTACGACGAGGTCTATGAGGCTCTGGAAAAGCTGAAAAATAATAAAGCAGCAGGAGTAGACGGAATTCCTCATGAGCTCCTAAAAAACGCTGGCGGAACCTACATAAAGGAGATGACGCATTTACTGGGTAGAATATGGGAGGAAGAGAAGATGCCCGAGGAATGGGAGACGGGCTTGATATGCCTGGTTCATAAAAAAGGGGATACGCTAAAATGTGAAAACTACCGAGGAATATCCCTATTGAACTCCGCCTATAAACTCCTCTCTATTATAATATTCACAAGATTACTTCCATATGCTGAGAATATTATTGGAGATTACCAATGCGGCTTTCGGAAGGATAGGTCAACATCAGATCAAATCTTTACGCTGAGACAGATATTGGAAAAGTCATTGGAATATAGAATCAGCACCCACCATCTCTTTATAGACTTCCGTGCGGCGTATGATACGGTTAACAGGAAGATGCTCTACAAGGCTATGAAGGAATTCAACATTCCCGCAAAGCTGATAAAAATGGTTGAGGCCACAATGTCTGGATCGAGATGCAGAATCAGAGTACAGTCACACCTGTCAAACCCAGTAGAAACAGAGAATGGCCTGAAGCAGGGTGACGCATTGGCTTGCCTACTTTTCAACCTGGCTCTGGAAAAAGCGATTCGCGATTCTCGCCTACAGGTAGGGGGACACATATTTAACAGGCAGATCCAGGTCCTGGCCTACGCGGACGATATTGATCTGATTGCAAGAACAGAAGCTGGCCTGAAGGAGGCATTTGCGGCCCTGGAAACTTCCGCGAGAAACATGGGATTAGTCATTAACACGCATAAAACTAAGTATATGGCTATCGGAAACGACCGGAGAGATCCGCACTTACAAGTAGGAGGCTATGTCTTTGAAGCGGTACAGGATTTTACGTATTTAGGTGCCCGTATAGATGTCAATAACTGCTGTTCTAAAGAGATTGAAAGAAGAATACAAGCAGCAAACAGGAGCTACTATGGCCTTCTCAAGCACTTCCAATCCAGGCTAATAACCAAAAACACAAAAGTCACTCTCTATAAGACACTGATCAGACCCGTCCTCACATACGGATCAGAATCCTGGGTGATCAACAGGATTGATGAGCAAAGACTGGCCGTATTTGAGAGGAAGATATTAAGAAAGATCTATGGACCAGTATGGGAGAATGGTGTCTGGAGAAGGCGTCACAACAGAGAGAGTTTTTCATACGCAGAATTCCGTGACACACCTGTGGTGGATTTTACAATCTCAACAGACTTCGCTGGGCAGGACACCTAAAAAGAATGAGGCAAGATCGGATACCGATAAGGGTCGCTAACCATATGCCTATGGAGAAGAGGAAGGTTGGAAGACCGAAGGCCCGCTGGATGGACCAGATAGGTACTGTGGCCCGACGATTAGGCGCAACTAGGTGGTGGACTATGGCGCTGAACAGAGAGGAATGGGCGAATTTTCTAAGGGAGGCCAAGGCCCGCACAGGGCTGTAGAGCCGAGGATCATCATCATCAACGTTTCAACATGCATTGCAAGCCTTTATCAGGTTTTCAGAGACAGGTGTAAACAAAAAGTGTTACATGTAGACAGTTTAGGGATGAAGGTATGAAGGGGGAGGGGTCTTCATCCTCTACTTCTCCTAAATTAATATTATTTAAATTCTCTACACCTTTTTTAAAACATACATTTTTCATATTCTGTACCGTTTCCGAGATATACACTTGGCAAATATTTATTAACATACGCTTGACTTTAGTATGTTTCTACCAGGAAAAGTTAAAATTGATGTAACTTTTGACAGGTTGAAGATATATAATTTAGTAAATGATCACGTTTTGCATACGACGTACCGTTTTAGAGATATGAGCGCATAACCAAAAAAAGGGACCTTTCACGCCCCCACCCTTCCTGTTCCCAGGCCTGAAAACTCCAAGACGTATGTTAACTTTCTAACTACCCTGAATATGCTTCCAAAGAATAACCTTGGATTACAGAAAACGCACTATACACCCCATTTCAGGCTTTCATTGGCTGGACTATATATATCTGAATCCAAAATATTTACCAAGTACGTCCTGTTGGACATTATCAGTGATTATTAAAAAAACAGTTAAACGAAAAAAAAAAATGCTTACACACATATTTACACCCAGGCTCAGAAGCTTTCTTCACCACTATTTAAGTGGCCAAGCAGGGTTTCAAGAGATCCTAGCACTCCTGTCTATTCTCTCTAGTCTTTTTACTTTACATCATCTATATTGGTAATAATATTGAGTATAAATCTTTTTGGCTACGATTTCGTTCGTATATATTCCAGTTTCCTATTTTTCAGTTACAGCTGAGGCTATTATAGACTTGGAGAGGAAGTAACAAGGTTAGGAGGAGATAGGTAGGGCCTTTACTCCAAACGTTAAATCACTTTATACAGGGGAAAGCTTCCGGTTGTTGTACTGGACCAAGTTTGTTCTGGAAATTAAGGGTTTTTTTCACAACTTCTTAAACTTAGCCGCAGTAAGTTTATCTAGCTCAGCCAACCTGCTTCAGAACTTTTGTATTTATATAGAGAACTATAATAGCTTATTCGTCCTAATGTAATGTTTTTAAAGTGATTAGTTTATAAGAAGCGGTTTAACTATATTGGGATGGATCAGAATAAAGTAAACATTAGATAAATACATAATTTATATGCACATTATTATATAAATTAGATCTATCTAACGAAATCCAAATGAAAGTTCCATTTATAACTATCTAAATTTGATATTCATCTATACATATTTGAAGATTATTTATCTTGTGTAAACCCCTTTCATATCGTAGGCCTAGAGCTTTAAAAAACAAACACGTATATTCCATCACACGAACTGTGTGACTGGTTATTAGCCGCAGACTGTGTACCATTTGATAGATTTTATCTTATCAGTGGTTTAGTCAACTTAAACTAATGTTTAACAGAAAGATGAATTATTAAAAAACTAGCATCCCCTGTCGCGACTTTGTCAGCTCTCATAAGTAAAGAACTTTTACTTTTTATCAATAAAAATCTTCAACAAAAAAGGAGAAATTGAAAATATGGAAAAGATGGAGAGAAAAACATTGGGACCAAGAATGACTGAAGAATGTTTTAAACTAAAATGTAATACGGAAATATGTAAAAATATTGAAAAATTAAGTGATGCAATGAGAAAACGTAGGTTGACATTTGATGAGAATGGATGATAGAAGACTGACAAAGAACATTTTCCAACACAGCCTCCAAAAACAGAAAAATAATTCATGGATACATATAAGAAGATATGATGGTGGCAAATATACAGTGGAATTCAGTGTTGGACAGAGACAAAAGATCAAATTTCCGGAAATGGTTAGAACACAAATTGGTAGACAGTGGTCAAACGAAAGGAGAAACCATAAGGCAGAGGCAATGAAGAAATATTAGAAAGAAAGGAAAAGCAAGGAATCAATTGTTACACCTGGTCCACAGATGGACGAACTCGAAAGAGACAAAAAATAGAATTAAGCAAATTTTATAGTCACTTCACTGCGCACAAAGACACAGGGTGAGTATCTCTTAGTGTAAAAAAAAATTGGGTGAAACTAGATCAAAAATGTAACAAAATGCAGCAAACCTCAGATTGTATTATATAAGCCAACGATATACATGGATAGATAGAAATGCCTTCCCCAATAAAAGCAGACTCATCTGCCCATAAAATTGACCTCAAAAAGTAGTATTCTTCAACACAATCTGCATTCAGAAGCTAACGGCAAAATTGAGATCTATGTTCATTATCATTGGATTTTAAACATTACATTGAAAATCTAATAAAATAAATCCTAAATAATAATAATAAGTAGATAAATGTAATAGCATAAGATCCTCTGATCTGGTATCGCTTTATTGACAGTTTTCCTTTATTTCCTATTAAACAATTTTTTTTTCTTTGATTTTTATTCCAATGAAGAGTTTATTATGTTTAAAATACACATTTCTAATGAGGGACTGTCATAATGTTTTATTTACACAAGTTTTAACTGACTTGTATGCCAAATGAGAACACCGTGTTTTTTCGGTTTCCAAAGTGATTTTTTCCATAAAATTGAAACAAAATCATTGTGTTTAACATATCAATCTTTTTGACACTGAGAGATACTCACCCTGTATATATTTTTTTAACAACCATTATATAGAAAATATGTAAATTTTATTATTGCTAAACTTTCCTTAAACTATGAAGATGATGTAGTTAGAATTAGGTACAGTAGTTTCCGCGGTTAGTGAGCACAAACGAAAAATGGCTTGTCCTCTTATATAATCGCATAGACATAGATATAAATGTTACTGAGAATAACTAAAGCCCATTGAGACGGACGTTGAACTATCAAAATCGAGATTTAGCCTTTCTGCTAGTCTGTTACAGTGGTATAAATAGTGGCATGCATTAACATTTTTATTTATAAAATAAAGTTTCTCCTTATTAAACCTATATTTTGTGTTGAAAGCAAGACCATAAATCGACTTGAACAAAATTTCTAAAAATAAACAATTTCTCCCTGAATAGGAAAAACAATAGATTATGGACATGTCTATCTATAATCTACTGTATTTATATCTATTGCTTCTGATAAGAAAACTGTCGGCGAATTTCCGATCTGAGCAACATCAAAAGTGCTATAGCGTGTCAAATCAGCCCCTACACTTAAATAACGTAGGCAAATCATTACTTTATTCATTCAAACCAATATAGCTTATAACGGTTGGTCTTCATTATGTTCTTCGTAAAAATTCCTAATATGTAAACTAACGTCAAAAAACATAAAAATATGTAAAAATTTCAACTGAACTTATATTTGATTTTTTTTTAGAAGAATTGACTTTATTTATTTATTTATAATTGAGCGCTACAGTCCTAATCGGACCTTGGCTTCACTAAGTACTGACAGCCACTCCTGTATATCTTCTGCCTTTCTCCTCCAACCATTCACACCCAGTTTTCGTAGGTCATCTTGAACGTTGTCCAGCCATTTCAGCCTAGGTCTTCCTCTCAATCTTATTCCTCCCGGCCTGCCGTTCATCATCTTTTTTGGAAGTCTATCCTCCACCATCCTTTGCACATGGCCGAGCCACCTTAATCTGCCTACTTTGACTATTGAAATGATGCTGGGTTCACCGAGTAATTGTTCAAGCTTCAGGTTTGTTCTTATTCTCCAATTCCCGTGGTTATTCACCGGTCCGAAGATTTTTCTGAGGACCTTCCTTTCCCAAATCCTCAGCAAGCTCTCATTCTCTTGAGTCAGCACCTAGTACTCGCTTCCATAAGTCACAACTGGAATAGCGCTCCTATCAACTGTATATAAGCTGTTGTCTATTGCAATCAATCGGAGATTGGTAAGGTGGGCTGAGAGAGCCTTAGGAGATTATCAGTGCGGTTTTAGACAAGGAAGGTCCACAACGGACTTAATATTCTCTCTGAGGCAGATGTTGGAAAAAAGTTATAAGCATAATATAAGTAAGTCTACATCAACTTTTTGTAGATTTCAAGCAAGCGTATGACTCAGTAGATAGGGGAAAGGTGGCAAAGGATATTAGAATTGACTTTAGTAACTGATAAAATAGAACAAGGGGAGTTTTAAATTTTTACTCCACTCTTATCAGAAACATTCTGTATTGTCCCCACAGGGTACTAGGGAGATTTAAACCTATTTTGTAACAGAGAACAAAACCAGATTTACAGGCACAAAACCCTAGGCCTACCAAATGCGACAGACTTTATGTCACGGAGGCATGTCTAATTCATAGACAGCATTTTGCTGTCAACAACCTCCTTATATCACCGACTGCAAAAGCATAGACTAGTGTGTCAAGTGCTCTTTTACGACCGCAAGTCAAGGCTCACAAGTAAAATACACTCAAGTTAAATATTAAATTTCCTCTACAACAGTTATTAACTTAGTATTAACTAAACCAGTTTTTTAATAAAAATAAAATAATTAAAAATTCTACATCACCAGTTCATTAGTTATTTATTTATTATTATGTTTCAATTATTGGGTTTAGTTATAAAAGGATGTTTTGAAGAGAAGTTTAATATTAGATTTCAATTTGGACTGGTACTAAGGAGGGGGTGTATTGCAGAGAAATGGTTTAGTCGTTACCTTAATAGATCTGTCTAAAGCCCATGGATCTATGACACCTTCTACTACCATAGACCTTTTAAAACCTTCATGTTTCTTAAATTTTACAAAGTCCATCTTCATTCGCTAATAACTACGCTGAAGTTCACCGGAAAGCATGTTCTGTGTATCCATAATTGTTGTATATTTTTTTATTTAGCTACTATTTATGTCATTTTTGAAATGTTTTATACCTCTTGAGGTACGCATGATGGTATAGAAGGATCAATACAATTAAGATTGATGAATAAATTGCCACTTCTATTGGGATTATTTTATTAGAATATCAGTTTCGAATGATAAACATTCATCTTCAGTTTTAAAAAATAGAATACTTTTAACACATCATTCTATGTTATATGAATTATATACACTAAACTTTTCAAAAATGTAAGACAAGAAATCTAAAATTGGTACTCACCTGAGGGGATCTAACAGAGATCTGAAATAAATCCATCGAGGAAAGGGGAAGGGGCAGGTAGGTTAAATTTTTGGTGTTTACTATGGGATTTCCCTTATGACTCATTGGATTTTCCAGTTCCTATTGGAAACAAATTTAAAATGGGGCTATTAGAAATGTTCATGTGGTAATTTAAACAAAAATCTGGATCTTTTTTTAACGATTTTATTATTTCTAATGATTTATAAATATTTAATTTTAGGCTATTTAGTTGATGTAGTATTTTTACTCCCTAGTCCTCCTTTAGTTTATAGTTATTTTCATTTAGATAGATAGCGAAATTGGAATTTTGGGTCTTATTATTGTATGCTCTTTATATGTTCTTTTACTATCTTTGATTTACCGATCGTCCAGTTTTTCCGGTATATTTAGCTTCACAGTTATTATATTTTAGTTCGTATTCACCGCTTTTTGGAAAGGGTCTATTTTTACCTTGGTGAAGGTTAATATAATGAAAATGGTTATTCTATTTTAAATGCAGGGTTTAAACCTAATTTTATTAATTCCTTTCCGACTTATTTGGATTGGTTATTATATGGATTTTTTTTTCTAAAATATTATCGATCGTGATTTTACTTTATCCGTTATTGCTGGCTATACTGTACATGGTTTGGATTTTTTTTTATTATAATTACAATTTTGAAAAGTTTAGTATAATCTATGTAACATAGTACTGATGTGTGGACAATTTTGTATGTTTTAGAACAGAAGATGAATGTTTAGCATTCGAATCTAGTATTCTAATAAAATAATTCCAATAGTAGGGGCAATTAATTCCTTGTTGTTTATACCTGCTGGCTGTTATGTATCGCATTTCCCGTTCTTGTACCCAACAAATAGCCGAAAATGTTTTGCGTGCTTGGGTATGAAAGATCTGTTTTAGATTGAATAATGTTCTTATTACTAAAACGTAGGAGAAAAAAGTAATTTTCAGAACGCAAAAAGTAAAACAATTTAAAATACAGCGATCCCAAGGAGTGTTAAATTGACGTCGAAAGAGGATAGTGTTCGACATAAAAGAAATACCTGGCTGTGACAGAAATGCCTGAATTGGTCAAAAAGAGGTGGACCTCATTATAGCAAGGGAAAAGGGAGCCAGTATCTCATTACAAAGATGGCTACTTCAACAATAACCTGTCTCCTCAACATTCTACCTCAAAAGTATATATTTAGCTCCACATATTCGGGGACAGAACTCCTTTTGAAGCTAGGACACATAACTCCAAAGTCTAGAAGATAATGACTGTTATCTTATACCGTTGTACACTCGAGTCAAAGAGGGACTTGAAGTGTTGGTGTCAATGTTCCTGGGGGGAACAATAATGAATCCTAAATTTAACCTTAATTTATTTTATTTTTGTAATTGTTTTATATATATATATACAGGGTGAGTATCTCTCTCTAACTAGATCAAAAGTGTAGCCAAATGCCGCAGACCTCACCTTTCTATTCCAATCCGTTGCAGATATATGGTAAATAAACGATTTTTTGGAGGAAAGCATGTTTTTTACGATAAAAGCTGTAATATCTCCATTTTGTTTAAATATTTTTCAAATATTGATCACATTTTCGGATTTAGCAATAAATTTCCTATAAGATCGGAGTAATTTAACCTTGAATTTTACAAACTTGGGACCTAAAAAATATCTTTATCTTCACCTAATTTAGGGAAGTTACAATTTCTTATAATACTTCAGCGCTCACTGCTTTTCATAAAAAACAATCCACAAAACTGCAAAGCTCTCAAAAACTTACAAATTTAATAAGCTTTCAAATGATATGTTAAAAGTAATGATTTTGTTTTAATTTCATGGAGAAATTTACTTTTGAAACCGAAAAAAACATGGTGTTCTCATTTAGCATACAAATCAGGTACTTTGGTAAATAAGACATTATGATAATCGCTTGATGAAAATCTGTATTTTAAATAAAAGAAACACTTCATTAGAATAAAAAGCAAAGAAAAAAATTGTTAATTTGAAAATAAAAGAATCACTGTCAATAAAGCGCCGCCAGAGTCCGTTATTTTATTAAATTTTCAAAATGTCCTCCATTATTTCGAATGCAGCTTCTTGCTCTCTTTCTCACAGCCCCTACGGTCACTGCTAAAGTCAGACGCTGTTGCAATTTGGCTCCGGCCTCCAGAATTCTCGTCTTTAGGACCTCAATGCTGGTCACTTCTCTGGCATATACCTCGCTTTTTATGTAGCCCCACACATAAAAGTCCATTGGAGCTAAGTCAGGTGACCTAGCTGGCCAATGTATCACACCATTTCTACCTATCCAGGTCGAATATCGTTGGTTCAGCCATTCCCGTACTGCTGCCGAATGATGTGGAGGAGCACCATCGTGTTGGAATATTATGTTTTGCTGAACATCAAGTGGAATGTCGTGAATAAGTTGTGGTAGAATATTTTGTAAAAAATCCAAATAACTTTCTCCATTCAATCTGCTGGGCAAAAAATGTGGCCCAATGAGTCGGTCCCCTATTATCCCAGCCCACACATTCACTGTAAAACGATGCTGGAAAGATGCTTCTTGAACCATATGTGGGTTTTCAGCTGCCCAGTAGTGCCGGTTGTGGACGTTAAAAATTCCTTCCCTTGTAAAAAGAGACTCATCTGTCCATAAAATTTTCCTCAGAAACTGGTGTTCTTGAATGTCTCTATTTAAAAGCCAGCGGCAAAATTGTATTCTATGTACATGATCATTAGGTTCTAGCCCTTGTACTTGTGTGAAATGATATGGGTGAAAATGTTCTCGGTGCAAAATGTTGATAACTGACCTTTGGGAGATACCAATTTCACGGGCCAAGTCTCTTGATGAAACACTGGGATTTTCATTTACTATATCAATAATTTCCTCTTCGAGTTCAACATCATGAGGAACTTGTCCCAATTCTTGACGTAACTTATGAACGGAACCTGTTTCAGATAAACGTTGATGAGTTCGTGAAAACACTATCGTAGAGGGGAGGCGCCTATCTGGAAACCTAAGTTGGTACTCCCGCCGCGCTGCACTCGCGTTTCCATTACAAAAACCATACAAAAAATGTATGTCAGCGTACTCACCATTTGTGAACGTTGCCATCTTCGCAGGTGTATTGCCAAACAGAAAAAAATAATCCCAATAAATAAAATGGGCCCTCAAGCTAAGGATAAGCAATATTAGCAAGGGTCTTTCTAATGATAGTGACACTTTTATCTCTGTAGCTTCTTAATTTCCAAATCAAACTTTCAATCATTATATCAAAATAAAAATAAAATAATAAACAATAATCCCCTCCCATTTCAAAATAAACAGGAAAATAACTATGAAATAGCGATAATGTGCTTAGTACTGAGAGAGGTCAAAGTCGCTGTTGTTATTATGAATACCTGAACTGGCCTAAAATTTATGTCAATAAATATTATATTTTTTCTTTGCTTTTTATTCTAATGAAGTGTTTCTTTTATTTAAAATACAGATTTTCATCAAGCGATTATCATAATGTCTTATTTACCAAAGTACCTGATTTGTATGCTAAATGAGAACACCATGTTTTTTCGGTTTCAAAAGTAAATTTCTCCATGAAATTAAAACAAAATCATTACGTTTAACATATCATTTGAAAGCTTATTAAATTTGTAAGTTTTTGAGAGCTTTGCAGTTTTGTGGATTGTTTTTATGAAAAGCAGTGAGCGCTGAAGTATTATAAGAAATTGTAACTTCCCTAAATTAGGTGAAGATAAAGATATTTTTTAGGTCCCAAGTTTGTAAAATTCAAGGTTAAATTACTCCGATCTTATAGGAAATTTATTGCTAAATCCGAAAATGTGATCAATATTTGAAAAATATTTAAACAAAATGGAGATATTACAGCTTTTATCGTAAAAAACATGCTTTCCTCCAAAAAATCGTTTATTTACCATATATCTGCAACGGATTGGAATAGAAAGGTGAGGTCTGCGGCATTTGGCTACACTTTTGATCTAGTTTCACCCAATTTTTTTTTTTACGCTAAGAGATACTCACCCTGTATATTTGATACGTATCTCCGATACATTTATGAGATAACAGAGCCTAAGTCCATAAGAAGTAATTTTAGATAAAATATAGTAAGCATTACAAAGTGATAGTCCCCTTTTACTGGCAATAACTATGGTACCGATAGTGAAGAACATTAGTCTGTTAAATTATAATTATATAGTTGAATTATATAGTTATATGATATAAAATATGACATATGGGTGATTCTCAAACTACAAGCAAATTTCTAGCTTCCAAAATTCTAAATTTAATTGTTGATATATCTTGCTGCAAACATTTGATATTTCCAGGCTACCTGTGAGGATTTTAGTTGATGCAGCAACACATGAATCACTTTATTTTTTCTAACTCCACACCAATGTGAATTTACCCCACACCATTGTGACTTTATACATGACGATGTGAAAAGGTATCTAAGTAGTTTAAGGTTCCATCTTAAAAAAACAAAACAAACATAAGACATTCCTGCTTCATAACAAAAATCAATCTTCATTTAACGTGACCGTATTTTTTCATCACATAATTTAAATAATATTACTGCAAATATCACATCAATTCACTATTATTACTTCTAGTACTTATTCAGTACTATTTCGTATTGCAACATTTAAAAAATATATAGGTAGTAATAATAATCGACACAAAATTACTAAAAAATACAATTAACACTAAATTACTAAAAAAATAAAATTAACATGTATAAACGCACGCCAAGTGGCCAAATAATTATTTTAATCATTTTGGCCATAGTATTGCTAAAATTATTTAAAAATGTATTTTTAACATTGTCTTGGTATCTTAACATTTGCATGTATTATAAACATACCATGACAATGTTAAATTATTGATGGCCACAGCAATGTGAAAATAAGGTTAAAAATATTCTAGCCGAAATCCTATTCATTTATTTCGCATTTTCTCGGGAGTATATATTAAGAGGGCCGTAGCCTACTATAAGAACGCATGAGGCCAAATAAATAAATATTTAGTTAAACTGATTTATAGTGGACATGACAATGTGAACAATGAATGTACTTACAGTCAGAGGTGATGTTTGCACTCGGATATTCCGACGTATAATGGTTGAATAGTTACAAATTGATACGACCAAGAGAAACAGCTGCCTGCCACTGCAAATAAAAACTAGAAAAATCCGAAAATACCTTCCGAATACTTTTTACCATTTTTTTTTAGTAATGGCACGCCAATGTCAAAAAATCACAGCGACAATAATAAAATAACTCGAAGATTAGTTACTTTGGCATTATAATCCTGAAAAACTCATTTTCACTTTCTTCCACCATTATATTTCAATATTAGTACCCATTAGTTGAGTAATTTTCGCTCTATCAAGTAATAATTATTTACATAATTGTAAATCCAAGCATAGGGACAAGCCACGACAATGTGGATCGACGTAGAATAACATAAAATCCCAAATAAATTCAATTAATATCATTAATTCACATAACATAAATCGATTTGAAAACAATAGTTTTAACGAAGTTTACTTCATTGAATTTTAATGAGCCAAATTTACCTGTAGTTTGAGAATCAGCCATATATACTATGTTCTATACTACTACCACCACTTTCATTAGGTGGTAAAATTAATCACAACTAACACATCAAATCGTAAATTAATTTAATTAATTTCGTTTAATAAAACTACATGTTTGGTATTTTATAGTTGCTTTAATTGATTCATTTATTTATTTATGGTTTGCCTCTACCCTTCACAGTCATTGGCAGTTCTTCGATTTCTTATTTTTTATACTCGTCCATAAAATCTGATAGCCTTCAGATACTCCAACAATGACCTCACTGACTTTTCATCATCCCGTAGAATTTCTTTCAGTGTATGTGGCATCTTAAGTCTTTTCCTTAAAGATTTAAACTGTTGACAATCTACTATGTGTTTTACTGTCTTGAGTTCCTGACAGTTAACATAAGTAGTAGTCCAAGAGCCGAGGCCAAATTTCGTGACTTATTTGAAGAAAAATTTTAGACATACAGCCATAAAATGTCCACCATCAGCAATCAATTTGCACTTGTCTGCCAACTCAAAGCGGGGGCGTTTCAAAATGGCGACCACCGAAAGGGGGTAGCAAATATCAAAATATAATATTATTTGAAGATGATTTATTTAAAGCAAACAAGAAACTGCAAACCCCCTAGGTGCCAAAAAACGTTGTCTGCCAAAATTTGGAGGGGGCGTCGCACCGGCAGACAAAATTCAAAATCCGCGTTTTTTCAGTTCAAAAGTGGACCATTTGAAGACGATTTATTTCAAGCATACAAGAAACTGCATGCTCACTAGATAACAAAAAACGTTGTCTGCCAAAATTTGGAGGGGGCTAAGCACCGGCAGACAAAATTCAAAATCCGCGTTTTTCAGTCCAAAAGTTGACAATTTGAAAACGATTTATTTGAAGCACACAAGAAACTGCATACTTCCTAGATGTCAAAAAAACGTTGTCTGCCAAAATTTGGAGGGGGCTAAGCACCGGCAGACAAAATTAAAAATCCGCGTTTTTTCAGTCCAAAAGTGGACAATTTGAAGACGATTTATTTGAAGCACACAAGAAACTGCATACTTTCTAGATGACAAAAAACGTTGTCTGCCAAAATTAGGAGGGGGCTAAGCACCGGCAGACAAAATTCAAAATCCGCGTTTTTCAGTCCAAAAGTGGACAATTTGAAGATGATTTATTTGAAGCACACAAGAAACTGCATACTTCCTAGATGACAAAAAACGTTGTCTGCCAAAATTTGGAGGGGGCTAAGCACCGGCAGACAAAATTCAAAATCCGCGTTTTTCAGTCCAAAAGTGGACAATTTGAAGACGATTTATTTGAAGCACACAAGAAACTGCATACTTTCTAGATGACAAAAAACGTTGTCTGCCAAAATTTGGAGGGGGCTAAGCACCGGCAGACAAAATTCAAAATCCGCGTTTTTCAGTCCAAAAGTTGACAATTTGAAAACGATTTATTTGAAGCACACAAGAAACTGCATACTTCCTAGATGTCAAAAAACGTTGTCTGCCAAAATTTGGAGGGGGCTAAGCACCGGCAGACAAAATTAAAAATCCGCGTTTTTTCAGTCCAAAAGTGGACAATTTGAAGACGATTTATTTGAAGCACACAAGAAACTGCATACTTTCTAGATGACAAAAAACGTTGTCTGCCAAAATTAGGAGGGGGCTAAGCACCGGCAGACAAAATTCAAAATCCGCGTTTTTTCAGTCCAAAAGTGGACAATTTGAAGATGATTTATTTGAAGCACACAAGAAACTGCATACTTCCTAGATGACAAAAAACGTTGTCTGCCAAAATTTGGAGAGGGCTAAGCACCGGCAGACAAAATTCAAAACCCTTGTGAAGGCGTCACACCGGCTGACATTGTTCAAAACTCACATCTTTTTCGTCCAACAGTGAACTTTTTGAACATGATTTCCTTTTTTATTTGATTTATAAGTAGTTTTTCTCTAGACTAATTTAAGGAAATTATATTATGTTGCTTCCTACTTATGGCACAATATAATTATTTTAATATAAAATAATCTTGTTTAAAAATTTTAATGTTAAAAATACCAATTAATACATATGAACAGTAATAATATAATTAAAAAGGCGATATAATTAAAAAATGAATAATATTTCAACTTATAAAGTTATCAAATATGTACTATCCTGGAACAAAATACGTGGAAAACATGTAGTTCTTCGTAAACGTATGCTCTTGGAAAATCGAATGTTCTTAGTCGTTTGATCGAATAACTCGGAAACCGTTCCTATTAGTATATTTTGAGCTATGTACATTATGAAGCAAATCAAATTTGCAAGAAATTTGGCACTATTCATTTCTTTTTCTTTCATCTATAGTTTTCAAACGGTTTGGCCACCAATGATTGGCTAACTTGTGGTAAGTAACTGGCTAAATTTCCTACCATACTACATATATGAAACTTATATAAAGTCATGTAAAATACACACGCCGGCATTTTTTGGTATATTTTTCGTTAAAACCTTAAACTATTAAACTATTCTTCCGATTCAATATTTAATTTTCTTAACTGATAGCTGCCTAAATTTGCAATCAGGTCCATGTATTAAATTGATATAAAGTCACGTAAAATACCAATAACATCACACCAAAATCTCCTACTGTTGTGAAATCTAAGTTTTTTGGCACATCCTTCGCTATAACCCCTAAACTATTCCTCCGATCCAAAATTAATTTATTTTTATCAACTGATAGCTGACTAAATTTGCAATCAGGCCCATATATTGAATTGATATAAAGTCACGTAAAATACCAATGCCAGCACACCAAAACCTTGTACTGGTGTGAAATCCAAGTTTCTTGGCACATTTTTCGTTATTACCCCAAAACTATTCTTCCGATCCAAAATTTATTTTTATCAACTGATAGCTGACTAAATTTGCAATCAGGCCCATATATTGAATTGATATAAAGTCACGTAAAATACCAATGCCAGCACACCAAAACCTTGTACTGGTGTGAAATCCAAGTTTCTTGGCACATTTTTCGTTATTACCCCAAAACTATTCTTCCGATCCAAAATTTATTTTTATCAACTGATAGCTGACTAAATTTGAAATCAGGCCCATATATTGAATTGATATAAAGTCACGTAAAATACCAATGCCAGCACACCAAAACCTTGTACTGGTGTGAAATCCAAGTTTCTTGGCACATTTTTCGTTATTACCCGAAACCTATTCTTCCGATTCAATATTTATTTTTATCAACTGATAGCTGACTAAATTTTCAATCAGGCCCATATATTGAATTGATATAAAGTCATGTAAAATACCAATGCCAGCACACCAAAACCTTGTACTGGTGTGAAATCCAAGTTTCTTGGCACATTTTTCGTTATTACCCCAAAACTATTCTTCCGATCCAATATTTATTTTTATCAACTGATAGCTGACTAAATTTGCAATCAGGCCCATATATTGAATTGATATAAAGTCATGTAAAATACCAATGCCAGCACACCAAAACCTCGTACTGTTGTGAAATCCAAGTTTTTTGACACATTTTTCGTTATTACCCCAAAACTATTCTTCCGATCCAAAATTTATTTTTATCAACTGATAGCTGACTAAATTTGAAATCAGGCCCATATATTGAATTGATATAAAGTCACGTAAAATACCAATGCCAGCACACCAAAACCTTGTACTGGTGTGAAATCCAAGTTTCTTGGCACATTTTTCGTTATTACCCGAAACCTATTCTTCCGATTCAATATTTATTTTTATCAACTGATAGCTGACTAAATTTTCAATCAGGCCCATATATTGAATTGATATAAAGTCATGTAAAATACCAATGCCAGCACACCAAAACCTTGTACTGGTGTGAAATCCAAGTTTCTTGGCACATTTTTCGTTATTACCCCAAAACTATTCTTCCGATCCAAAATTTATTTTTATCAACTGATAGCTGACTAAATTTGCAATCAGGCCCATATATTGAATTGATATAAAGTCACGTAAAATACCAATGCCAGCACACCAAAACCTTGTACTGGTGTGAAATCCAAGTTTCTTGGCACATTTTTCGTTATTACCCCAAAACTATTCTTCCGATCCAAAATTTATTTTTATCAACTGATAGCTGACTAAATTTGAAATCAGGCCCATATATTGAATTGATATAAAGTCACGTAAAATACCAATGCCAGCACACCAAAACCTTGTACTGGTGTGAAATCCAAGTTTCTTGGCACATTTTTCGTTATTACCCGAAACCTATTCTTCCGATTCAATTTTTATTTTTATCAACTGATAGCTGACTAAATTTTCAATCAGGCCCATATATTGAATTGATATAAAGTCATGTAAAATACCAATGCCAGCACACCAAAACCTTTTACTGGTGTGAAATCCAAGTTTCTTGGCACATTTTTCGTTATTACCCCAAAAAAACTATTCTTCCGATCCAATATTTATTTTTATCAACTGATAGCTGACTAAATTTGCAATCAGGCCCATATATTGAATTGATATAAAGTCATGTAAAATACCAATGCCAGCACACCAAAACCTCGTACTGTTGTGAAATCCAAGTTTTTTGACACATTTTTCGTTATTACCCCAAAACTATTCTTCCGATCCAAAATTTATTTTTATCAACTGATAGCTGCCTAAATTTGCAATCAGGTCCATATATTAAATTGATATAAAGTCACGTAAAATATCAATGCCAGCACACCAAAACCTCCTACTGTTGTGAAATCCAAGTTTTTTGACACATTTTTCGTTATTACCCCAAAAATTTTCTTCCGATCCAAAATTTATTTTTATCAACTAATAGCTGACTAAATTTCCACTCAGATCCATATATTACATTGATATAAAGTCACGTAAAATACCAATGCCAGCACTCTAAAACCTAGTAATGTTGTGAAATCCAAGTTTTTGGGCACATTTTTCGCTATAACCCCCAAACTATTTGTTTTATCCAAAATTTATTTTTTTCAATGAAAGCTTACTAAATTTACCATCAAATCAAATTATATAATGATGAATGAATTCCGCAAAATACCCACGCCAGCCCACTGTAACATGTAAAATCGTTATGTTTTTACCAAAACATACACATTTAGCCTGCTGGCATGGATTTCAATTAAATATTCATGTATAAAATGTGATATCAAATTTAGCCAAATTTCAGTTGAAAAAAGTAAATTTTGGTTTAGACAAATTGTTTTGGACTAATATCGAAAAATAATCTCAATAATTTGTATTTAACAACAGAACTTGTTTTTAGCGTGCTGGCACGGGTATTTTACAGAGCTTGATCAAAGTTTTATATATGGGGTCTGATTGCAAATTTAGTCAGCTATCAGTTGAGAAAAATAAATTTTGGATTGGACGAATAGTTTTGGGGTAATAATGAAAAATGTACCAAAAAACTTGGATTTTACAACAGTTCGGGGTTTTAGCGTACTGGCACGGGAACTTTACATGACTTCATATAAATTTCATATATGAGGTCTGATAGAAACCTTAGCCAGCTATCAATTGAAAGAATAAATAAATTTTGGATCAGACTAATAGTTTTGGTGGTATAACGAAATATGTGCCAAAAACTTTAACTTTACAATAGTACGGATTTTTAGCGTGCTGGCATGGGTATTTTAAATAACTTTATATACATTATATAGATAAATTATATTATATTATATAAATAAATTTTATGTACAATGTCTGAAAGGAAATTTAGTCAGCTATCAGTTGAAAAAAATAAATTTTGGATTAGAGTTCTAACCGACAACGGAAAAGTACCAACTGCTTCTTTTCACGAAGAAGTGCGACTTATATGAAGTTAGTCAATCTTTGGTGGCCAAACCGCTCTAAAACTATTGATCTGAGAACAAAATGACTATTACAAAATTTGTTGCAAAGTTGATTTGCTTGAATAACGTATAATAGAACACAAAATATACTAAAAGTAACGATTTCCGAACTTCTAAGAAATACTATTTTCAACTCCTTTCCCCCACTGTAATTTTTGCGGCACTCACCTTTATTGGAAAATTCATACATTTTCATTCATAACAGTGGACAGGTTACACCCATGCATTACAAAAAAGGGGTGAAATAACTCGGTATGTTTTCCTATCGGGCTCTTGGTCTATCATTTTACAAATCAATTAACTGGACTACTATACAAGTTTTATACGAATTTTGTTCCAGGATAGTACATATTTCATAACTTTATAAGTTGAAATATTATTCTTTTTTAAATATGTGGCCGGTATTTATATTATTACTGTTCATATATATTAATTGGTATTTTTTACATTAAAATTTTAAAACAAGATATTAAAATAATTTTATTGTACCATACGTAGGAAGCAATATAATATAATTTCCTCAAATCATTCTAGAGAAAAATTACTTATAAATCAAATAAAAAAGGAAATCATGCTCAAAAAGTTCACTGTTGGACGAAAAGGATGTGAGTTTTGAACAATGTCAGTCGGTGTGACGCCTTCACAAGGGTTTTGAATTTTGTCTGCCGGTGCTTAGCCCCCTCCTAATTTTGGCAGACAACGTTTTTTGTCATCTAGGAAGTATGCAGTTTCTTGTGTGCTTCAAATAAATCGTCTTCAAATTGTCAACTTTTGGACTGAAAAACGCGGATTTTGAATTTTGTCTGCCGGTGCTTAGTCCCCTCCAAATTTTGGCAGACAACGTTTTTTGTCATCTAGTGAGCATGCAGTTTCTTGTATGCTTGAAATAAATCGTCTTCAAATGGTCCACTTTTGAACTGAAAAAACGCGGATTTTGAACTTTGTCTGCCGGTGCGACGCCCCCTCCAAATTTTGGCAGACAACGTTTTTTGTCACCTAGGGGGTTTGCAGTTTCTTGTTTGCTTTAAATAAATCATCTTCAAATAATACCATATTTTGATATTTGCTACCCCCTTTCGGAGGTCGCCATTTTGAAACGCCCCCTCTTTGAGTTGGCAGACAAGTGCAAATTGATTGCTCAGGGTGGACATTTAATGGCTGTATGTCTAAAAGTTTTCTTCAAATAAGTCATGAAATTTGGCCTCGGCTCTTGGACTATAGGGGGTTCCAAGCCACGTAGAAGGTAGCCATGGGGGAATTCACAGTGACCTATTTTTAGGCGGCACAAAATCGTTTCCTCCTTTCAGGATATCCTGCAAATGTTAGCCGCTTTTCTGAACAGTTTTGCTTTACTTCTAACAATTTAGACCTATTTGTTATGCAAGACTCTTTCCATTTCGCTTGAACCAAGCATCTCGCATGCCTCACCCAGCCTTCCTTAGAAATTAGGTTGTTGTTTTTGAAGAATATCATCTTCACTAATTATTGTTCACTTAGCTCCTGAATCAGCTCTTTTACTTTCTGCAATAAAATAAACCGTAGCGAGATGAAACCTGAATGAAAATAATCATAAAGTGTTTCTGTTGTATTTCCCCATATAATGTCAAAAATATTGTTGCTTAAATTAAAAGATACTCAATTATATAATTTATTCCAAACTAATCTGAATAGAATATATATATTGTGTCTTATAATTACCTGATGATTAGATGACCCAAAAAATCAGACTATTTTACATTTATTTATTTTTAAATTTAGATAATCTGGCATGGTGAATTTAAACTTTTTAGGTTTCTATTGACGCCGCAAAGCCCGGCGAAAATAGAAAAAAAAAATGAATGTCTATCTAGAGCATTATTATAATTTTTGAAAATGTAGCATAGTGTTGTGGAACAGGTTTTTAGATTATCGAAGTAAAGAAAATGTGTACATTAGACTTCTTTGTTGATATAAGATTGATAATTATTATTAACAATATTATAAAAATATAAAACAAATATTAATTGATAACTGTTTAATGCAGTCAAAAGAGGTCGATTTCATTTCGATTCAAGAAACAGAGTCATAATTTGTAGTAAATTTCAGTTTACATATCAATTGCCTATTTCGTTACTAATTAAATTTTAAAAAAGTATTAAACAATTTAAAAACATGTTTATTTAATTTCCAAAAATAACTAAACTAATTTTAAAACTATCCAAGGAACTTATCTTTTTAATTGAGCGATGTATTTAATATCATTCAATTAAGAACCTCATAAAAAGATAACTAAAACAATATTTTTTTATCACTAATTTTAAAAACAAAATCCTAGTTTCAGGCTAATTATCATGTTATTATGACTATGGTTTTATTCGATCCAGTAGCTTAAAAAAATACAAATAGACACAAAACATGAATTTTCTAAATTTTTGAATCTGCCCTTAAATCTTGACCCTTTCTGATCATATGATGAAACTGATTTTGGTTTCTTTAGATTTAGTTTCTCATGAATCGTCTAATTTTATAATTCATGGTTAAAGCACGACCTCTTTACTTGATATTAGATATTACCCATTTTTTTGCCCCACACAAATTTTTAGAATTTTTTTTTTATATATGCATTATTGAAATTTACAACTGTACAGAATATATACATCAAGTAAATGTATTGACAACGATTACAATAACATGTTAAATCTTGGAAAGAACTACTCATCAGTAGCACTTTATTAAAACTTCTGCACTAGAAGGTCTCTAGGCCATCTTCGTCTCAGACGCCTCGGAAGATTATCAGGAATGTAGTGGGAAGCAAGTTGAGAAACTAACAGATTTGAGTGATTATGGAGCTTACTATGAAAGGATAGGTATCTGGTGTGGGCTAAATCAGCAACATATGGAACATTAAGATCTTTATGGATAAGTTTATTGGTGACAAAGTAAGGAGCATTGAGGATTTTACGAAGGATTTTAGATTGTAAGGATTGAATGCATTTTTAGAATTAAAAAAAAAAAAAAAAAAAAAAAAAAAAAAAAAAAAAAAAAAAAAAAAAAAAAAAAAAAAAAAAAAAAAAAAAAAACCTTTCTCTTATATAAATCCTCTTGCCAGTCTCCATCCAGTTTTACTCATGTATATTTTTTAACTGATCCTTATATCCATCTATGGTATCCATATATCCAATGATATTGGTATCATCTCTCTTTTTCCCAACTTTGACTACGGATGCATAGTGTATGGAGGGCTGTCTGTTGAGTTCGAAATGAGATGTAAGAGACTAATGAACTGTTTTATTAAATATATTTTTGGAATCGCACGTATCTCAAAGTTATTCTAAAATTTGGTAGCTTTACCCCAATTTCCGACGTCAATACTTCCTAGATGCACTCATATTTCAATCCTTGAAAACCAAAAATCCCACCTATTTTCATGACCTCCTTCTACGCTCTTTCATCCACTTCTTAAATACAAGAACCCATCCCATCAACCTATACATTCCTGCGCATCGAACTGCATCTTTTGAAAAATCCTTTATTATCTACGCTTCCTTCTTATGGAATTCATTGCCCATCTCAATTCGAAAATGCTCCTCTCTAATTTCCTTTGGACAAAATATATTTCTTTATCTCCTGAATTTTCAATCATCTAAGAAAATTTAAAGCATGAATATTTATGTAATATACATTATAAGAGTATACATAACATCTATCCTTTTACAAGATTTCTCATTTTTTTGTAACTCATAATTTAATTATAAATCAATTGTCATAGCCATATGATTGTCCAATGTACTGTAATCATATGGGGACAAGTTCTCCAAGAATAAAGTCCATTTTTTTTATTATTATTCTTGACAATTCCACAATAGATATCTGGAAATTGCCCACATCTGCTGTTATGTTCAAATTTAAAGCACTCTTAACTTAAAGCAATCTACCTTCATTGGGTCGCGATCAAGTGACTCAGAAAGAAGCAATATGATCTGAGGTCCACAAACCTCTCACCTGATCGGAGAGGAAAAGCTGGCGAATCCTCAATATAATTTTAAATATTACAATTATTTAAAACGAATGTGTTGTTAAGGCTTTTTTTTTTTTATTAATCTATCGTTTACATTCATTTAATCTTATTTGTTTTTGTTATTCATTTGTACTATAATTTTTTATTATATTTTATAGATATGTTTTTAGTTTATTTACTTTTTGTAAATAGGTAAGAGAATCTTAAATTTAACACTATTACTTCATGTTTTTAATTGTGGCAGATTATAATACTTGTGAAATTAATATATATATATTTTTTTTAATTTAGTCCTAAATTATTGTAACATTTACCATTAATAATATTTATTAATTATTGTTTCGAAAACTTGATATTTGAATCTTCTTATATCATAATAATTTGGTATCTTTTTTGAGATTTTGTTCCTTTTAAAATAAAAAGGTTACTTGGTATCCTTTCATCTGTGAGTTCCCGCAAAACCAGATCCCGTTCCTCAGACCTCTACCTAACTTCCTTTAACACAACATCCTTCAAACGTTCCTTTATTTCTAGAGCTTCGAACTTCTGGAACTCCCTCCCTTCCATCATTCGCCATTCCTCCACTCATAATAGCTTCAAATCCCGTCTTTTCGTTTACTTATTAGAAACTCAATCTAATAGTCATATCAATGAAGAAAATATTTTTTAAAATGAAATATGAATATTCAAAGTATAATATTGATTTTGGTACAGAATTATTTTAATACTATTACGCTAAATTTGTATGATTGGTTTCAGCATAATTATATTATTTTATCAGACAAGATACATTATTTTTCCGTATAATTTATATTTCTTAGCTTTGTCTACTGTATTTTTTCATTGAATATTTTTTTTGCTTTTCCTAATTTGTTTTTGTAGCTTATTTTAAATTTCTAACCTTAAGATGTAATTTGTTTTTCATGTGATATTTTAAAACATGTATTATTAATTTTAATACTTTATGCTGTAATTTAAATCTTCTTTTCAATTCCTTAATTTAATTTTAATTGTATTTCCTTACCTTTATCATATTTCTAAATTATAGATACGGCAGCTAGGCCGCCAATAATTGTACATTATAATTATTCTTAAGGGGTGAATGGCCCCAGAATAAAATGTATTTTTCATTTTTCATTTCAAGTAATGGCAAAATTTCTTTAGTATAACTAAATATCCTAGAGCTTCTTGGATGAGTTAATTATAAGAAGTAGGTTGAAGAAATGAGGACTGAAAGAAAGGACTTAAAAGAACGAAGTAGCAAGGAAAAGTACTTCAGGTATCGTGAAACCTCCTCTTCACTGCCAACACCTGGTCTCTTAGAGGATCCGAAAGAAACAGCAGAAAAAGGAGCTCTATTTATCCGATCTCACACATGCTGCTCCAGGTGCTTCTACCTTCAAAATCTTTTTTACAAAATGTTTTTCTAATACTAAGTCAATAGTTTTTATTTTATCCTAGGTAGTATTTTCTTGAACTATTAATATATCAGATTTACTTACTTATATATATATATATATATATATATATATATATATATATATATATATATATATATATATATATATATATATATATGAATATTTATTATTTTAGTCCAATTAGCTATGTACTTAAAAAATCAATACATATGTTGCATCATTATTAAGCAATCCCCACTTTATCTTTAGAGAAATCGGATAAGAAAAAAAAAAATCAAAATGTTGGTCCTAACAATTTCATATATCGTTCTAGTTTCTCTCAATCTTGTACTTCAAGATGTACAGTCGTTTAAAATATGTTCAAAAGTGAATGCTTTTGTTTTTCTTATATCTCTTATAATAAAGAAGATTTCATTATCATGACAAATAACAACGAAACAGCAAAATTTGAAATTGGAAAATTTAAAGGATATAAATTTTGAAATAGCAAAATGCAAAACCACGCTTCTGCGGCTAGAAAATTAGTCTACAAATAAATTGTTTATTATTTTTTTTTTTTTTGTTTATACAATGATAATATTATAATCAGTATTTTCTTTTCACCTTGTAATAGGAACACTGCTTGAAATTTGGGTATAAATATTTTAGTTTAACACCGGTATATGATATTTTTACAGAAAATCTATTGTGAAAAGGATACTACATTGTTCCCCTAGATTAATTATATTATTATTTTTAATTAAATTTTTAATAATGATAAATATTAGTATTTTTTAATTATTTATTTTTTTTGTTATTAAAAAAATAAAAAATACTTTATATATAACTAAGAATTAAATACAAAGAATAAATAGTAAATACAAGTTTTTTCAATCTAGATAACAAACAATACCTATAAAAGAATTTACACTTTTTTATTTTATTTTTAAACCCTTAGATTTTTTCAAAGTTCATATTTGACTATCCCTACTTTCAAATATATACATATCATATCGCAGACAAATAGGTAATGAATGATACTGATATTTTACAGTTAAAAGTACTATAGTTCAGTGAAAAAAACTCGGATTTTAATTATATTTATTATAAAATCAGAATTTTTTTCACTTATTTCATAATTCTTAGTTTGTTTTATTTATTTGTTTTAATGTGTTTTTTCTCCTTTTTTTATGAATAAACCTCCAACACGGTATGTAAAATAAAATAAAGAAAATGAAGAAAAAGGTGCCCTTAAAGAGCAAATCCCGCGGAGTTGGTTTCAAAAATATTCTAGCGGAGAAAGAAATGTTCTTGGAAGGGAAGAAAGTTTTTTTTTTGTGGAACTAGGAAGGAGTTATCCATCATGAATTAGTTCTTAATATTCAGGTACTACATTTGTCTTCTATTCGAAATAGTTACATATTATACAATCCAAAAAGTATCAGTGTTATTCAGAATGCAAACGCAATATAAATTTGTACCACCAGTAGAATATATGGCCCCATGCTCTCTGTAAGTCCAAGAAAGGTTTAAAAATATTGGAGGTCCTAAATTGTTCGTCACACAATATATAGTCCATATATTATATGGTTAGGATTACTAGTAGGATTACTACTGGTTTCGATCCATGGCCCATTTTCTTCAAAGAAAAATATATAACTTTATGAAAATTGATATTGCGGTCAAAGGGTTCTTTGAAAGGTATCAACGTGGGATCAAGCATTTGACTGGGAGGTAATCGTAAATAATAATAAACAAACAATACTTTAAGCATAAATTGTTTTTATAAAAAGAAAATATTAATAAAAATATTTATCTGAAAAACTGTCATTTTTTTTTATCCACCGCTTTATTGTCTGAATTTAAAATATTTTATTGTTTACTTAACCCAGCTTTTGTCGCTATCCGATCCGGTACACCGTTAGTCACTAGGTGAGCATTTCCCTCACTTCTTTGATTTAAAAAAAAATGCAGTTTTATGTTGCCAAATATGTAGTCATAAATGGTAAATAAATGTCATCATAATGTATCAATAATTGCAGTGTGTAGCATAAGGATTAAAAATATGTGCATACATAATTTACAAAAATATTTATTGTTAAAAAAAAAACCAAACAAACATTAAATATTTTAACTTTTTTCTTCTATTTCTATTCAATTATTACAAGTATGTGTAGTAAATTCATTGCGAATTGGAACATACTTTTTTCAATTTTTCTTCTTCGGAACACCTATACCAGATCTATTTAGTATTGCCTCGAGCAGAATCTGGAATAATAAAAATTTCAGATTCCTAGTAAATGATTGAAAAATAATATAAACACAATTCACGACGATTTATCAACTAATTACTTAAAATTTATATCCTCAACTGGATTTTTATCCAACAAGTCAAGCATTTTTGACCCACGACTCATTCTGAACCCAAATAATCACTAATCAGTCGAAAGAAATTAGAAAACTCGCTCAGTAAAATGTCACGAATGAACTGCACAAGAGATAAACTCATACTGAGGAGTGTGTACATGGCAAATGTCAGTGAAAATCTCCCAAAATCCAGGCCACCTGCATCCGTTTTACTTACAAACCGAATATTCTTATTCACAAATGTCCTAAACTCATCTATACTGAGAGTCAGCGATGAAAAGTTAAATTTTGACAAACTCATTAAATATTTTCTAGAAGGGTGAGGGAAATGCTCACCTAGCGACCAACGCCGGGTTAATATTTAATTATTGCAACTATGTCGACACAAAATATTTCGATAAATATACTGTCTTGCCAAGGAAAAAAAATGTAACTCAAACATTTTGAAATAATGACCTATTGATCTAGCGTTGGATTCGTTGTGAAATATTAGATTCAATGCTTTGTAAAAATGTTGTAAGAGGTACAATTACATAGTTTACAACCAATCAGATGATAAGTCAGATAAGTCCAATAAGTCATTATCTTACAATTTTTGAGTTAATGCTTTTCTCCTTGGCAGGGCAATTAATTAATACTTAATTGAAAATATACTCGTTGTACTAATTAAAATGTTTTTTTTTTTTAATTTACTAAGGACAAAGTATTAATTATATTACACGAAGAAATTTTCTAATAAACTTTATGATAAAACACCACCCTTCAGCTTTAGCTGTAATAACATTTTTTTTTTTTTTTTTAATTGCACGATTTAATTGCATCAAAACAAGGCCTTTTTCAATTCCCTATAGCAATATTATTTTTTAATTTTTAACCTCAAATATTAAATTCTCTTCAAAGTTTTTTTGCGTTATTGGATGACTAACTCTCACTTCTATACTAGAGCAGTTTTAGACAAAAGCTTTTAAATTGGATTTTAAATCTTTATTAACGAGTTCCGAAAACGTATTTTTAATTAATGGAGTGTCGTTTTCATAATTTAATATTAATTATTTTTTGGTATTGAATGCATTTTTATTCCAAAAAAAAAACTACACATTGCATACGATACTGTCAGATAAGATTAAGTTTTTTTCCACTGCAAAGATTTTAGTAATTATGGACACTCAGCTTAAATAAGATTGAGTATCACAAACATCAAAGTGAAAATAAAAATATGATAAAATCCTAGAAAGAAATGAAATTTTGCCTTATAATAAACAATATTCGTCAAATATAGCTTAAAGCACGAGAAGGAAAATTTTAATTTACTAACAAGGGATCAATTTTTCTTGTAAATATTAAGAGTAAATGGTTGCATAAATTTTAACATTACACCAAATATATCCTTTCATGATTTGTTAATGGGACCTCAACAGAATTTGTCTAATAATATATCGTAATCCACCTCCCAGACACTCCAATCTTATATAATAAACCTTCAAGATTGGTGTCAAATTATGAGAATCAAAATAAATCTTACCAAATAGCCTTTAATTTTCGTCAAAAACTTACGACTTCCTGTCCTACAGTATCATTTAATGATGTTCCACTAATCTCTGTTGAACAGATCCGCTACCTTGGACTCCATATGGACAAACTTCTTACTTGCAATCCACATACAAGACTAAAATCATAAAATCACAAGAAACAGCCCGTCGTTTTCGAATACTTCAACAATTACTAGACAAACGTTCAAATCTTACAATTAATCACAAACGACTCATTTACATAGCAGAAATCAGACAAAATTGGACATATGGAGTGGAACTTTGGGGCTCTACCAAACCATCCAATTCATCTCTTATCCAATCCTTACAATCTAAAATCCTTAGAAAAATCCTCAATGTTCCTTACTTTACTCAAGACCTTAATGCTTACATAGCTCAAACAAGATATCAATTCTTCCATAGCAAACTCCACAGCCATTCAAATACATTAGTGTCACAACTTCTCATTACTTCTTAGATAATCCTCCGATGTGCCTGAATTGAAGATGGCCTCGGGACGTTCTAATTTAGTACTTCTATATATAAAACCTTTATAAGTGCTACCGATGGTATAGTTTCTTTAAAAACAAGTGACTTGTAATTATTAGCGTTATCATAAAATTTACCTAATGGATTATATTTTATATTGTATACAGTTGTAAATTTCAATAAATAGAACAAAAAAGAAAAGAAAAAAAAAATTATCATAATACCCCCTGTTAGAAAGATCCGCTATTAGGATAAGGGCTTAATCGTGCAATTCAAAAAAGTTAAACTACAAAAAAAAAGTTTTTTTTATTTTATAGACAGACGCTCATAGATACCAATAAATTAAAACAGTAATTTACATGTCTATTATCAGATATGCTGAATATTAGCTCGCTAAGAATTATCCGACCAGTCCTTACTTCTGGATGGAAGCCTAGACTCTGACAAGCGATGAAGTGAAAGAAATCCTCAATTTTGAAAGAATTATACTGCGTCGCATATTTGGTGCCATGAAAATTTGTGAGGTTGGAGAAGGCGGACTAACAGAGAACTCTAACCGATGTATGATAAAGAACCGGACGTGATGAAATACATAAAGCTGGGAAGACTGCGGTGGGCGGGCCATGATGCCCGAATGCCAGCTGACGAGATCCTGAGGAAGCTATTGTACGGGAAGCTCCATGGGACTGGAGGAAGAGGTAGACCACGGCTTGATGGGAGGACGCTGTGAACAGGGACTCCAGTGACCGAAAAGTCTGCAACTAGCGAGCAACCGCACATGAAGAGCTACGTGGCGAAAGCTTATAGAAGAGACCCAAGTCCATACTGAGCTGTAGCGCCACGGATGTATGTTTTTACTATCAGATATATTTGGGCATAAGTAGTTAGGCTTTGGGACTCCAATAAATTATTCACTCCATCTTGTATTCAGTCCTTACAAAAATTCGTGGGACGATTCTAGATTATCAATACTTTGATAAAAAATAAACCTATCCATAATGATCTTAAATTAGTATTACATTTAAGAATTATTAGACAAGGATTAAATTTATTAAAAGAGGCATCAAACATTTCTAGTGTTGGGGGCAACCGAATTCAAATCATGAGTGATATTTTTGAATTTCGAAAAAGGCACATCCAGTTATTGAAAAACTTAAAAATCTATTCTATATATAGACGTTTTTCTCAAAGATTAGAATTGTCGCTGGGCCGCGTTTCGTTTAAACTTTAATTAATATCAGACTTCAGACCGAAATTAACTAGTGCGTACCTTGCGTTCCATCACACAGCTTATTTGTAAGCTCAGCGGAAGATTCGACTATGTTTATTTCGCCCTCATTAATAATAAAAAATATTCCCATAAAATCATATATTGAATCTAACATAGACTTTGAAGTTGATGTTACTAGGATTCAAATAAGATATAAGATACCACAACCCATTAGATACCATCATTCTTTGTTTTTTTTAAATTTAATACAAAAGAAAATTCAATTACTACTGGCTTTGTGATGTTTGAGTACGAACCTCGAGACTTAGTGATAGAAAAATATGGTCTCAAATTTCGATGCACATCTTCTACCCTTATTCACCATTAATTAAAAGTGGAAATAATCGATTTGAAAAGTTAAGTCGACTAATTGAACTTAATAGGCTGACAAAATAAATAAATAAAATACACATATTTACACTATAATATATATATATATATATATATATATATATATATATATATATATATATATATATATATTATTCGCTCCAATCGGCGCTTTTGTGAGGGGGGGAAAGCAGAAAACTTTAATATACCGTATATTGACGCACTCTATGGATCTCTAGGTAACTAGCCCTTATCTGCGTTAATCCCTACTAGAATATTTCTTTTTCTTCTAGCATCTGCGCTCCAGTACGCACCTTTTTAAATTGCCCAAGACCTCATGGTTTTCCATCGTTTTTTTGAACAAGACAAAATTGTCTTCCAGGACCCTATTCTTCTTTTAAAAGTGATTTTATTTCCTGTGCCAGTCAGTAAAGATTTAGTTATTCCCTTAATGAGTGGTGATACAAGAGGAGGAGAGCCTGAACAAATTTTGCAGCCTGGGAGAAGCATTCGCCAGACCGTAAGGATTTCGGAGGCCTCCGAACAGACCGTCGGCGGCAATAACAAGGTAAGAAGTTTTTTATGTAACATTTGTTTAGGTTATCTTCTCTATAATATTTCCCCAAGGGTGCGAAACCTCGTTTTGATATTTTCCCATACAGTCCATTTTCTCGAGGCCGAGGCGAGTTTTTCGCATCTGTAATTATTATTCTTTTCCTATACATATATAAATAAATATATATATATATATATATATATATATATATATATATATATATATGTGTGTGTGTTTAGTAAGGTTCTTGAGGTTCAGTCAATAAATAAAAAACAACTATTTTGGTGACGTTTCGAGACTATATTGTTCTCATAATCATCCCCTACAGCGAAAAAAACAGGTTACAATAAAATTATATAAGTTATTTCAAAACATAAAGTTAGCTACAGTAAAAAATATAACAACATGTGTAGGATAATAAAAATATATATAATTACAGAATATAGAGTACGAAGCAATGTTACTAGTAGATATGACTAGACTAACAACTCTAGTACACAACTAACCAAGGGGAATTTAGAACAGACAGTTACAAAGGTTGTGGGGAAAACCCTATTTCTTAAAATTTAAGTTAAAAGAACTAACCTGACCAAACAGCTCTCACCACACATCATAGGCAAACAAAACATTCTTTTAAATTTGATTTCCCCAAAATTATTCACCATCAACAAAATTATTTTAAAAGAATTATTAAAGAAATGATAACCATAAAAAAATTTAAAAATCACGCAATAAACAAAAAATCAGACATTCTAAATCTTAACACCTGCTATTCCAACTTAATACATTCAGACCATTAATATACATTTACATTTATATACATCATATAAATCATCTTTCCATTTATTAGTATATTACACTGAAATATTTTTGTACCTGCATCTTTGGGAATACCCACACAGTTCTTTTAACTTAATTTTTAAGAAATAGGGTTTTCCCCACAACCTTTGTAACTGTCTGTTCAAAATTCCCCTAGGTTAGTTGTGTACTAGAGTTGTTAGTCTATTCATATCCACCAGTAACATTGTAAGTAGCTTCATACTCCTCTATACTCTGTAATTATATATATTGTTTTTATTCTAACAAATGTTGTTATATACTTGTACTGTAGCTAACTTTATGTGTTAAAATAACTTGTACTAATCTCCTCACCAATTCCTCTGATAAAACATACCTAATTGACCTAATTTATTCCCTTGATCTATTTATTGTACCATTCCAACCAACCCATCATACCCAGTTTTCTGACACTCTCCTAGACCTATTTATTATAGATTCTCCTAAAAAACTACTTACATACTCCCAACATCCCGTACCGTTTCTCTCCTCCCATGACCTCATTCAAATATCGTACAATATCCTCACTCCCATCCCCATTCCTAAGCAGATCTCCTGGCGTAATCACGAATCATTATCTCCGGAAAGTATAAATCCTCTTCTTGATAACCTCTCACATTCTATTGAACCTATCTTCTCTTCCTATTCCGTTGATGAGATGGTGGAATGCCTCTCATCAAATCTCCTTTCACTCCTCAATCACTTAGCTCCTCTTAAAACATCCATATTCCGGCGTCCCCCAGCTCCTTGGATTACCCCAGCAATTAAAGAAATTATGAAAAGAAGAGATGCTGCCAGAAGACGTTTCAGGCGCACTCGGATACCTGAGGATTATTCTATGTTCAAGCACCTTCGAAATCTCGCTCAATCTACTCTCCGCCCGTGCCAAGGCACAATATTTTCATAATATCCTATCCCTGGCCCCGGATCCAAAGTCCAAGTGGAGAATCCTTAGAAAATTCTCTATTACCAGCTCCTCTTCTTGTTCCAATTTCCCAGTCACTCCCGACGACCTAAATTATTTCTTTTCAAATCCTTTTCCTGATAAACTTCAAACCATTTCTTTACCAATGTCACACTTTACTCCTCAAGCTGCATTTAATCCCGACAACTTCTATTTCCCTCACATTCTTCCCAATGACCTTATCACCTCTATTCTCAAATCCCGAACTAATGACTGCGGTGCCGATCAAATCCCGATAAAAATAATCAAACTCTGTCTTCCAGCTATTCTTCCGGCCCTTCTTCACATATATAATTCTTCCTTACAAAACTCCATTTTTCCTATAGCCTGGAGAAAGGCCTTAGTCCGCCCGTTAAATAAAATCCCTTCTCCATCCAACGCATCAGACTTTAGGCCTATTTCCATCCTCTCAAATTTATCAAAGCCACTCGAAAGATTGGTCAATGCCCAAATTACCTCCTTCCTAGAGCATAATAACCTCCTTAATCCGTTCCAATCAGGTTTCCGTTCCGGTTATTCCACTCAGTCAGCTTTGTTGAAAATCACACAGGACCTTTATTACTCCATGGATCAACAACAAATTACGATCCTTGTCATGTTTGATTTCTCAAAAGCTTTCGATTGTGTTGACCATTCCCTTCTCCTATCTAAACTTCAAAATTTCTCCCTATCTAATAGTGCCCTAAATTGGTTCCACTCCTTCTTATCCCATCGTTCCCAGTCAGTCATCATACCCAACAGTCCTCCTTCATCTTCCCTACCTTTAACCCAAGGTGTTCCACAAGGATCCTCCCTGTCACCAACCCTATTTTCTATCTATATCAATGACTTACCCAGCTTTATCCACAATTCCAATTATCACCTATATGCAGACGACTTTCAAATCTACCTATCTTTCCATCCTTCAGATATGCTCGAGGCGTCTCGTAAACTTCAGGAAGACATTGATAACATCAACCGTTGGGCAGTGAAGAATAAGTTATATCTGAATCCAAAGAAAACTAAGGCTATCCTCATCGGTTCAAAACCCATCCTCCATACCCTTCCTTACTACCCATTGCTTTACCTTAATAACCTTCCTATTCAGTTCCAAAACTCCATTAAAAATTTAGGAGTTACCTTTGACCATCACCTTTCCTGGAATAACCATATCGCCCAAATTTCCAAAAAATCCATCATAATCCTTAAACAACTGTATAGATCCCGAGATTTCTTTTCCCAGAGTACCCGTCAACTTTTAGTGTCCTCTCTTGTTTTCCCTTGCTTTGATTACTGTTGTTTGGTTTATGGGGGACTGTCTGGGGATCTCGAGATGAAGCTGAGGAGACTGATGAACTGTTTCATTAGGTTTATCTTCGGGATCCCTAGGCGGTCACACGTTACTTGCCGATACTCTGAGCTTGGGTGGCTATTTCCTAAATTTCGACGGCAATACTTTCTGGGTACCTTCATATACCAATGCCTAAAAACCCAAAACCCTTCCTATATCCTTGATTTATTAACTCTGCGTTCTTCTATCCACCACCGAAACACTAGATTCCAACCTTTTAACCTATATATACCCTCACATAAAACCGCTTCCTTTGACAAATCCTTCATCATTCGTGCTACCTCCTTCTGGAATTCCTTACCCACTTCTATTCGTAAAGCAGCTTCCATAACCTCCTTTAAAATAACCTATCCAGTACCTTTTAGACAATCAATCTTCCGCAAAGATGTCAATAATCAAATGAATACTTTTTTTTTTTTGTATGTATGTATGTGTGTGTGTGTGTGTATGTATGTATGTATGTGTGTGTGTGGGTGTATGTATGTATGTATATATATATATATATATATATATATATATATATATATATATATATATATATATATATATATATATATATATATATATATATATATATATATATATATATATATATATATATATATATATATATACGATTGTATTTTATGTTATAATTATTATTTCATATATTAATTTATTTTTATTTTTCATTCAATTTAATTTTTTTTTCCTGTAAAAAATGTATGCTTTAATTACTGGAACATCTAATTTGTAAATAATTGGCCAGACAATTGTACTCTTGATTGTGCATTATTTTTATTCTTAGGGGACAAAAAGTCCCAGAATAAAGTTTATTTTTCATTCATTCATTTTCATTCATTTGTATAACTTATATAATTTTATTTTAACCTGTTTTTTCACTGTAGGGCATGATTATGAGAACAATATAGTCTCGAAATATATATATACGCATACATACAGTATAGAGCTACAAATAACCTTTGTGGAAATTCATTACTGCAATATTTGGACTCATACATTCAAGTATTCTGTGAAAATTTCCGTATTTTGGCTTTTATATTTAAATATACCCACTGATTGTTACCGACCCTTTCAGAAATTCTGTTTCGTTTCTTCTCTTTGATTTGGCGAACAGTTGAGTGTGGATCGTACCTGGTAATAGAATACCCCCAATAAACAGAAACCCATGCCTGCCAATTTGCGATGACACAGAGGTGTAGAGTGGACATTAATCGCGGTGATGGGCCGCCTGTACTGGCAGGCTTCAATCAGAGGACATGTATGTATAGGCCATGCCATCACAGCTTTTCAAAATGTTATGTGGCCCGTACGATTCCTGAAACTCTAGCTTCAGGGCGTTTTTCATTAAGAGTATGGTCGTCAATGCGGAGATGAAATGTATTCACAGCAAAGAAGAATGCATTACTCATAACAATCAATAGAGCATACAGTTTAGCTCAACAAATAAATCAGGAGAATGATCTCACATTTCAATAGACATTTGAAACTACCTACCAAAATTATCTTGATTATATCAGGCGTTGTCGTGAAGAAGTCCAATTATCTTCAATAGGTGTTAACAATTAAATTTTTAAATAGAATTTTGTTTTAACTATTTATTTATATTTACAACTGTATACATAAGCAAATTTTGAGGAAATTATTACCATGACCTGTCAATAACACGTGAATAATCACTCACTAGTTGCACTTCAATTCGAAAAATTCTATATAAGGTCTCTCGGCAATCTTCTTTTGAGATGCCTCGTTGGATAGAATAGGATAAGTTCAGAGACTAGTGGGTTAGAATGGTTATGGAGTTTACTATGAACTAGTTTGGGCTAAATCAGTAAGGCCTTTATTGATAAGTTTATTTTGATAAGGTATAGTTGACTGTAAAGTATTTAGAAAAGTAGATTCTTGGTGTATGCAGCCATAAAGATACACAACAATTAAAAAATAAGTTTTTTAATTTGTAATGCCAATGTTTCAACTTGCATTGCAAGCCTTCATCAACGCTAGAAGAAGAAAACAAACAAGAAGGTATGACTAAATTGTAGAGAATATAAAAAAACAAAGGTATGAAAAGAATGAATATATAAGAGTAAAAATAATAATTTAAAGGCAATATCTAAAATAAATATCTATTGCCTGTATGTTATTGTCTTTACTCTAATATATTTATTCTTTTCATATCTTTTTGTTTGTTTTCTTCTTCTAGCCCTTATAAAGGCTTGCAATGCAAGTTGAAACTTTGGCATTACAAATTAAAGAACTTATTTTTTAATTGCTGTATACCTTTATGACTGCATACCCCAACAATCCACTTTTCTAGATAAATCCATTTGTATCAAAGTAAGTGGCATTAAAAATTTTGGATTGCAAGGACTGGATATGAAATGAATTAGATCGTTTGGTGGGGTCCGTAAGAAAAATTGGTTAAATTGTGCTTCCTAAAAAAAGCCTTCAAGTAACTATTTTTATTAAAATGGTATTTTTAGAGTTATTGCAGGATTTAGGAAAACGATCGAAAATGCTTTACTGAAAAGGTAACACTTTTTTTCTTGTCTAGTTCTTCACTTCAATCAGGGATAAATAAACCAGCAATATAAGGTATTCTATCATATTCCGTTCATGCCTGGAGTCATAATTGTGACTCAATGATAAAACCCCAAACGCATTAATCATATCTTGATGGATCAAACATAAACATTAGTCTTAATCAATTGAATAAAAAAAAATTCTTCCTGACTTGGAAAAAAACAATAAACCATGAATATGTCTCTTTTTAATCTACTGTTTTCCCCAATTTCCATTTTAGAGTTAAAAGGATCAAATCACTTAAATCAACAATTTAATTAACTTAACAATTAATGATTATTCGAAACATACAAAGTTGTGAGAAAATAAAGTTTTCAAAAGTATTTTTATAAACTGAAACAAATATAACTCCTTAACGGTAGGTTTAAGTGCGAAATGTTGTATACGAAAAATCTTTTCTATTAATTTTCTAACCATGAAACTGTTGTCAAATTTTCGATCCTAACCACACCAAGAGAACAAGAATCTCCAACGCTTCAAAAATGTAGGCAAAAAGTGACTTTTTTTACTCAAACCAATACAGCTTATAAATGGTACGGACTAGCGACAAATGTTCCATAGCAAAATATTTTCTCCATTAATTTTCAGATCAGTAAACTCTAGGCCAATTTTATATCCGAGCAACGTCAAGTGCTAGAGAGTGTCAAAATGTTAAATTATTAAAGGTTAAAAAAGCGTTACAATTAATATCTATAGATTCCCAGACAATAAAAAAATTTTTTATGTCAAAACCACCGGTATTGTATCTGTGCCACTGTATGTGTATGTGAAAAGAGCGTAAAGTGCAATTTTGTGAATTTTATCTTTAAGGATATTACCAGATACCTTATTTGTTTTTTTTCTTTTTGTGTCTAACGGGCCTCGTAACTTTTACGATTATTAAAGAATTTTTCGTTGTGGAACATTGTGAAAAGAATTAAAAACTTTCAATAACTTTATTCCTTAACTATGATTTTTGCACTGAACATACTTTTCCCGGGAATTAGGAAACATTTAATCATGATATGACCGCTAATATTCCAGAATTAATCACCTACTTTAATCGTGATTAAATCTTTCAGTTCATTTTTTAGTCAACTAATGAATATATGTGACCTCAATATATAAGGCTTTTGATAAAATATCAACGTAAAATCAGCTCTGCGTCGATGTACATTGATTTAAAGGATATCGACTTTAGGGGTGTCTTTTAAGAAAACTGCCCTAATGGAGTCACTTAGCCGCGATAATATCTGACTCGACTGGCAATGAACAGACCCAGACCAGGAGGAAATGAGAGAAGAAGAGAAGCCAGAGACAGACTATTAGTGGTACGTCCCAGAGACTGCCTCTGTCGGGAAATGGTGGTGAAGCACGAACACAGCTCTCTGTTGGGTAACCTCTATCCGTTCCCTTCTCTCACTCTCCTCTCCCTCTTTATCTCTCACTCTCCCTTTCTCTCTGATACTATAAGCCTATCACAATACAACTTCAGTATGATTGGAGAGCATGATAATTTTATCTTAAAAAGGATTAAATTATCGAAAAGTATACATTTTCATTGAAAAGTGTCTTTAATAAAAAGAAACAGAAGAAATGTGTGTGAAAAGTGTGGAATTAAGAAAACTAAAGAAAAAAAAATATTCTGACTTAAAATAAAAAAAAAAAGATATTGAAAACGTCCTAAATTTAAATTTAAATATCTTAAAAATATAATAATTTAATAAAAAAAAAAAAATGTAAATGAGCTATCATAAATTATATTATTTAACAATTAATAAATTTTACGAAGTCGTATTTGAATTTATGACATTTAACAGATTGTGTCATTTGCCAGTTTTATTTATTTAAAAATAGAATTATAACTAATTATGATATTCGTTATAAATACTGCTATTAATTAAATAGTATTTAAGTAAACCTGGTTAAAATCAAATTTCGGTAAAATTTAACATTTTTAGAAAAATTTGGAAATAATGTGAATGAGATTGGTGATTTATCTGGTTGAATCCAGAATTCGATATAACTCTATACGATGTTATTTTTTTAAAAGAGGAAAGAAGGAATTATTTTTTTGAGCAATTAGTATCATCAATACCCACTGCCGTGAAGAAAACCGAACTATTCTGTTTATCCGATTTCTTGGATTCAATTTTTCTTTTCTTTTTTTAACTTTTTTATAAAATAATGTATAAGATAACTCCTATTTTAAATCTGTTTCTGCTTTTATAAGTATTTAAACATCTAACATAGTTCCTTAGAAAATAATATTATTGGATTTAACATTCGCAAAAAATCAATTAGTCTATTTTCGGCTAAACATCTGTCTCTAATTTTGAAACACATTAAGCTTTAACTACAATAATAATAAAATATATCTGTATTGTTAAGACGTTTTTTAATCACGTAATGCAATTCAGTCTTGTAGAAAACCTGAAATTCAAATTCAATACAGGATGAATACCTCTTAGTGTAAAAAAAGAAAACAGCACCTTTCTATTCCAATCCTTTGGAAGAACGAATTTTTAAACCTGCTTTTGTAGCAATGAAGAGTTTATTTTATTTAAAATACAGATTTTGTTCAAGCGGTTATTATGTTTTATTGCCCATTATCCTGATTTGTATGGCAAAATTAAAACACCACGTTTTTCCGGTTTCAAGAGTAAATGTCTCCATGAAATCAGCAAGCAATCATTAATTTGAACATACCATTCGAAAGCTAGTTAAATATGCATGTTTTATGATATTTACAGTTTTGTGTTTGTTTTTTTTTGGGTTTTTTTTTTAAACGCTAAGTATCTGCAACGGATTGGAATAGAAAGATGCGATCAGCGAAATTTTTCTCCATTTTTAGTCTAGTTTCACCAAATTTTGTTTTTGAACTAAGAGGGAATTCACCCTGTATATTTGATTTAATTAGTAACACTTTTAATCCGAAATATATTTTTTTATCAATGTAGCATTTATGCAACTTACTGTTTTTTTTTTTCTTGGTGTATTTTTTTTTTAACTTTATTTATTCATCCACACCTACATAAATTTACAATCAGATTATTTAGCTTGATAACCAAAATGTGCAAAAAATGTAGTTTCAGTCATGAGGCTGTTTTTTATTTACTTGATTTCACTAAATATTTCTCTCAGTATAATACATCATTAAATATAAATGCTATATAGTCAAAATCTATTTAGTTTTTAAAATTGACATACTTATGTACTCTAGATAATATAATGAAATAAGTAAAAAAAAATAATGTTAATAAGAAGAATATAAGTAGTAATAATTAAAATTATCACAATTCTTCAGCTACCTAATGGAGTATATACATCTAGAGGGGGTCCTTTATAGATGGGGCTAACTGAAAAGCTGCTAGTTGCCAAGTGCTAACGGACCATATAACTCAGAATTATCCGGCAAAAGTAAAAGCCGTATTAATGTGGCAAGTTTGAGACTTTGCCTGGACCAAACTAAATATTAAGCTCAAACTTGACTAAGCCATGCTTATTGGGCTGTGACTTGCCGAGGACTTACCTCGTGTCCCCGCGCTGCAAGTTCAATTCCTCGAACACAACTCGCACTCTCTCCATCCTCCTGTAATTTAAAAATGTTTATAATTATAATCTGTTCAATGCAAGATAATTAAGAGAATAATATAATGTGAAACATATTGGTATATCAAAAAATATATATCTAAATAAATATTTTTTTAAATATTAAAATATGATATAATTTGCAATTATTAACAAAATTAAAGTTTTCATGTAGAAAAACGCAGCTTTACCACATTTTTAGATTTTCAGTACCCATGTATAATACCTTTACTTTTTAATGACTCCACACTTCCACACATAGACTATGATTTCTTCGATACTGCAATACATTTAAATGATAGCCAAATATCAAATAATATTTATTATTACCATGTATTAAAATATATGTTGTGACAGTTCAAAGGTATTTAAAACATCTTGGCTACTTTCTCCACATGGACCCGTTTCTCAAACGAACATTGAGTGTCAAGGGGATCTTCAACGACAATGTCACGAGGAGACCATGACTAACTGGTGGTAAGCTGCCGAATCCTTTACCGAAGTCCAGTCCACATCCGACAAAGATTCTAATCTCCATATGGCGCGATAATAGTGGACTGTTTTATGATCTGCTTCTTTAATAAAAAGCGATTGATTGCAAAGCGTCACTCCACATTAATCAAATTGCGAAATTAAGTGCAACTTGGCTGAGATGTTTTGCCCCACCCATCGTAATCTCAGGACCTTGCACCATCTGACTACCACTTACTCTGGTCCTTTTGGAGAGGACCAGAGCTCTAAGCTGCCAAAATGGTTTCCCATTGACGATTTTTCGTTCATTGATCTAAGAGATGTGAAAACGTATCTACGTTTTATATTAGATTAAAATATACTGGACAATAGGATACTCTGTGAAATATATATGGGACACTTATAAATTATGAACTAAGTGCAAAAATATTTATTTAGGAGAAACGCAAAATTCCAAAGTTGGGAATTTTTTTGACAATGATTCAGAAGGGAACAGTCATCTCTGTAACAGCCACATAACTTAGCCCATTAAACACAAATAAAGGGAGAAAAACATTCACAAAACTGCACTTAGGTGCCACACATATAAACAGTCTATTATAATACTTAGCACAAACTACAAAAGTGCATTACATAGCAAGTTAATTATTATGCGAAGTATATATATTATAATGGCTTACTTGCTGAAGATAAAAATGAACACCAATTTTACGCTAATCAACTATTTTTTTTTTCAAATCTATTAATTGAAATTTACTACAGTATTAATTATTACTACTAATAAATATGATTATAACGTTCACAATAACATGTCAATGCTTGCGAAGCAATCACACACTGGAAGTATTTCAATATAAGTTCTGTATTAGAGGTCCCGAGGCCATCTTCTTTTCAGACGCCTTGGAGAGTTATCTGGTAGATTTGGAAGCTAATTGAGGGACAAGTGAATTTAAATGGTTATGGTGTTTGAATGTAGTTTACCACATGGTAAGATAGGTGCAGCCTTAATGTGAAAAAGACCTTAATGCTCAGTGTAGGAAAGCAATCCGGCTATTAGAGATCAAATTTTGTTTATGTATAATAAACTAGAGATAATTCAGTAGATACATATATCCAGCTTATATAATATAAACCTATGTATATTTTAATAACGGAGTATAGTTTCAATAACACGGTGGGGGAACTAAGTAAAATATAAAAATTTTATTTATATTCATCTCAACTTAAAAAAGTCCATACAGTCCTAAAACAAGAGACAAGACTGGATACTTTTATCTAATAGAAGGAATCCTCCAGACACTTGGACCAGAGGAATGAAACTTTGAAGAGGTAGGGGAAGTAGTTTCACTCATAAAAACATTGCGCTGTTGAAGGCGAATTAAACTTTAACCAGGGACTACACTGGAATATTTCAGCAGCCTGCTGGACTCTGCAATAAAGAGACCAAGTAATATTTCTCCACGATACTGTAACCGACCAACTCCAGGAACGTATAAATAAAAGTATATATAGAATACGTAAGCAATCCTATGGGAGTATCATAAGTATCGATATATCGTCTTTTGGAAAGGAAGAAAATAAATTCATCAGATATCATAAGCCGTACAGAAAATGAGTATCTCTTTGGAAGTGTAACGAATTCGAATCATAAAATCCATTAAAAAATATACAATATTACTATATGATCTGAAATAGGCAATTTCCAAAGTTTGTGATTAGCTAAAAAAGTAAATTTAGTGCTAAAATTTTGAAAATATTTTCGAATGGAAAACAAAAGTAGGTCCCATGGTAACATATATATATATATATATATATGAAACGTCTTGTCAATGATAAGTCTTTTAATGACAAGTAGAAGAGAAAATAATGAGTGAGAGAGAGTAGAATATCCGTCTTTGATAATTTTATTTCTGCATTGTGGACTGGACCAACTAAGGAAATTGTACAAACAGTTGTTTAATGTCTGGAAAAACGAAAAAAAAAACCCTGGAGGACTGTGCAATAGGAATTATATGCCTCATTAAAAAAAAAAAAGAATAAAAAGAGGAAAACATATGTGTGAAAATTACACTTCCTCGGGGACACTGTTAAAGACATTTTCCGTACTAAATAAATTGTTAAAAGTGTGATAAATAAACCTGTACCATTAACAACCCATGAAGGGTCTTGAGTTCAGTACTTAGGTAAGGATGTTCTGTTACTAGGTCAACGGTTGTGAAAGGAGGAGATTTGGCCTAAATTACGCTCAACCGCCAGGTTTTCCCTAATTTAGGATACCCACATTGCATTTTTATTATCTGTAAATGTTTAATAAGACTATTTACTAAACGATGTATTAGTTTTACTCCTGAGTCTAAAATTGAATAAATATTTAAGCAACAGTATAGTGCTTATAGTGCCCAGGTAGGTCTCCCGACCTGAAAAACAAAATTAATTTTCTGCCTTACAGAAATATCGTGCCTTGTTTAGACCTATTTTTAAAACCCCCACCAGTCACTTATCTTGTGACAACAAGCAGATGTGATGATGATATGGACGATAACAGGCATGTCTGACATGAGGGAGGCCACCCAGCGATACTTACTTCTAACATAAAACTAGTAGATCTCTCAACCAACTTATTTTCAGCCTTCTTCGGGTATTCTCTGGTATAGAGTTTGTAGTGATGGCATGGGTATGGGTAAGTCCGTTAGGTTTTGTTATTGATGTAAAGGTGTGATAGTGTAATGAGTCTTAATATTTTTGCTAAAAAGTTTATACTTTTTTTTTAATTTTTTTTATTATTGCTATTACGTAAATTTGCATTATTTTGTTACAGATCCCATTGAATCATTTTGCTCACAAAATTCCTAATAATGTATTGGTGATCATTTTATTATTGTTTTGCTGAACAAAATTGAATCACTGGTAATTTTTTGGTATTATTAAAAAAAAAAAATCACAAAAGCAATTTTAAATATGTATTTTATTAATGCCAAAATCAAGCAATAAATTTATACATAAAACATTTTTTTAGTAAAGTCGTAGTTTTAAAACTTTTTTTTTGGTTTTTTATATGAATTTATTGAAATTTACAACTGTACAGAATATAAACATCAAGTAAATGTATTGACAACGATTATAATAACATGTTAAAACTTGGAAAGAACTACTCATCAGTAGCACTTTATTAAAACTTCTACACTAGAAGGTCTCCAGGGCATCTTTGTTTCAGACGCTTCGGAGGATTATCAGGAATGGGGTGGGAAGCAAGTTGAGAAACTAACGAATTTGGGTTATTATGGAGCTTACTGTCGCGCCGCTTGCTATCTTTTAATTATTATTTTCCGTTATTATTATTATTTGTAAAAAGCGCTAAATTTTGTTTACTGAACCTGGCAACACTGAGTGATATATAAACAGATGATTACCTTTTCCTAATTCTAATTCTAGTAAAAATCTTATATAGTTTATTTTTGTTTTGTGCTCTGTGATATTGTGATTCTTGTTAAATAAAACTATTAAAAGATATTGATGAGTCTGAGTTGATTAGTGAACTGTTAAATATTAAAATTTATAAAAACAAAGGTCTGTAGCGGATAGTCCAAAGAGACTATTCACTTGCTATGAAAGGATAGGTATCTGGTGTGGGCTAAATCAGCAACATATGGAACATTAAGATCTTAATGGATATGTTTATTGGTGACAAAGTAAGAAGCATTGTGGATTTTACGAAGGATTTTGGATTGTAAGGATTGAATACGAGATGAATTGGATGGTTTAGTGGAGCCCCAAAGCTCAACTCCGTACGTCCAAATAGGTCTAATTACAGTCATGTCTTTTGTAAATAATTGGGAGCTTTGAACGTTTGTCCAGTAAATTTTTAAGTAGTCTGAAACGACGAGTTTTAGAACTTAAAAAAATATTTAAGAAGTATTAAGTTCTGTTTGGGACGGGAAATTACCTGAGCATTTTTTTCAGGTCATGACATCCCTCCATCTGAAAGAATTTCATATTTCTTAATGCTTAGTTTCTTTTAAAATTTTAATCAGCTACTGACCGCATCATAAGCTCGTACATATAATGCCTGATTATCAGTATTAGTGAAGAAAAGAATTTGGGTCACCTGAGGTGTAGTGGTTAGCATAGCAGCCTACTAAACCCAAGATCGTGGGTTCGCAGCCAGGCAGATGGCCTTAGGATTTTTTTAAGGGAGTTAAAAATCCTTGCTATGCCGTCCTTCGGAAGGGACGTGAAATAAGGGTCCCGAGCCTGTGCGATGTCAGTTACTCGTTAAAGATCCCTATCCTAATTATACCTGGATAGGCAAAATTTATGACTCCTACCGCAGCATCGTCCGATTAGCCATAGCAGCATAAAAGTGACGTTAAACGGAATAAACAAACAATTACAAGTCATAAAAATTGAATGGGGTGAATAATATCACCGGACAGTATAATGTTAAATACCATTTTTCACTTAATTACACTTTAGGTTGAATATTTCAATGATTTTTCTTAAACAAAGATTCTGTCTTTAGTAAACAGGAAAAATAAACTCTTTTATACTAAAAAAGAAAATAAATATCAAAAGTGTCGTTCTAGTAGCTTACTGAGAATACTAAAGTGGCTTGATTATTTATAGTTAGTAATTATATATTTTGTTTGTGAATGGGCTAAGTCAAAAAGTTCCATTGATTCCTTTCTGACTTGAAAAAAAAAACAGATCATGAATATGTTTTTTTTTTTTTTTTTGCACGCGAAAAGGCCCTGAGGACCACGCGAATATCATTGAGCTTAGTGCTTCTTTCCCTCTTTCTTTCTCTTCCTCTCATTCCATACTTCCCTCATGTGGTCACCGTGGTTCCTCCTCCTGTCCTCCGACCACGCTCCTCCTTCCTTGGCTATCCACAAGGACCTTCACCCCTTTCAATGATTTTCTGTATTCGTCTCTGTCTAGACAGTCCTGGTCCGCTAATCCCAGTTGCTTCATGTCGTTTTTGATCAGATTGAAGTATCCAGTAGGAGTTTGTATGACTTTATTTTCTGGAAAATTTGTTGATTTAGTCTTTCGGACTTCATTCTCATCATGTGTCCGTAAAATCTTAATCTTCTTATTCTGATATCAGTCTGTATGTCAGTTGTTTCTTTGTAAATGTCTTCATTTGAACGCAGTCTGTATCCTTCTGACGTTCTTCTGGGTCCATATATTTTCCTGAGGATTTTTCTCTCTATTTTCAAGAGTTTCTCTAAGCTGGGGAGGCATGAGGTTTCAGTGGCATACAGGATTACCGGTTTGATAACCATGTTGTAGTGTCTTATCTTGGCTCCTCTAGATAAATTCCTTTTGTTGTAGAACTTGCTGGTCGTGTAGAAAAGCCTTTCCAGTTTGGCAACCCTTTCTCTCATGCTTTCCTTTTCTAGTCCTCTATTGCATACCTTTCTCCTAGGTATTTAAAGTTGGGTGTTACTTGGACTGTTCCGTACTTTGTTTTTAATTTCCTTTTGTCATTTTTTGGATCCATGATCATTATTTTTGTCTTTTCAAATGATATATGTAGCCCTGTCTTCCCAGCTATTTCTGACAGTGTGTCAATTTGAGCGATTGCTTCTTCTTCGGTTTCGGCCAAAAGGGCCAGGTCGTCCGCGTATGCTAGGCATCTGATTTTAACGTGTTTGGTTTTGGTTCCCAGCACTGCGCCTGAGTTATTGACCTTCCACAATTCTTTCATGATTTTGTCTAGCACTATATTAAACAATACCGGAGACAGTCCGTCCCCCTGTCTAAGTCCTGTTTTAATCTGAAAAGGCTTACTGACATTATTCTGTAGTTTGACCTTGGATTCTGTTCCTGTTAGCGTTAGCTCTAAGAAGTTCCTAGTTTTCTGGTCCACGTCGTATTCCTTTAGTATTTCGATCAAAGTTTCCCTATCCACCGAGTCATACGCTTTCCTAAAGTCCACAAATGAGATGAAGAGGTTTTTGTTTTGGATATGTTTATATAACTATCTACTGATTTTTATATATACTGCTTCTGATAAGAAAACTATCGTCAATTTTTTAATCCGCGCAACACCTCTATTGGTAGAGGTGTACCAAAAAAGCCTATTATTAAATAGGCCTACTTAAAGAATGTAGCAAAATATGACTTCATTGATTCAAACCAATAAAGCTACTAAACGGTAGGTCCTAGTGACAAATGTTATACAACCAAAAATGTTTTCCATTATATTTCTAATCTAAGTTTAACTATCGTCAAATTTCCAGTCTAAGCAAACCTTAAAGGGCTAGAGCGTGCCAAAATATTACATTTCAGATTGCGAAAAAAGGTAACACTAGGTTTTTGTTACGTTACAAGAAATAAACTATAGAACTGTAGTCTATGTATGTGAAAATTATATGTACTATATGTGTCGTCTAGTTGCAAAACCGGCCAACTCCACAATTTTGCCGCTGGGTTCTGCTCTCCCTCTGGCCTTTCAAGCCATTTACATTGTTACAACACATTTACTGGTTGTCTAATTTTAATTGACAGGTTTAAATAAATACTTAAAGTAAAAAAAAAAAAAAGTTACTAACTCTGTAAAAAATATTCTAAAGTATTACTGAAGGGAGATGGTACTTCCAACCGGCCAACTCCTCAATTTTGATAAATACGTTTTTTCTGTTTTCCGAGACCTAAGATACATTTTCCACCCGTTGAAAGCAAGAAACCTCGCAAAAACTCGTCAAATCCTTGTTACACCTACGTTTAAAAATCACAGTGTGCTGCAAAACCGGCCAAATTCTTCCGTGAGTGAGTTTCAAAACCGGCCATCTCCACATCCGCTAGACCTCGCTGTTGTTCCAGATCAAGAAGACCTCTTATCGGGCAACTATGAGTCTGCCCCTGCTTTTCCTATAGTTAACGTTAAGCCTTCATTGTCCAGGAGAAGTGTGTAGAAGAAGTTCCAGCTAATTTAGCAAGAAGGAGACAAAGAGACCCTACAACATAGATAAGAAACAAACCCCTCCAGATTGGGTTTTTGCCCAAATTGAGAAGACCTTAAGGAAAATCGAGACTCTCGTTCAGCCTTCAGAGTTTGACGGCATTCCCTCGGAAAGTGGAACGGTGTTCAAGCCACGAAGAGACTAAATACATCTTGATTGGATGAGTCTTAGTAATGCCCTCCTCAAACCCCCTGAACTATGGCACTTCAATGTCACCCCAAGAAATAGATTTTTCATAACCAAACAAAATAATAAGGTGCTAGTTCAAGGGAAGGTTTTCTACTGATCGTTTGATTTTTTACAAGTCCGTCGTAGCATCAGCTGCTCAAGAAGGAGGAAGCAGAGAAGTAGATGCGAGGAATGAAGAAGAGTATCAGAAAGAAATGTGTAAGCCTGTTGAAGACGATAATGCCGCAAGAGTATAAGTTTCTGAATGTTTTTATTTCTCTGAATTAAGTTTTTCGGAACTTTATATATATATATATATATATATATATATATATATATATATATATATATATATATATATAAAGAGAGAGAGAGAGAGAGAGAGAGAGAGAGAGAGAGAGAGAGAGAGAGAGAGAGAGAGAGAGAGAGAGAGAGAGAGAGAGAGAGAGAGAGAGAGAGAGAGAGAGAGAGAGAGAGAGAGAGAGAGAGAGAGAGAGAGAGAGAGAGAGAGAGAGAGAGAGAGAGAGAGAGAGAGAGAGAGAGAGAGAGAGAGAGAGAGAGAGAGAGAGAGAGAGAGAGAGTAAATCTCAGAAAATCAATACACTTAAATATACAAAACACTCAAAATAAACAATGCACTCAATCTTGAAAGAGATAAAAAAAAAATAAAAAAAAGGAAGAAATAACAGTAAACGAAGAGATGGAATTACATTAAGACTGGGAGAAGTAGGGGCGAGAGATGAGGGATTTAGAAATGGAGCCCTGAGTAGATTCTGAAAAAGAGTGGGTAGAGAGACTCCCAGAGATTAGCAGACTCTCGGGCTTTAAACAGTTTGAGATCTGGGTCTGATTAGGAGGGGTTAGGAGCTCTCTTTCCTCAGATTGGAAGCCAATTATCGAAGTAGGTCGAAATGGAAAGCAGGGTCTTCCTGTCTATTTAATGTATTAAGGAATTTATTTTATACAGATATTTTTATTTAATTAATTTTATGAAAGGAAAAATTAAGAATCTTAATGATTTCATAGGAAAATTCTATCCATCCCATTATTATCTATTTAACTTCCAATGACACTTATTTAAAATTAGATTTTAAATTAGAAGGCAGAAAATTCCACCAGATTAATTTTTACATTTTCTCGGATAAAAGTTTCTTGGATTGAAATCCGCATTATTAACATATTAATTAAACAAAAGCAAATAATATTTAAAGATAAAATTGAATTCTTTAGTAAAGGAGTATATAATTTATTTTTAGATTCCCTTTGTTTTAGCATAACTACTCAAAACGTTCATTTACTATCACTCAACAAAGTTTTACATGTTTTGTAATATTATCCCATCTTCAGACTAATTTTTTTTTACAGTGTTAATAATATCATAATATAATGATAATAAGCTTTATTGGCATCTGCTTAGACAGAAGCCTCTCCCGTAGGAGGGACTAGGAAGTCGGCTACAGCCAACATAACAAAAAATTATACATAAAAATTGAAACAAAAAAACAAAATCAAATATACAAAAACCTTACAAAACAGAGCAAAAAACTAAATATTATTGATAACTTTCTTCCACCCGGTTCTGTCCCTCGCAACACGCCACCAGTTGTCGCCTACATACTGTGTCATTTCGTCCCTCCACCTAAGATGCGGGCAACTCCTTTTCCTGCTGTGTTCTCTCGGGATCCACTCGGTGCATGCCTTAGACCATCTTTCGTCCTTCTTCCTTACCAAATTTCCTGCCCGATTTCATTTCAGCCGATGAGTTTTGACCCTTAAGCTTTTAACTTTAGCTTTACGTGCGTTAACTTTAACTTTAACCTTGGTTTTAAGTGCTTTTGCTAGGTTGCTTTTAAAAATGTTTTTGAGTGACGGATATATATGAGTCACTAAAGCCACTTAAAATATTAAGTCACCCAAAAACATTTTACAGTGTCAACACACTGTATTCAGTTATAGACCTGGTGTGTTAACAGTGTAAAAAATAATACTCTGAAGAAGGAATAATATTCCGAAATCTGTGACACTTTGTTGAGTGATAATAAATGAATATCCTGAGGAGTAATGCCAAAAAAAAAAAGTGTATATATAAAAAAAAAGTTAATTAAAGTTAGAAATTTTAAATTAATATAATTTATTACAGTTTTGCATTAAAAGCAATCCCATAAGAATTTAATCAACATCACATTACACATATTCCTCATCGAACGCAAGACGTAATAAGTGAAAGAAGCAGATTAAACTTAACTAATTTAAAATTTCTCAAAAAGTTGATATTGCTTAATAATGTAATTAATATATATATATATATATATATATATATATATATATATATATAATATAAACTTATTTTTTATACAATCCTTATACGTTTCTTTTATCCTGGTTAAAATACATAGGGACGTAAATACCTAAAACAAATTAAATATTTAGCCAAGAAAATGAAGAAAATTAATCTATGAATTGTCAGTGTATTATTTATTTATACAATTTTATAATTATATAATTACATAATTAACAAGTATTATTCTGTTGTTTGACTTTTCCATAACTTTACCATATGTTTGGAGTTTCTTTTAAACAGGACCTTTGTTGCATCGAAATAAATTATTGAAGAAATGGAATTTGTAAAAATAACATTTTCTCTTTTGAGCTGCATCTTTTAGTGAAATATCGAGTTTGCTGCCCCTTAGGGTAATCAAAGCTTTTTTTTTTTCAAGCCCCAAAGCGTTGTTGGTTTTTTTACCAATTTCACTATATTTATATTTGGAAAAATAAAATAAAGTAGATAGGAAAAAATGTACAAACAATAAAAAACAATAAATTAATACTAACAAAATTGAAATCAATAAATATTTAGTTTAAATAAAATATAATCATAATGATATGGTGAATGGGGTTCATGGAATTAGTTTTGTTGCAAGGGAAAATAATTTTTCAGTCTGTAAGTGCGTGTATTGTATAATTGAGTGTTGGTTTAAGTGAAATGACATATTTGAATTTTTGACATATTTGGACTAGGACGGACTTCACTAACTGTTTAAATTATAAAAGGTAACAAAATAACTAATGAAGAATTGTAGTAATAATGTATAAAACAAATAAACTTTGTATACTAATCTCTCTCTCTCTCTCTCTCTCTCTCTCTCTCTCTCTCTCTCTATATATATATATATATATATATATATATATATATATATATATAACAAATAAACTTTTACTTATGAGACATAGTATACACGGTTTTTTATTACTTCTTTATTACTACAATTCTTCATCAGTTATTTTGTTACCTTAGTATTCTCAGTTCATACATTTTGTTATATTTTTATAATTTAAACAGTTAGGGAAGTCCGTCCTAGCCCATATGGTATCATCATTCCCAAATATAAACTCTTTTTTTTTCATGTTATCTTCAAAGGTTTATTTATTGTCAGAATAAACTTCAGAATTAGAAGAATCAGATTCCCTTTATTTGACAGAGCTTGTTCCAGTTTCTTTTTCCACGTCGGATTGCTGTTTAAGTTTTTTTAAAGTAAGTAGTTATGTCTCATGACTAAACAAAAAATACTATGAATATAAAAATAATGACAATAAAACAGAAAACAAAATATTTGACGTTATCTACCAAAGGTTGGTATTCAATTACGAAAAACAGGTGCCCAATAGATTAAGTTTGAAACGGTACTATGTTACCAAGTGATAGATTAGAAAAAGTTTTATTTTTTAAAAATTGAATAATTACATTAAATATATACTTAAATTACGAGTCTTAACCATTTTGTATTATTTTCAGCTATTACTTCTTTTTTTCGTTAAAGTTACTAACTTTTTAACTTTTAATTTAAAGTTTTTCTTGACAACACACTGATTCCTCAAACAGACACTGTACACTACCTTGGTCTAGCGTTTGACCGAAAAATGACATGGTGTCCACATATAAAGAAAAAAGTAAAACGCTCAACCAAAGACCAAGACTTTTATATTCATTACATTCCCAACTTTCAACTCTACAACTTAAACAAAAGAATTAACACTTATACCTACTTGCTGAAACATTTTTGGGCATACGCTTCTCAGATATACGGGACAGGTAAAAAGAAACATTGACAAACTCCAAATCTTCCAGGCAAAAACATTCAGGACAATCACAAAAGCAACATGGTACGTAAAGAACAAATACGAACCTACGACAAACGATTCCACGAAAAATTACATAGATATCCTAATACATTTGTTGAACTGTTTCATTAGATTTATCTTCGAGATCCCCAGGCGGTCACACGTAACTTGCCGATATTTTGAGTTTGGGTGGCTCTTTCCTAAATACTAGGCAATACTTTCTGGGTACTTTCCTATTTTAACCTCAAAAAACCTTCCTGTATTCTTGATCTATTAACTCCGCGCTCTTCTCTCCACCTCCTGAACACTAGATCCCAACATTTTAACCTGTATATCCCCTCACAAAAAACCGCTTCCTTTGACAAATCCTTTATCATTCGTTCTACCTCCATTCGTAAAGCAGCTTCCATAACTTCCTTTAAAAAAATTTCTGTACCTTTTAGACAATCAATCTTCCCCAAATATGTCAATAATCAAAAAAATACTTAGGATTACTTTATTTTTTTCTCTCTTTCTTTCTTTTCATATATATATACGATTGTATTTTATGATATTATTATTTCATATATTTTTTTTTTTAATTTAATTTAATTTTTTTTTCCTGTCAAAAATACATGCCGTAATTACTAAAGCATTTAATTTGTAAATAATACGGCCATACAATTGTACTTGTAACTGTCCATTATTTTTATTCTTAGGGGACAGTAAGTCCCAAAATAAAGTCTATTTTTTCATTTCATTTCATTCATTCATTTTCATTTCATACACTTATAAACGACATGGCCACAACACATATTCCCGACAACACACACAGAAGACTGGAAAAGAGCTGGATGAGAGACCTCCTAGACTAAAATAAAATAAAAACAAAGACTAGAGATACCGCTGGGTTCTGCTCCCCCCCCCCCCCAGGCCTTTCAAGCTATTTACATTCTTACAACACATTTACTGGTTGTCTAATTTTAATTGATAGGTTTAAATAAATACATAATGTAAAAAAAAAAAAAAAGTTACTAACTCTGTAAAAAATATTCTAAAGTATTACTGAAGAGAGATGGTACTTCGGAGGACTTGTAGAGTGGAAGAAGTAAATGTCAAAGACAAAGCACTATCCAGACCAGAGTCTTCCGCAATATTCGCAATATCCTTCACCGGAGACTGATGCGGCATAATTCCTTCATTTCCGCGCCTCCCTGGCCAATATTAACGAAGAAGGAGTGAGGTTTTGAATAAATGAGACATTTTCTATTCCGAACACATTTTCTTTTTTGTCTTTAAATATCTGAGGGCAGGTGGGAGAGTATTACCACCGCGGCGGGACGATCTATTACCATAAGCAGTTGGAGGCCTGTATTAGGAGGATATATCCACCTCCTCGCCTAACTCCTCTGATAATTTTCAAGCTGATATTCCAATTCCCTACGGATCTACTCGAATTATTCCTGGCCACATTGCCTGAGGACGTGACTGCTCCTGCAGTGTTCATATCGGAGGCAATAGTACCACTCGGGTTGTTTCCTGCCTCTATTGGCTTAAACCAAGCTCAGAAGTTGACACAGGAGCATTTCTAAAACAATATTTGATATTGGAAGGGTAGATAGTGCTAAAAGTTTTGCTTTTTTTTTCTAATTCCTGATCTACATATCGCCGGTTTGGCAGATGACTGTCACCACTCAAAACAGTACTTTTCATGAGATACATTTAAAGTTTTGCATTTATTTTAATCGAAAATATTTTAAGGAATTTTATATTTACTAGCATCCCCCACCGTTGCTTCACACGCTCTCATAAGTAAATAACAGGCAATTATAACTAATTACTGAAGTTTTATTTGTTTATCAATAAAAATCTTGTATTTAATTATGTAATTGAGCATTATTTCTTTAATGACATTTCCACAAATTTCAGTAGAAGTACAGTCTTGGCCAATAGTATTAGGCACTAACAATTTTCTCACCAAAAGTTTCTCTAAGAGCATTAACTAGCAAGGATTGTAGAATAACCCATTAAAATGAAATAAAATTAGTTCCTTTTAGTGAGTTATTCCTATTATTGTTTAGTAAGATTTACTGAGATTTACTCAATAGATTATATATATATATATATATATATATATATATATATATATATATATATATATATATATATATATATATCACTTTGACGACCAAGCCATTTCTGTTAATATTTCCCAATGGACCAAACATTTTTTTTCGCTCAAAAGCTGCATTCAGCAGTTATATAACATTATCATGCTATTTATAATCATTAGCAATCTTTTAATTATGGTGATTAGGGCAAAAATGTAGCGGGCCTATGTGCCCACCAATGTCCGTGGGGCACTGCCCGTTTTTTTTCTAAATCATAAAATAATTATTTTTTCCTTTAATAGATATGTTTTTACTTCTCTATTGACATATTTTGATTTGTTTTTCATTTTCACACAAAATATTAGTGCACTGTTGGAAAAAAATGTATAAACACCTTCAAGATTAGTTCTTTTACATAAAATGAATATGAGATTAACAAAAAACAGTACCTAGCTGTAAAAAAAAAAAAAAATAATAATTTCCAGAAATATTGATGGAATATTATATCAGGTTTATTATTCAACAAAAATGTGTTTTTCACCCGATCAGGTATAAACACAGAACACATAAAGGACTAGAAGCGGCACCCAAGGCTAGTAGGCGAGGGAACTGTGTCACCCTAGCGCTCAGGTCATCCCTGTCGCATTTACAGTCCCGAAGTTTGAACTCATTATCCTTCTCCAATCTAGCAATTTTCAATACGTTCTTTACTGTTAGTTGTAGGAGTTTTTGTAAATTTATCCAAGCGCTAACTTCGCCAGCGATAATATTATTAGAAAGTAGGGAATTTATCTTAAAATTTAATGAATAGAAGCTAGGAAAGCAGTTCTTATGCAAACCATACCGTATTTTATATCGGGAAATATAAATCCATGCATAAACCTAGAGCTGGAAAAGGACTTATAAATTTCATGCATCAACCAAAGAGTGTCCAGACATCTCTGTAGCAAAACGTAATTCAACAGATGAAGTGTTCAGAACAAGATCCTTTACTTGCTTTTTTTATCTGGTTTTATTATAAGATTCTTTAAAAAGGGTTTCCGTTCTTCCGCGTGTTCGGCTTGGTCCTGGTTTGACTACACTGATTTCGGGAATAGTTGGAATTGCAATTCCTGCTTAAGTCAAGAGGAATATCCCTGACCAAATATATTACGACTCCTTTCGAACTCATTCAATTTTTAATTGAATTTGAAGCAAAATAACCGACTAATTGTAGATGTTTCTATTTCCAAATACTTCGATTTTTGATTTTTGTCCATTGACGAAGCACTGTGCGACGTTTCGAGACTATATTGTTTTCATAAACACGCCCTGCATCTTTGTAAAAATCTCCTAGTATTATTCACATTTGCTGGTTTTCTGTTGGATTCCTGGAGTTCCTTCATCACTGTAATTGCTTCAGGACCGTGGGTTGTCTTGATATCTTCATAAAATCCCATTCTTCCACTATAGATATTTTTCAGTATAGAATCGATATGTTAATATGGATATATTTCTTGACTGTTACTATTAAATATTTAGAAAGATTCTTGAGGTTCAGTTAATAAATAAAAAAAACTATTTTAGCGACGTTTCGAGACTATATTTTTCTCATAATCCTGCCCTGCATCTTAGTAGGAATGTCCAAGTTTCCTTCACACTTGCTAGTTTTCTGTTGGATTTCTAGAGTTCCTTCATCACTGCAATTGCTTCAGGACCGTGGGTTATCAAAAACTAGTAATTTCTTGAAAAAATCATTAAATTAAATTTATATGTAAAATGGACGAGAATTACACCATAGTTTACATGGAATTTTTACCATAAAAATGTAGGGGCTTGAGATAATTATTTTTAATTAACAAAAACAATTCCATTTTAGAGGAACATAAATCAAAATCACTAACTTATAGAAAGAAAGTGAAATCGTTGAACCGTAGGTCAGTGCCTGAAGTTAAGTCCATTATTATGGCTGTTTGGTCTACTACTGCTATGGCGATAAGTTAGTCGATTTTATGGCCCCGACATTCATAAAAAGAGATTTATTCCTCGGCTTATAACCTAGGTAAATTATATTACCTCTGAAGAAACCAATGTATCATTAATTTTAATATTTTACGTATCTCGGGCTATTCATTTTTTGTGATAGTATTGTAATGATTGTAAATAAAAAAAAAAATAGTAAAATAAAAAAATTATTGATATAAATATATGCAAAATTTACATCAATAGATGACGTAAACCCTCGTACATATGTTTGTTAACAATATTGGATTTATTTTGTTTGTTTTTTTTCATTTTTGTTGATTGGTGTACTACGGCTTCCTTCATTAACATTAATTTTTATGTTTGTTTTTATAATGGTATATCCCTTCCGTTTATTTTATCATTTTCATTTAAATAAATTTCTGTTTTATTACCAACCAATATTTTTTGTTAGCTATTTATTTTTATAATGCTCGTAATAACATGCCTATTGCGTGCTAAGCAACCACCCATTGGTAGCACTCCAAAACGTTCTACAATAGAAGGTCCCGTGGCCATCTTCTTTTCAGATCTCTTAAAAGGCTACCTGGAATAGAATGGGAAGCGAGTTGAGATACTAGTGGATCTGAATGTTCATTAAGTTTGCTACTGAAGGATGGATATCTGGTTTAAGCTAAAAAGTGGAGGACACATCCAGTTTCTCACAGATCTTGTTAGTAAAATTTTTTAATTTTAAGTTTAATAAGTTAAAAAACATATTAGACATGTATTTTGCCATTCCGACTGATGGGCTTTAGAAGTTTAAGAAATAGCATTAAACTAATTTATTTTATATCTCGAGTTTAAAAAATGATATCGACATGATTCTTCACAAAAATGTTTTATTTGTGTGTACAGATTTAAGAAAAAATACACCAGCATTATAGATTTTCATTCAGTCTAATTAAATATTATAAAATGACTTGATCTTCAAGCAAACTACCTTTATAAATTTTTTACACAAAAAATGGCGTCAGATTCTAATTTAGCACCATCAAAAATATTGAAAAACGGTTATTCAATAAAAACAAAAAAATATTAATTTTTCAACCACTTTCAAGGGAATTAATTTTTTTAACCGATTATTGGTACCTTTTCAATAAAGATCATTATTTTGTTACCCTCCACGCAAATTCAACTTGGTTAGAATCACTAGAAAGAGGAGAACAGCTTTCTTTTGATGTATACAAATGCAAAATTCTATTAACAAAACCTATTTGAAAAGTTGGAAAATTCGAAATACACTTTTTAACTTCAGTTTGAAACCAGATAGGAAGATGAAACCACAGATATTTTAACCGTATTACCACTCTATATTTTACGTGAAAATATCAAATTTATACATTTAACCGTAATTCAGTTTTTTGTTAGTAAAAAAAAAATAGAATTTAATTAACATAAACCAGAGTCAATGAAGCAGTTGTATTTTTACTTATATCCGCAATCAATTATAAAACACGTTTTGTCAAGAATCCTGTCGATATGATTTTTAGACTCGAAGTATAAAATAAATTAGTTTAATACTATTTTATATTTTTCGGCTTTTAGGGCCGATTAGTCGGAACAACAAAATACGTGTCTACTATTTAAGTTGAATAAGGAACATCTAAAAATATTTCCAACAAGATCAGTGAGGGACTGAGTGTGTCCTCCAAATGAGTCAGAAATGTATGGTGAATTAAGATCTTTATGGATAAGTTTTTTTGTGACAAAGAGGATTTTGGACTGAAACGATTGGAAAAGAGAAATGTAATGTGTTAAATAAGCCTCTGAACTCACAACACCGCGAGTCCGATTTCTGTTATGTAAATTATTACTGTTATATTCGAACGTTAGCCTAGTAAAAGAGTTTACTAATAGTTTATGCCTAGTTTATAGCTTAGTTTCATCCTCTTAATACAATATTGTCATTTTGGTGGAGCTTGCTTTGTAATATGGTGGAAATGGGTCGGTCGTTTTGTGCGCCTAATAGTATAACTTTTTGCCTACAACATTCGTAGCTTTATGACCCACTTTTCAAGCTATTCCTCGATATCAGGTAAATGATACGAAAATACTTATTAAAGTAATTGTACAGTTTTTTTTTATTACAGTATAAATATTTTATATACATAATAAGAAAGAGATAATTATTTTTTCTTTTTATTTGCTCAATACTATTTTTAACGAAGGAGCTAATTTTCCTAAAATTTTACAAATTCCTTTTATAAATCCTAATACTTTAATACCACTCAACAATAACTTTTTTTTATGATCGGGAAGGCGATGGAGGTACTTTCAACAGAATTAGAAAAAAAAAAAAACTCTAACACATTTTCATAAAATTGATTAATTATATTCTTACAAACTAATTAGCACTTTCAAAAGATTTAAAGGCCTCTTTTAGAATTAGGGAAGCGTTTATCAATATTTTAAGAATACTCAATAAATTTTTAAAAAATGAGAGCTATGTGTACTTGAATATGCTATGAAATTTATAGTAGCTTTTAAGAAACGTGCGACAAAAAAGTAGCTGTCATTCTGAAATATTTAATGATGTCACCTTATTTAAAAATATTGAGGACATATTTTACTATTTTACGCGTTAGTAGGTCGATAAGAAACTTATCATTATGAATATTCAACTAGGCTTTATGATGTAATTATAACTACCCCACACAAGGATTTTTCAAAGGGAGTAAATAAATAAATTTAAATTATTATTAGAGTAAACTATACTACTGTAATGCTTCCTTGAACTATGAAGGTGATTTAGTAAAAATTTGTTGTTTAGATTCAATAGTTTCTTATTGCAAACTCTGTTGCAGAATAGCGCAATTATCGTTCGACTTTTAAACTTCACTGGGACCCAAACGTCACACCACATATTTATAGCTTTTATTAACAATTTGATCGAATTAAGCAAATTTTATTATCATTTTCTAACTCTATATAGCTCTTATCTTTCTAACCTCTCTTGAATGGCGTTCGCTACTTATTCTATTTTCCATCTTTACTGCCCAACACATATTTATAGCTTTTTATTGACAACTTTTTTTTTTTATTTGTAAATTTTATTATTGCTTAACCTTCCTTGAACTATAAAAATTGCATTGTTAAAATTTGGTAAATATTGGATCAGTAGTTTTAGCGGGTAGCTATTACAAACGAAAAATGGCTTTCCTTTTTATATAAAAGAATAGATTACAAATAAGATTTTTAGTTGTAAATCATACCAACTGAGTTTATTAATAACAGAAATGTTATACTTCTTATTCTTAATATATTATTATATTACACTTCTTAATTTTTCAGATCATGAATAATTAATTCTCAACTCGATTTTATTGTATTTAACATCCTTTCTAATTCTACGCCTTAAAGATGGTTGAGCATATTCACAATACCAACGATTAGAGTAAAGATATAGACTTACTTAGCGGTAAAGGTGTACGAGCACCTGCTTCCTTTGGGGTAGCTGGAAGGGTACCTCGGGGAGTAGAACCTCCCTTTCTCCAGGCTGGAGTTATCGCTGGAGAACTCATAGTCGCAGCTAGTTCCGGGTATCCTTTCTCCAGTCGTGCGGTACTTGCCTGTAGAACAAATAATATGTGTAATAATTTTTTTAAAGAAAATCAGTGTACTATTATACATGTACACACCTGTCATCCCAGTGAATAAGTGGTTTAGTCCAATAAATTTTGACCAAAATGAGTTAAATGTCTAAAAAGAAACGTGATGTTTTCTTCATGGTGAATAAGTGTTTAAGTAAGATGTTTTGAAATAACATCTTACCTAAACACTTTTCACCTTGAAGAAAACATCTCCACGTTTATTTTTTTTCACTTAACTCATTTATAGTCTAGTCAATGAGAGCACAAATGAGGGGTGTATAGTGCATGAAATATGCGATAATTTTTGACTTATTATATTTGTCGAAATTCCAACGGTTTTTGAGATATACGTAATTACAAATCGATAATTTTAGAAATAAAAAAAAGTTTACCTCACTTTTTGTTAAACATTTCCTTTAAATGCGAGAAATGTACATATGAAATTAAAGTAAATTTAATGCTCTACAATTTTAAAACTGTCATTTTTTCTAAGAAACGATCGTGGAAGGTACCAGAAGCAAAAGTCAAAATCAATTTTGTACGAAATTTAATTAGCTTTAATTTTGACTGGTAGTATATTAGTAGAGTCCACTGTTTTCGGGATGTAAAAAAAAACAACCCAAAATGGGATCTTCTCCCCCCCCCACCACTGTTAGCTCACTGCCCAGGACATCCAGTATGTTTATCTTCTAATTACTTCTAACGAAGTCCTGAGGTCGCATATTTCATGGACTCTAAATTGTGTTTATTGATTGGACTATTTTGGTCAGAATTCGACTTAAAACTCGGCACTGGGATGACAGATATATGCAGCAGGAGGGTTCGAAGAATTCAATATTTTTTTTTTTTTTTATACCATTGTTATCTTCTCTAATCCAAAGCTAAAATTATAAGTTAATAAGGAAATAAGGAAAAAGAATTCAACTCATCAAGGGTATTGGGTTATGTACGTTGGTAATGACATACTGCTATATAGACAACGGTTGCAAAAGGAGGAGAATGGGCTAAAATCACGCTGAACCAATAGGTTTTTTCCACATGGTACCCACTTTATAGAGGCAGGGTGTGCCTCAGGATGGACAATCCATTCACGGTTGATATATTTTTTCTACCTTCAGCCAGACTACCTTTACCCACTGAGCTACCGCTCTACCCAAAGCAAATTAACAATGATTCTTATTCTGTCTCTATTTGCAATGATTATCATAATAACAAATAACATTCATACTAATGTATTCATATCCTAACCTTTCCATCGTGCAATTCAGTAATGTAAACAAAACATCACTATCAAATGTTTTCTTTATTTATGTATTTACTGTCCGTTCTAATTGAAATTTGACTCGATTAAATATATAATCTATTGTTTTCTGAATTCTTTTGTTCTCTTTTCCTTTTTTTATTATTATACAAACCTTTGAGGCCAAAATATTAAGGACAATCACTCAGACAACTTGGTATGTAGGTAACATTACGTTGCGCACTGACTTACAAATGAACTGATCATCAAAGAAAATATCTAGACTTACTACTAAGTTCATCCCGATAAACTCATATTGGACATCTCCTCAACATGATGCCGAAAAATTCCCTCAGAAGGTTGAAAAGGAGCTGCATTAGAAATCCCAAAGAATAAGATAATATATAATTATTAAGAGAGTTGAAGGAACCGCTTGACGATGTCTCCACATCATGCGTCTCATTCTGAAATATTTTCATTTTTTTTAATAATATTTTGTTTCATGTCATTTTATATATTTGGCAGTTGTAAATAAAATCAATAGAGGTAAAAAAAAAATCATTATCTGCATGTGGGTGATTCTACCTCATTATGTATGACATATTAAATATTTACATAATAAAATGTTGATGTTACAAAATAAAATACACAATATGAATAGTGGCACTTTCATTACTTAAAATAAATCAACGTAAATGAGTCATTGCAAAGTAGTAACACTGTTCGTTATATAAAATATATATATATATATATATATATATATATATATATATATATATATATATATATATATATATATATATATATATATATATATATATATATATATATATATATATATTTCTTTTTAAATGGCCTCTCGCACAATTCTGTTCCAATCGCTTCTATCCAGAGACTTATTACTGCAGTCGGTAACCTCTAGTACTTAAGTCCTCCTCAACATCCTTTAGCCAGGATTTTCTAGAGCACCTCTCTTTCTTTTTTCTAGGAAGCTTTATCCCATAATCCTCTTCACCATTCTGTCACTGGTCATCCTTTCGACGTGTCCAAGTCAGTTGATTCTGTTTGATTTTATTAACCGCACAATATCAGCATTTTTGATTACTTCATCCAGTTCTAGATTACTCCTTACGCGCCAAGCTTTAATAGGACAACATAACAAACTCCAGATATAACTTTCAATTTTTAAAACAGTTTTTATTTATTCGTTTATAAAAAAATATACATATATTCTTTTGACTGATGCTTCTTTAGTAAAAATTTACAGGTTTTCAAACATAGACTTCAATGCTTATAACACGTTTAAACACAATGAGAGTTAAATAGACTGACACTTATAAATGTCAACTTTAATCTACATTGTTGGTACACCATTACAGAGACAGTGCATCCATCAAATATCTTGGATATATAAAGGAGATAGCAAATGTTGTTCCAGCTATTTGGGACGAACTAAGTTCTAAAATGGAAAGCTAACCCAAGGTGAGACAGTGTACGTTAGAGCAATAACCGTTATGTACATTTGGAAGCTATCTTCGTAACCATTTAAACTTGGCCAACTAACTTGGAGCCTCTCGAGAACAAATATTTGATGGAAGGAGGTGGTACCAGCCTCGTGTGATCGCACATCTTCTGAATTGTTAATACTCACAGAGCCCGTCTTATCGGCGGAGCGATTGTTCTACAGCATCTGGGACAGGATTACATAATGTCTCTGCCTCATGTATATCTTAAAGCTTACATAGTTACTTATCGATGGTGTAACAATAGTGTTGAAGATTACTGATACAACAAATATTTGACAGTAACATAAAATAATATTTAAAGGTATCACACAATTTTGATAATTAAAAGTTTTTTCAACTATTAATTGTGCTTGAACAAAATAAATAAATTAAAAAAAAAAAGTTAACAAAAATTATGAGTCTTCCATATTATTCCATATGGTTCCAGAGTTTTTGAGATTACTAAACGATTATGAAATAATAATTTTGTATTATTTGCATTTATGATAGTATGTGAGTGATAATATTCATTACAAAAAAATTACCCTCCTAAAAATATAAATAATAATATATTTTAATACAAATACACTAAGTAAATAGGAATCTATATATTTGTAACACAACTTTTTAATAAATGATTAAAAAACTAACATAAAATTAGAAGTTATCTAAAACTCATATCCGAAAATAATACCTTAAATAATAACGAACCAGATGTACACCAAAATTTCAAATATGCTATCTGACTTAAACCTGCCATAAATTAAACTGTACACCCACTTAAAAGACACAAAATTTCTTTTCCCTAACAACATTCGAAACTCCCTTCATACAAAAAATAAAAGACTATGACAAGACATCAGTAAAACAATACACCCACAAACCAACTAAACATATATTAATAGACATAACATGACATATATCATAACATGACATAATATATATCGCTTTTACTTAAAACATTATTACTATTATACTTCATCCTTAGTAAATATTCATATTATACATTTTAAGGTATGTATTTTTATTTGTATGTTCATTTTTTATTTCTTATTCACTTTTTCTTCTCTTATTGCTAAGGTTTTTTTTTATTTAATTTTTTTTTTTAATTTTATATATTGTAAATATCTTCAAATATGTAAAAAAAACATAGGAAATATACAATGATTCCATAACAAGAATTAGGTATAGACATCTTTCACACATAAATATATGTGTACAATGGCCTTTTGGCATTATTTGTTACAAAAATGTTTAATAAATATTTTTTTAAACTCAGGCAATAATTAAGGATTAAATGAGATAATAATCATATAATCAAAGGGTCATTCCATGTCAAATCAAAAAATTTCTACATTAGATTGGGACCTTGACCTCTCCGATTTCTACGATTTTTGGTATAGCAGCTGTACTTACCAAGACTAGTAAAAATGTAAAAGCTTTTAAAATTAAAAAAATTTCTGTTTTCGGTCCTCACTCAGTATATTCAAAATTACGCCCTTAAAAAAACTATTTGTCCTAGAGAGCTAGCAGCATTTTTTCCATTTGAAATGCCTTTTCTTTTTTTTTATATATCACCTGATATATTTTTGGTTCATTTTGATTTTTTTTCGAAACTTCCAAAAACGGTTTTCCTAATTTCAAAAATACGTACCCTTCGATTTATTAGGAAAAAAAATATGTAACTGATTTATACTATTACTGACTACATGTGGACAAAATTTTAGAATGGGACGGAAATCGGTTCTTGATAAAAAAAAACAAACATATTTTATCTTATTTTAATGGAGCCCAATCAATGAAGTATTATAAAATGCGTTTTCTGTAATCCAAGGTTTTTCTTCGGAAACTTGTTCAGGGTGGTTAGAAAGTAAACATACGCGGAAGGTTCCTTTTTGTGGTTTCGCACTCATATCTCGAAAACGGTGCATCATATACGGAACATGACTATTCACTAAATTAAAGATAACTAAATTCTTTTCAATCTTTATTGTATACACATTTTTAATATTCTGTACTGTTTCCAAGATATACTCTTGGCAAATGTGAAAATTTTTGAAAACAAAAATGTTCACCTCACGTTTTCTGTTAAACATCCATCTATATCTTCTAAAATGTACATCTTACGATAAAAGCCTTTATAAATAATGTTGTAGAACATTAAATTTCCTTAAAAATACACATATATATGCTAATTTATCTTCAACTTGCCAAAAGGTGCATAAATTTTAATTTTTCTTGGTAAAATAAACATACTAAAAGTCCTTTACAGGCTAGCGTATGTCTCGGGTACGGTACAGAATATGAAAATTTTGAATACAATAAATATTGTATAGAATTTAGTTAACTTTAATTTAGTAAATAGTCATGTTTTGCATACGATGCACCATTTTCGAGATATAAGCGCAAAGTCAAAACTAAATTAAAGTTAACTAAATTCTCTACAATATTTATTGTATTCAAAATTTTCATATTCTGTACCGTACCCGAGATATACGCTAGCCTGTAAAGGACTTTTATTATGTTTATTTTACCAAGAAAAAATAAAATTTATACAACTTTTGGCAAGTTGAAGATAAATTAGCATATATATGTGTATTTTGAAGGACATTTAATGTTCTACAACATTATCTATAAAGACTCTTATCGTAAGATGTACGTTTTAGAAGATATAGATGGATGTTTAACAGAAAAAGTGAGATGCACATTTTTGTTTTCAACAATTTTCACTTTTGCCAAGCGTATATCTAAAATTTTGTCCGCAAGTAGTCAGTAGTAGTATAAAACACACATATTTTTTTTCGAAAAAATCGAAGGGTACATATTTTGGGAATTACGAAAACCGGTTTTGGACGTTTCGAACAAATTTTTAAAATATATTAAATTAAAGAGCATTTCAAATGGAATAGAATGCTGCAAACTTTAGCTCTCTAGGAGAAATAGTTTTATAATAGCATAATTTTGGATGTACAGAGTGAGGACCGAAAACACTAGTTTTTTTTTAATTTTTAAAAGCTTATAACACAAAAACCAAATGTCAGAAAATGTAATGTCTTACATTCTAACTAGTCTCGGTCCAAACCATTGTTTGATTTGACATGGAATGACCTCCAAGGCTAATCAATACAAAATATGACCAAGAATATTAAACAGCATTCCCTTTTCGGTTGTATGCCTTTACCTCTGACTCTAAACCATTATTCTTATCCAGCAAAAAAAAGAACGTGTAGGTGGCTCTAAATATATATCATTCTACCAAAGCATTTACCAAAAATAAAATAAATAAAACCAGTTAAGCTAACATATGTCCGATGGTTCGATAAGTCCATTTATAAATTCGACGATAACCCCCTAAAGCCCAGGGGCAACGAAACAGTAACAGCGATAAGAGAGACCAGTTGAGCTTCAGGTCGGCTTTTAGGAAATAAAACTCCATGTTTCCGGACTGGTTCGAATCGCTCCACGCTCTCTCGGGACGAGGCAAATGGATCCTACTCAGCTTTGGACAATATCGAAATGTGTATTGCAAAAAGTTATAGTACTAAAGTGAATTTTAAATCCCTTGTGTATTTGATATACAAATCATTTCTCTCTTGAAAAAAAATAAATAAATAAAAACCTGTGCCACTACAACCCTTGAAATTCTTGGGTTGAAAAGGTTTGAGGGTACTTAGGTAAGAACATAATTTTACTGGGCCAATGGTTGTAAGGAGGAAATAACGGCCAACCGCCAATTTCCCAATTAAAGGTACCCACTTTGTAGAGCTTGGGTAAGCTCAAGGAGGATCTTCAGATCTCGAGCCACGGCTAAATTTTTTGCTTCAGTTGGACTCGAACTCAGGGCTGGGAGCTTGGCAAAAAACTCTAAAAAATCTATATTTTTAAGTTATTCTTCCCTCTGAAATAAATATATTTTTAAGAAGACAAGAAGAAGTATTTATATTTCTATCCTCAAAGTACGAAAAACCCGCTATAAGTAAGATAAGTTATTGCCATTAGACCTGAAATGAATCTTATGTGACGTTAAAAATAATTTATATAAATTAAGTAATTGATTTGAACTATACTTTGGATAATATGGTTGGTGTTTATAATATTTAGGGTGAACAAATCTATTCTATTGTATCAAGACTAAAGCGACAAGAAACTGCTCGTCGTTGCAGACTACTTCAACATTTACTGGACAAACGATCAAACCTCCCAATTCATTGCAAAAGACTTATTTACATGACTGTTATTAGACCTATTTGGACGTACGGAGTTGAGCTTTGGGGCTCTACTAACCCATCCAATTCATCTCGTATCCAAAATCCTTCGAAAAATCCTAAATGCCCCTTACTTTGTCACCAATAAACTTATCCATAAAGACCTTAATGTTCCATATGTTGCTGAGTTAGCCCAAACGAGATACTTATCCTTCCATAGTAAGCTCCATAACCACTCCAATCTACTAGTCTCCCAACTTGCTTCCTCCTCCATACCTGATAATCCTCCGAGGCGTCTGAAAAGAACACGGCCTAGAGACCTTTTAGTGTAGATTTTATTGAAGTGCTACTAGTGAGAAGTTCTTCACAAGTTATTTACATGCCATTGTATTCACTGTCAACCCATTTACTTGTTGTATATTATTCTGTACAATTGTAAATATCAATAAATGAAAAAAAAAATACTCTATTATATAAAAGGGCAATCCATTTTTCGTTTGTGATCACTAATCGCGAAAACTACTTAACCAATCTGCACCAAATATCAACTACAGCATCTTTATAGTTCTAGGAAGGTTTAAAAATCATAAAATCTACTAATTCTCAATTAATTTATTATTAGCAAAGCTACACTGTTTTACAGATTAGCCAGGATCTGACGTTTTTTTGAGGCCGAGGAAGGACATCCTTGGCCACTCTCTCCATCCACAATTAGAATTAGCTTTTTTCGTCCTTAAGGATTGCTGTTTTAACGGTTTTTAAGGACACTGTTTTACAGATCTGCCAGGATCTGACGTTTTTTTGAGGCCGAGGAAGGACATCCTTGGCCACTCTCTCCATCCACAATTAGAATTAGCTTTTTTCGTCCTTAAGGATTGCTGTTTTAACGGTTTTTAAGGACACTGTTTTACAGATCTGCCAGGATCTGACGATTTTTTGAGGCCGAGGAAGGACATCCTTGGCCACTCTCTCCATCCACAATTAGAATTAGCTTTTTCGTCCTTAAGGATTGCTGTTTTAACGGTTTTTTAAGTTATCCGAAGGATAACTTCCTCCATTGTTGAACTCCAGGATACTGTTTTAAAATATTTAACGGTTTTAAGATCGCGGACCTTAAAAGGACACTTTTTAAAAAATATTCGACTATTTGACTGTTTTAAGACGGTGGAAGGATATTAATTCGTTGGATATTAATTCGGACACTGTTCTACAGATCCGCCAGGATCTTACAATTTTTCGAGGCCGAGGAAGGACATCCTTGGCCACTCTCTCCATTTATTATATCATACCCAATTCCAAGTAAATACTCAAGATGATGCTCGACATCTTTCTGGACCAACCAGTGCTTTTTCCTAGAAAACTCCTAACTCTTCTTTTTCACTGCCTTCTTAATCAGCACATCATCTAATGTTGTCAGGGGCGGTTCGGATAATCAAAATTAATTTTTTAAAAATATTATGTGTAAGCAATATCTTCCAACATTCCACCTTTCGCTGTTTTCAAGTTTTACAACTCAAACAGCCCGTCCCACTATAAAGATTATGGGGTATTTGGTGATTGATTTAGAATTATTTTTGATTTCCGTAATTGTTGAATTACCAAACTGGAAACCGATAGCTAATGCCTGACCCGATTCATTTTTTTTTTTTTTTTTTTTTTTTGCGACGTAATGATTTCCATTTTGTCTTTGAATGAAAAGAGCTCTTGTTTCTTTTCTTTTAGCATGGATGATGACATGTAGATTTTAAAACCGGAAGTGATCACAAAGACGATGTATACCTCACAAAGAACGGTTTAAGACTTAATGTGAGATCTGTTTCCAACCAAATGATTAGGAAGATATTGGTAGAAACAAATGAAATGGTCTAATCAAGGACTTCAGAGCTGCTGTTGAGTCTGTTCCCAAAGATCTACAAGAATTCCAGGTAGTTATCAGTGCTGACAAAAAGCCTTCAACTGCTCAATGAGGACATTACAATACTCCTACCACTAGTGAAGTTGCTGTCTTAATTGTTGGACAGGTGTTTGAAAAGCGAGACATTGTTCTCCACAGCAGGGACAAAAAACTTATAAAAATCAGTGAGTTCTATCAAGTGTATGATTCTCTTCAGTATCGTCTCATGTTCTACCATGGAGAAGATGGGTACAGCATAAACATCTCTCAGTGTGGCACCACTTAAGAAAACTGTGTCTGCAGCTGATTTTTACGCCTAAATGTTGATGGAGCGAGGAGGTGAAGAACCTTATTTACTTTAATTTCATTATCTCATAAACCAATTTATGCTTGATATGTACGCAAAAATAGAAACAGAAAGACTGAACTTTATTCGAAAAAATCAGAAAAGTTGAGAAGTTGAGACTATATTCACATAAAGTATGCCATAAGAAAAGCTGACGGTCTGGTATCAGAGCTGGGTAAGATGGTAGTGCTGCCTCGAAGCTTTGCTGGAGGACTGTCAAAATAATTTCAAATTAACTTTTGCAAATTGCCAAATTTACTTATTGAAATTATTCTAAGAATGGAATTCTTTAGGTTTATTTAAGTAATAATAATTATCAAAGTTAAGTTTAACTTTTGAGTAAGCAGGGTACTTTCAGCTAGTTAATTATAAAGTTCTTAGTGAAATAAATTGTAGGTATGTATAGAAATTTATTTTTTGTAGTTTCTGTGAAATTAATTGAGCTTCCATTATCGACATTCATGAAAAAAAAAAAAATTATTTTTCATTTAATTTGATTTTTAAATAAAAATAATTTTAACAATACAAATAAGCAATTAGATGATCAATTTAATTAAAATTACATTCCGAAAAAAAAGTTCCGTTAATTAAACGTTCCGATAATTGACGTTCGGATAATCGACACTCCATTGTAATTATTTCTGCCGAATATAAAATATTACCAAATCAAAATGTCGATTCTTTGCTTTTTGATAATTGTGTGTAAAAATATGATTTATGGCCCTTTTGTTGTAATTTTATTATAATGTATTATGCGTCCAATGTATAATGCCTAATGCAACAAGGTTAAAAATGACTGAATTATGTGAAAATGTCATAGAAGAACTTATGCTTATTAATTGCATGCTACAGTACAAGATTTATCTTTTTATATAAAAAAAAAAAAAAAAAAAAAAATGACCTTAATTATTAGTAAAAATTGAATTACTTAATTATTAGTACTTTAGTAATGAAAGCATGCGTAGGCGCAACGAAGGATGCTAGTTTTAATTACAATATTTTTACTAAAAATAACAATGTATGTAGTATGAAGAATGTATTATATTTTTAGTTAAGTTTGCAACAACGTATTTCGAAGTAGATAGTATTCGAGTTATTGAAATGGAAAAGAGAAAAGAGGGAAAACCCCACAGTAGGGATTGGACTGGAGGTTGAGAGGGAAGCACACGTGGAAGGGAAAGCACTATTCAGACCACAGTAATAAAAATCTCACCCCTGATAATGGATGACTACGTTCGGCCGCCCTTCAGCCTCCCCCCTCCCCTTGGCTATCCTATAGAAACATCTGCCTAACAGCGATATTTGGAGAGTGCTGTGTAGCTTGATTATTGAGTGAGGTTCTTACGACCACTATAGGAACTTATAGGGGACCGAAAAACTAAGACAAAAAGTCCTTTAGAGATTTGCTCGTTTTTGCTTAGTTTTAGAAAAAATCGCAAAAAAGAATCAAAAAATGTTTTCATTTTTATACTTATTTATTTACATTTATATTTATGTTATGTTCTTTTTAATGTAAATATTGCTCAAAATGTTGTCCTCTTGCACCAATGCAAGCATTACATCTAGCACTCACTTCATAAATTGCAGCTAAACATTGTTCTGATGATATTTGGTGCACTGCATCTATGGTTCGGTCTCTTAATTGCTCTCTTGAGTTGATTGACTTTCTGCTTCAAGGTTTCCCATCCGAAGAAATCCATGGGTGTCATATCAGGTGATCTGGGTGGCCAAGGTACTACTCCTCCACGTCCAATCCATCGTTGTGGATAATTTATATCCAGCCAAGCTCGAACAACTCTGCTATAATGAGCTGGCCATCCATCGAGTCGGAACCACATTTCAATCCGCTGCGTCATCTAAATAATAAGAAAAGTTGTTCTCCAAAAAATTTTTCAATCTTCCTGGTAAAAAGTATGGTCCCACTAGTAATCCGTTCCAAATTCCAAGCCAAACGTTAATAGCAAATTCATGCTAAAACCTATTCTCTCTAATAGCTCTGGGATTTTCAAGAGTCCTTAAATGATAATTTCGTTGATTAACAATTCCTTCTCTTGTAAAGGTAGCTTCATCGGTCCATATAATTTTTAATGGAAATAAATTATCATCACGAATGTTGTCAAGAAACCAGTTACTAAAATTCAATTTATTGGGGTAATAAATTCTTAACTTTTTGAAGATGGTATGGGTAGCGATTATCACCTTTCAAAGTTCGCCATATTGCTAATGCAGCAGATGCTCTTCGGATGGTAGTCTCAGGATTGTTATCGCAGTGGCGTTGGACACAATTTCTTCTCCTATAATCTGCTCTTATTGCTGCCTGGAATTGGTCGCCTTCATTACGTATTAAGAATGACCCAGTCTTTTGTAGTCTATTAAAAGCTAACGAAAAGATCCGTCGATTAGGCACTCTTCTATTTGGAAATCGGCACGCATACTCCCGCACCGCTTCTAAAGCATTACCGTTACAGAAACCATACACAAAAATCATATCAGCGTACTCAACATTAGAATATGTATGCGGCATTGTGGCTGATGGTATTCACACAAAAATATCTGAGTAACTGACTGAAGACTGTGATTTAGGAATTATGATCCTAGAAGAAAGCCAAAATGTAAACAAATAAAAGAATGTAAAGGATAACATTAAGTGTTTACATATCTCACTGCCTAGCCTAACAATTCTTTAATACGTATATCCGTTTCTACTGGTCCTAGAGTACTGCTTCTGGTGTCATTTTAAAGCATATCGAATGCTCTATTGAACTACACGATCATCGATTCAATCAATTTTGCCGATTGCGGTATAACGGGTAGGATGGCAAACGGTATAACGGGTAGGTGTACAAACATATTATGTATCTCTTGCTAAATAGAGCATTGTGGTTTGTAATGATTTGTAAACACATAATATCAACATATGTTTTGTAAATTTTTATTTTTTAATAAATTGAACTTCACAAACGAAAAAAAAAAAATATATATATATCTTAAAGTAAAAATTAAAAAAAAATCGATGTATTTAATTTAATAATGAGAATTTTTAGCTAGAAGAATATATATATCAAAAATTTCAAGTGCTTTTTTTTCAATTAGAAGTTCTTTTACTTCTGAAAAGATTGTTTTTAAACATTGTGTTGTTTAACACTTAACAATTCGTTGGTAAATGTTGTCCTTATATGTGATATCAAAGGTTCTGAATTAATAATATTTATGGTTAGCCTCCTGAACATCTTCTGACAGCATACCGATTGGTACAATAGCATGTTTGACTATTTCCCGGCCATGTATTAACAGTTTGTGAACTGGTACTGGTATGTAATACCACCCACACAAATCCACAAGTATCTCAGCCGTTTCTCTTGTAAACTTCTTAATATTACGCGTAGAGACCAAAACATGTTTCTTGTCTAAGTTATGATTTTCCTATTTGATTCTGGATATATTCTGGATATTTCTGCATAAAATCAAAACAAATCTAAAGATCTATTTGTGGCGTTGCATTTAAGTTAAAAATTATTGCACCATTCCTTAATTTATCCCGCAAACCGTTTTTCGCACTATTTGTAATCGCAAACCAAGTCAGTCCATTTTTTCAAAGCCGTGTCGAAACCCTTAAAATTAATATTTTTGGATATAAAAAATTGAAATAAATCTTCATTTGTTTTAATTTCTATTGTTTCGAAGTGCCAGACATCAGACTCATTCCTAGTTCACTTTTAAAGAAAATAATCAAATAATAAATAGAAGCAACGACTAATGGAATTAAAATGTCAATAAAGGCGCTTGGGTATTAAAATACTAAAAATAAAAAATCTATTGAATAGGCAAGTTAATGCAAGATCTGACGACGCCATAAATAAGACAATATACTCCTAAATGCGTTCCAAATGGTATTTTTTAAAGCAAATATAAGCGATTTGTGAAATCAACTAAATAGTATTAAATTCTTCAATGAAGGAGCCAACAATTATTGAAATATCACACTTATTATGGCATCACTCCTTTTTATTATCCCTCTATTAAGTTACATGTTTCGGGAAAACTTTGTCCCATCCTCAGACTTTAACAGTTATTTCTCCATGGTGTTATTATTTCTCAACTGTTAAAGTCTGAGGACAAAGTTTTCCCGAAACATGTAACTTAATAGAGGAATAATAAAGAGGAGTGATGCCATAATAAGTGTGATATTTCAATAAATAGTATTATTTTCTGCTCCATGTAAAAAAAAAAAAAAAAAAAAAAGGGAGTTTTTTCAAAACATTTTATGCCAGTTTTTGATTTATTATAATACCCTTATTGTGTACAGGAAGTAACAATAATTTATAAAATGAACGAACAGTTCAGGGTCAATTTAATAAGCCAAGAGTTTTTTTGACGTAGCAATTATAGCAAGGGTTTATGTAAAACCCAATGAAATAATATGGGTAAAAACCAATCTGCTCGATTGAAAAGGGTTTATTTGTTACTAAAAATATAAAAAAAATCCCAAATTAAAAGTTTTATTTTTTCCCTAATGTCCAATATTACTGTAGTATTGCCCTATTGTGCACCTAGTTACCAGAGATGGTTATAAATATTTTATTGAAAAGATACGTTGTCATCCATATTACTCATTATTCCTAAGTGAGGTAGCTATATTTATTTAACTTAATTCCCCCTATCGCGGCTTCGCCCGCTCTCACAAGTAAAGAATTGAGATAATTTTAGCTAATAATTAAAATTTAATTTGTTTATCGATAAAAATATTGTATTGAAATGTACAATTGAACATTACTTCTTCAATGATATTTTCACGCATAGCAGTAATTTTTAAACTGGTTAAAACTGCGCGTAACGGTTGTTTGAAGATTGAGTAAATGTATAATTCATCCAATTATTAATTTAAATAAATGAATTGATAATCCAGAAGGGCAGAGACTAATAAGAAACTCTTGAAAATAATGGACCAAAGGATCGACGTTTTAATTTTGTAGTAATTTAGGCAGAAATAATTGTATGTGCTTGGATTTTAATTTTTAGCTATAAAAGTATATGGTAGTGTTGCAAACATCTTTTCTACCACTCAACATTGTAGCTTTAAATTTTTTTAATTGTATAAAATATACTAATTGCTACTACCTTGCTAGATCTACAAGATAGACAAGTGGAGGGGGCTTACCTCTCAATAGCCATGGCATGCAGCCATTTTGGAGTGCACCGTATTATCAGTATATTAATCTGTTATCAGTTTAAATATTGGTTTCCTAGGCTTTATACAGCTGTGATTTTATGTCAGCGATTTATTTACTTCAGTGATTTACTTATTTTATTTATTACGAACCCTTTCAATTGCCCTAGCCCATATGGAATGCAAGTTGCCAGTTGGGCATAGTGGGCGTGGCCGGTTAGTGTTTTGGTCTCGCCCCTCACGTAACAATATACGGGAAGGGCCTCTCCATAGTACTATAACTCCATGCAATATATATACATATCTTTCTTTTGTAACCTCTCATGTAGAATGGCGCTCGCCACCTATCAGTCAGTTTTCAAATTTCACTGTTATCCACATATTATCGCTTTTAACAACAAACTAATTTAAAATCAGTAGATCTTATTATTGCTAAACCTTACTGGAACTAGAAAGAGATATTGTTGTTAGAATTCGGTACAGATTGGTTTTGTACTTTTTATGATTTCGATACTTTCTTTTATAGAATAGTATAGATAAAATAAAATATATATGAACTAAATATGGAAGAAAATGGCATCATCAGAATGCGGATGTGCCTCAACAGTCTGAACTTCTTACAGCCACAGGTCTTATATGCACTGTCAAATGAATTATAACCTTCACATGCTAGCAAGAATAGGTTAGTAACCTGTATGATACCCCCTCCTTCCTGTCCTAGATGGAGTACATAAGGACGTTAAACACAAACAACAACCAAACAAGGTTTAGGTTAAGAATGGCTTATACCCGGTACTCTAAAAAGCAATATCTAAAATGTATCTTCAACTAAACTACCAAAACCACAACTTTCTAATTAGTAATCTATACACTCAATAAATCTGATGTGTATCGCTATTTGTTCTTTAAAAATTTCTAAAACTATTTAATTTAACTATTTACCAATGATGTAAAATAAATCCGTGTTATCTTTTATCAAATCGAATTAACCAGATAAAAAGGTAATTACTATAACATAAACCATTTTATAACCTTCCATTTACAATCTCAAGTTAAACCTTACCACAACCCTGGGCCATGTGAATGGCACATATGAGGCCAACTCAAATATTAATAAAACTTTAAGGTAATTGTTGTTGTTTACATAAGAACCAAGATTCTAAAAAATAAAAGTAATAGCAGTGTATAAAAAACTTTTATTTAAACGATTTTCAAAGAAGTACGAAACGATGAAGTAACGTACTATGCGATTATTGAACCTGTAAGATTAGGTATTGAGGGATTCACTGCAAAAAAAAAGTTACCTTAAACTTTTCGAGTTTTCCAATAAAAAAAATAAAAAAATTATAATGCTTACATTTCAACTACACATTTAGTATAGTTCTAACATACATCAATCTATATTATTGTTGTGGTCATATACGAACTTATATCACTGGAGTTTAATATTCTAGAACTTCTTTTTTACTTACAATAACTGTGTACGTAATTCATATTTGATTCCGTACGTACTCTTTTCTGATGATTTAATCCTGTATTATTAAAAATTCTGTATCCGGTCTTAGCTAAAATTTAGTTATATCTTGTCTACTGTATGTACTTGAAAATATATAGGGATAATTATGCTAAAATCGAGTTACTTTTACCAGCAAAACATTGTATATTTAGTATTACTAAACTAATATCAAACGAGATTTTTGTGTGTTAGGCGATACTTTTTACGTTGTCCAAACGTGCCGATTAGTCGGATTCAGTCTTCAAAATCGGTTTTCTTTTCAAATGAAAAAAATATTTGAGTAAGATCGAACTTCCAGTTACGTCTCATATCGATTCGTCAAAAGGTATAAGTTCTTGAAGGATTGGTTTCAGTTGCCGTGTCGGTTCCAATCAGGAAGCGCCAGTTTTGGCCAATTTGGTGACCAGCCATTGCTTGAAGTCTCCCTCAACGAGCTGCCTCTTCTTGGCAATACCCTCATCAGCCTTCATCCGAGAATCCCTCTTCTTATTCTGCCGTGCCTCCGTCTCTTCAGGATCTATGTGGGTCCAAGCCAGGGTCAACGAGTTGCCTTTGCCATCCTGAAGGGTAAGCTGGAAGTTCGTATCCTGACCTGAGGTGGTCAGTATTCCTTGGGCGACTCCTTCTAAATCGGAAGCAGCAGAGATTACCACCTCGTTGCGGAGTCTCCCACGGGTGGTGCCAGCCCTGCTAGTACTCTTCAGTACTAGAGAGAACCTCTTCTGGCAAGTCATCCGGTGCGCATGATCTCCGATCAACTCCAGCTTATCCAAATTTCGTTCATATTTATTAGTTATTCTGTTAAGGTACTTGCCGGATACCAGCTTTCTCCATTCTTCAATATCCATCAACTTTACCTTCTTTTCGAAGCGATAATCTTCAGTGTTCATCTGGTTGTTCTTGTACTCATAGCCATTCCTTTGCAAGATCATTCTTGACGTGTCGATGAAATCTTCCTGATCCGAAAACCAACTACTATCTCACGGAGATCTGTTTACGATATACAGAAAAGTCCACTACAGCACTTTTGCAGTTGTTCAGTGACATTACATAAGATGCTAACATACAATCCAAGACTTCATTAATTTTCTCTTCTCCGCAATGGACCAACAGTCAACAGTGTCTGGAATCGGGTTATTGCTGTCAGTTGTTAAAAACTTAATTATTCCGAAATAGTAAATACCAACTGAGTTGTAGAATTTTTAATAGTTCATATTGTAAAATATTTTGTGTCAAATGTACCATATGGTTAGAAAAGTTTCTCAAAATTTCTTGAAGTTATGAATTAGAAACTTTTAATACGCCACAATAAGTTAGAATACGAATAAACAAGTTTGCATAGAAAGCCTAGATCTTCTACTTTTTAATTGGTCACAGAGAATAAAATAAAAAAGGTAGGGAATGTGAAACGTAAAGGTTAGTGATGGCAAATTTTAAAAATTCTGAAACAATCTACCCTCTTGATTTTTATCATCTTACTTTGTACATAAAATGCTGATTATGATGTAATGTCAAACATTCTTTTTTTATTTAAAACGGAGTTTAAATTTTTTTGACGGTATACTTTTTTATCCATACTTCAACAAATTTAACTCAAAAATATCTATATTTGATAAACAACAAAATTAAAGTTTCAATTATTTCAACACTAGTAATAGTAAAAATATATTCTGTTATTGTTAATCACTGCATTTGTGCTACCACATGAATTCAAAGTGTTTCCATTAAAAAATACATACAGATTGTACAATTAGTTAATTAACCAATCTCCATTCTCTTTCCTCACATATCGAAATTGTTTTTGATATTTTCACATTAAGTTACATCAATAACCTCTTGAATAATATTTAAATCAGAAGTTGCTGTTAACTTTTTGAATTAAATAATCTTTGAAATCAGATTGTTTTCTTTTTTTCTAAAAGAATATTCCAATAAAAGAATATAGTTATGTTAGCTGAATTTAAAACTTTTTAAAGTAATTTTAAAACATCCCAATGTGTTAAAAATACAGAAAACTTTTTCTTGTTTATTCCCCTGGCTTTATATTTTAGTGAATATCGTCTTTCTGAGTAATAATACCAGGCCCTTTCCCGAGTCAATCGCAGAGAAATATTCCGTTTTTATTTACTCCTACCTCCCTTTCTATATTATCTACAGCCCTTAGCCCTTCCTACAAAAAAAATGTCTTCATCCCTTCTTGATTTTGATTCACCATCTTTATCCTCCCCCTTGAAAAATTCGATTCGATGGGAAACAGGAGCAAACCATAGGATTCTATATTTTACGAGGTGTTAACAAAGATTTATTTTCCATTTAACACCTTATTTTTACTGTTTATAATTTTCATTACAAAGCTAACTGATGTTTTTTTTTTTATCTAAATTTATACCAATATCAAGAATATTTTATCTTTCTTGCATCTGATTTTTTCTTTATTTATGGTTTATTTTTTAAACCGAAATCAGCAATCGTTGTTTCTAGTAAGTGCTTAATGTCCTTACGTATTCCACATGAAGCAGGAAAGACAGGTTGTCCTACATGACAATAATCTATTCTGGCCAGAGTGAGAAGGTTGAAATAAATTCTATCTATACATTAAATCGTTATATATTCAAAAACAGTAATTTTTAGACTATTTTTTAAAATTTTATTTGTACTTACCCAAAATACAAACTATAAAGTGTCGACGTGTCGATGACTGTAGAACTGACATATTTCTTTTTATCTGACTGCATCTTTCATCACATTCTTCGTATATTATATATAGCAGTCAACTACATTATCCTTATTAAGTAATTGTTTTTTTGTTTTTTACTCTAAAAATCTTTATTGACGAAATATTATAATCAGCCTCAGACAATGAAAATGAGCAATAAGGATATTAATTAGTCCTTTAATTATTTATATACAATAAAAATAAATAGATAATCTAATAGTAAAAAAGAAAAAAAAATCTGAATAAAATAAACTGCAGGAAGTGATAAACATTAAAAAAATTGTGAATTAAATTTAATAATTCGTCCAGTTTTTCGTTACTTCTTTTGCGCTAAGTGCCTTGTTCGCAGATTGGACCATATATTCGTCTCATTATCTTCCTCTCGTCGACTCGAAGAGCTTGTTGGTCTACTTTTTTGAGGATTCAAGTTTCAGCACCGTACAAATTGTAAATTGTACAAATTCAGAATTATTATGGTTGTTAACCGGCGCTATTTCCGAAGTTGAGACTTGGTCTGCAGCGACATAGATTAGTTTTCCAGATCCTTCCAGTTCTGGATACCAAGTAGAATCCAGATATCGAAATCCACTGAATCCTCTTAGATTTGGTTGACCAACTCTCCTTGTTTCATGAATCCGTTCGCTAAATTATTTCCTTTAAATTTCTTCTAGACTTATTCTTATTACGTGTCAACTTTTTACTAGTCTATATAGTCTCTGGAAAGTTTTTCTTTCAAATTTCAGAAGTAAGAATGCTTTTTTCGTTGTCCACATTGTGTACATGTGTAAATATTGGAGGATCAAAGTGTATTATGGACTCTAACTTTTGTTTCACTAGACAAACCGTTGTTCAGAGGTATTTGTGGACCGCATATGAACTACTGTTTACCTAGAATATGCGTCTATTTCTTTATTATTCCTCTACTTTTTCTACCTATCAAAACATCTCTTATCTCTCAGCTGCGGCACTGGTCTAAAAACCCAGTGGAGGCTGAGTGTCTCTAATGATTAAGAAAACTACTTTAACATGTGCTTATCTCTAGAAAAAGAACAAATTTTCATGGACTAGATAAACACTGATTTTTGTACAGACAGGTCTAATCACAGCCATGTAAATGATTCTTTTGTAAGTTATTGAAAGCTTAGAACGTCTGTCTAGTAAATGTTGGAATAGTCTGTAACGACGGGCAGTTGCTTATTGTTTTTGTCTTGTAAGTGGATTCCAAGTGAGATAACATTCGCACAGTCCTAGGAAGCAGATCTGTACATCAGGGATCTATGGTACTCTATTTAAGGATACTGCAGAACAGGAAGTAGTAGGTTTACGACGAAGGGTAAAAGTTGTTTGATGAAGTTAGTTTGGATTTATTTTGATCCTCCGATTTCGACACCCTTCTTGCAGGTTTTTAAATCAATAAATTAAATCCAGAACCTTAGGAATATTTATCATTGTCAATATAAAATTGATTCATTGCACATTATTAATTGCTTAGCATTAATACTTGCCGATTGTAGCCAAGCCGAAAGGTATTTTTGCTCATTAAAATATGTTTTAATTATTAGAAACCTTTTATTCAATTATTCCTAAAAGTTTTCTCATTCAGCATTACATCCTGAACATACATCTTGTTTTATGATCCTATTATGATGGTCCTATTATCCGATTAGAACCTTAAAATCTTTTCTTTATTATTACAATCTACTTCATGCCTAATCAGAAGGTATTTCAATAAATGATTCCTTTTGATGGTTTCTATTTCACAGGAAATCCTCGGAAATCCTTTCAGAACAAATCCACCGCAGACCAACTAAACTGTCGTTAGCGGATCAAACTGGCGAAGCGACGCAAAAACCCTGAACCGCACTAATCGGGTTCCACACCCCCCCCCCCTCCGACTACCCAACAAATTTAATCAGGGCCCTCAGTCCACTGATGTTCTTTTATTTGTGAGCTGTTCTACGGATTAGGTCCTTGGTACCTCATGTGCAAAATTTCCTTTGTTACTAGTTTGGTTCTATGTGATTAGCCAGCAAGCTACTGTTAGGTAAACCTTTAAGATGGAATATATTCAATCAATATACTTCAAGAGAAAGAATATTTTAATTTAACTTTAGATAGTCAGATAAATTTATTATAAAAGTAATAATATTATACGCAAAATTTATAACAACGAAAATGAAAATGAATTAAATAGTAAACAAAAGATTAGTATAAGCATTTTTATTTATAATGTTCTCCATTGATAGTTATAGTTATAGTTCTTCTGAGAGGGACTGATTATATATTTAACGAATACAAGAAGAGACGGGATTGTAAATAGAGTAATAAAAAAAAAAAAATCGAAGTAAGGAGCAGGGTTCAGAATTTGGAAGCTACAAGGATCATTAGAATGATTCTATCTAGAAGCTAATAGTGAAAAGGGCAGTATTTTGTTTAATTGATACTCAACAGCAACGTAGTAACGGGATTGTGAGGAGTGGAAGTCAATGTTATTGACAATGTTCTTCAGAACACATACTCCAGTCCGCTGCTCAAGGGTAAACAGAAGCTGTTCCGACTAAAACATCGAAGTATCTAAAGATATCTATTGAATTCTTTATTATATCCTATGGTGTGAATGTGCAACGAAGTAACAAAAATGCGAAAAATCGGCATCTTTGTTATATTAATCCAAAACAGTTGCATATATCTACTAATAACAATTCTTAATTTTTATACATAAAAAATTCAGACTAAGTTTTATTTGAAAAAGTGCCAATAATTAACCATAGCCTATATTGGATATTTTTGTTGTTGGATATTTTTAGCTGTACAGTCTAGGGTGGGTCTCTCGCACAATTCCGTTCCATTCGCTCCTATCCAGAGCCCTATTCCTCCGTCAGTAACCCCAAATACTTTTAAGTCCTCAACATCCTTTTTCCAGGATTTTCTAGGACGTCCTATTTTTCTTTTTTTCCTGGGAAGCTCTTTCCCATAATCCTCTTCACTGTTCTGTCACTGGTCATCTTTTCGACGGGTCCAATTCAGCTTATCCTTTTTGATTTTATAAACCGCACAATATCAGCATGTTTGATTACTTCATCCAGTTCTTGATTATTCCTTATGCACCAAGCTCCTTGTTCGCTGATTGCACCATATATTCGCCTCATAATGTACCTCTCAAAGACTCGAAGAGCTTAATGGTCAACTTTCTTTCCAAGCTTCAGCACCGTGACAAACTATCCAGGTATGCGATAAGAGCAACCGCTTAAAAGTTATAATTTTGAATATTACTAACTATAATTAGAGTATATGTGGTAATAGATTTGTTTCCCCGGTTGATCTGTAGTGAAGTTACCGTAATTGATCTTCGTAATTCACTTAGTCAAGGTGGCCGTATCCACACTACACGCTTCGTTCAGCGCTTAGTAAAAAATAAACAATTTAAGAAAAGCAGATCAACTTGCTTGCCGTAACCCTACTAGGTGGCTAGAATAAATCTCTCGCTATCTATCAAGGTCAGGGTTGGTGATAATAAGTTCTCTTGTCTCTCGTTCAAGCCAAGACAATGCATCTGTTTTTTCCAGATGCCTTCTTTGTTCTTTTTTTGTAATTGGATTATTTCATAATATTTTTTCAAGAATAAATATTGTATGTAATTTTTTAAAAAGTAATTATTTTATTATATCATCAGAATATGTTTCGCATAATCTGTAATAATAATAATTATGATAACCACAAGAGCTTAAAAAAAAAAAAAAATCGAACAATACCTAGTATTTGAGAAAACAGGGTCACATAATTAAGAAGGGATTGATTAAGTACGAACATTTTTATATAAATTGCAATCCCTCAGGACACCAAGTTAAAATTTAAGAGAGCCATTAATTTTTTCCCTCAATAGATTCATTAAAAGGAAAAGCAAATTGGTTATCCAAAATGTAGCATTACCAAAAGCTAAGAGGCACTTCCCTTCCCCTACCCACTTTAAAAGTTAATTTAGTTTTTAAGTGGCTAGCTGGTGATAATGGGCCCCTAGCTGCTGTTGATTAGCCCCTAGATTACGTTGTTAATTTGTCCATTCTTCAGGGGGCTCTCCAACTCGAGTATCGATATTTGTGGTGTTCGAACCAAAGGCAAAGTGATCTAACTCATGCTTAGTTTCGTAGCATTGATTATTCAAATGGATAACTGTAAACAGGTCTGTCTTTATTTCTTTTTTGTCAAAAGTATGTTTTGGTCTCTTCTTCTTCTTTATATTCTACCAATTACCCTCATTGCTCCAATATGTGCCAAGCCCACGGCACTAAGCGTTTCGGTCCACTTCATGTTCCTCATCTTACCAACTGCTTTTTCCAGTTGTCTCCCAAGGATCGTCTTCTACCCAATTCGTTTCATATTCATTTTAATGATCGTGGTGGGGATTTATAAGGAAAACGTCCAATCTAAATCAGCTGTCAGTTTACTGGATTCTTCTGGATAGTCGCATAAGCTTTTCGTTTCTGATGAAGTATATTTTATTTTTTCCTAATGCGCTTCTGAGAAACGCAATCGCAAGTATCCGAGATCTCGGCTTTGTGCTTATTTCAACTTACTGGTTTCCTTTGATTCGATCGCAGATCTTAGGTGGTAAAAGCATTTTGCATTTGAGATATTGTTTGATTTTTTCAAAACCTGTTTTACATATACATGGATTATGTCGCGAAGCCGATAACTTCCAAATAAGGTAAAGTATCTGGATCAATCTGTTCCAGAATAAATTTTATTATTATTGATTCATACTAACATGTACCTTACTAATTGAAATAGAAATAGAGATGGGAAGAAAAAGTTTATGTCAACCGTCTTCTCCAATAACTCTATAATTGAAATATTTGGAAAGTTTCAAATTTGTGGAGTTGCTTAAAGGAAAAAAAAACAAGGGATATATGCTTTATGATATAAATACATACTGCTGCCCTACTTTATTGGGTTGCTATACACACAGCCTACTTATCTAACTAAAGATAACACTATAATTCATAATATTTATAATGTGGTTATAATTCTACAATAATATATTTAATACTAAATACTAATTCATTAATAATACTAAAGACAAACTATTACTATTTTTTTTTCCTCCTTACTTTTTTGTCACTTTTTCCTTCTTTTCCTATTTATTGCATTTCATTATTTCACTTTTATTTTTTTCCCTTCTAATATTTACATGTGTCGTTCCTTTTACTTTTTCTTTCATTCCTTTCACTCTTTCTACAATTAATATTGCTATTACCTAACACACAGATATTTATATACATATATGCACTTAGAATCAAGAATAATATAAATTGGTACATATATATTAACTATAAATTGCATTAGTCCATGCTATGTACCATTATCGATGCTATGAAAAAAAAAAAGGACAAATGCCAATATCATTTAATTTAAGAAATAAAAAAAAAAAAAAAAAAAAAAAAAATTAAAAAATCATAAATTTGGATATCTCCTATAATTTGAATTGGTCATTAAATGTTATTGAATAAATATATTTTTTTTTAATTTATCTATTTTTTTCCTATTAACGGATTTAGCTCCGGCCCATTTAAATTATTATTGTTTGGGACAACACTTCTTCAATGTATAAATAAACGATTATACACTATAAAGGGTACTAATTTGATTGAATTGATTAATCAAAGCATGTCCTACGTTTTATAGAAAATAATTCAGTAGATTGCATTTAATTCAGTCTTCAAAGGTCCCTGAAATGAAATGAATTCTTTAAAAAACATTTTGTAGTGCATCTTCTATTAGAAACAATCATTTTTAAAACAATTCATTGTCTAAAAAGCAATCTATCTCTGAGTGGTGTAATGGATATTAAAATCACAATTTTTAAACCTTCTGAGGTTTATACAGTGGACATCAAAATGCCAATCATTAATTTATTATTGATTTAATTGTAATGGCTTGTTCGTTTAAAGTTAAAAGTCTTTTTTGATCAATTATTAGTAAATAATTCATTAATTATTAAGTTAACTAATTCAATATAATACATATTTTCTTTTTAACACTATGTAGTAATATGATTAAATTTTTTAATATGAAAATTTGACATACAATTTATTCATACACCCAGATATAAGTTTATACCGGGGTGACTAGAAAATAGATGCGGAGCCGGTAGGAGGAGACAGTATTAGTCGAGTTATACTAATTTTTAAGATTTTATAAAATTAACATCCTTCATACGATTAACAAGTCATAAAACTTTTTTAAAAAATTTGTATTGGGTCGAATGAAAACTTTAGTATCTGATCAAAATACTGTGCCGACAATAGAAGACCTCAGAAACAGGATAATACATGAGCACAATAAAATCAAGCCTCTCTTAGAAATTCGGTGGTAGTAAAATTAGCTGAAATAAAAAGAGCACGTATGCGCATTAGAAATAGGGGGCCATATTGAAAATGTATTATAAAAATAAAAAATGTAATTTCAAACAAATTATCTTACATTAAAGTATGATTTTGTATTTCTAGTATTTTTATTGCTTACTTTCTTCCTGTTGTTTTCGAATTATTTTGTATGAATAATTTGTAGATGATTTTTTCTTGTAAATGGAAGTTTTTGAGAGGAACGAAGATATTTTTAAAACATAAATTGAACTATTTTTAAGTTTACGGCATGAGATAACGTCATTAATGTACATTTGAGTATCAATTTTCGTATTTTAGAATATATTTATTGTAAAACCAAAAAAAAAAAAAAAAAAAAAAAAATCAGATAAAACACCCAATTTTTAAGTTTTATGACTTGCTTAACGTATGAAGGGCGTTAATTTTATAAATTCATAAAAATTAGTATAACTCGAAAACGGCTAATTTTTGGACAGTAGTTTTTATAGTAAACTGGACTCAGATTAGCCTCTACTATTTCCCCTACCGGTTCCGCATCTATTTTCTAGTTACCCTTTACAAGAAAATTTTAGTTTGAAACCTAATAGAAAGATGAAACGTTGAAACGTGAAACGTTATTGAAAGATATTTCAAGAGTATTAGCCTATATTGTGGGTATAAACATGAAATCGGTACGTTTAGGCATCTGACGGCTATTCGAGTTATTGCCAGTTGATTACCAATTAGTCAAAATTCGAAGGTTAAGATATTTTATTTTTCTATTGGACGAAATTTATTTTTTAAGAGTTCTTTTGAATGCTGAATTAGAATATGGTACGATTATAATAACATGTTAAAACTTAAAACTACTTATCAGTAGCACTTCAATAAAAATTGTACACTAGAAGATAAATGTGCCATCTTCTTTTCAGACGCCTCGGAGGATTATCGGGAATGGAGTGGGAAGCAAGTTGAGAAACTGATGGATTTTAGTAGTTATGGAGCTTACTATGAAAGAATAGCAGTCTGGTTTGGGGTAACTCAGCAACATATAGAACATTAAGGTCTTTATGGATAAGTTTATTGGTGACAAAGTAAGGGGCATTAAGGATTTTTCGAAGGATTTTGGATTGTAAGGATTGGATACGAGATGAATTGGATGGTTTAGTAGAGCTCAAAGCTCAACTCTGTACGTCCAAATAGTGATAAGACTTTGATCGTTTGTCTAGTAAATGTTGAAGTAGTCAATAACGACGAGCAGTTTCTTGTCCCTTTAGTCTTGTACTTTAAGAGGTAATAGTTATTTTAAAATTTAATTAACTTAAACTAAAATCTTGTCGATATAATTTTGTTAACATGAGATATAAAATAAATTAGTTTAATGTTATTTCATTTCTTTTCTTGGCTTCTAGGGCTCGTAAGTCGGAACGGCAAAATACGTGCGTAATATTTTTTGACCCGGAACCTCCAAAAAAATTGGCAACAAGATCCGTGAGAGACTGAATATGTCCTCCTTGTGAGTGTAAATAGACGAAAGGGTCGGCTACAATTTTTTGTCCTCTAGTGTTGAGGATGATTGGTTTATACTGTTTCTACAGGAAACAAATTAAAAAAGGGTCTATTGGAATATGTATCTGATCATTTTAACAAAAATCTGGTTTTGAATTATTTTATTATTTCTAATGATTAAATCATATTTAATTTTTGGCTATTATACAAACACACATATATTATATATATATATATATATATATATATATATATATATATATATATATATATATATATATATATATATATATATATATATATATATATATATATATATATATATATAGTTATAAATAATTTTCACACCCTAGTCTTTGTTGAATTTATAGTTATTTTTTATTTAAATGGATAGAGAAGTTGGAATTGTACGGCCTTCTATGTTTTTTTAATCCTTCATTTATTGATTAATCCTGTGTATTTTAACTTTTAGTTTAATATACACCGCATTATATAAAATCCCCGTCAAAAGTATCGCAACACTTTGAAATATTTCAATATTATATTATTATAAAACGTATCTTTTTTTCATAATAAAGAAAGGTTTTGAAGTCTATATTAAACATTCCTAAACTCGACGTAAACAATTTTTATTAAAATAAATTACAACATTTCTTCCAATAAACGAAAATGTTAGAAAACTTACTTTTAAAATTTTCATTTTTTATAATTTTAACTTCTGAATTTTTAATTTATATTTAATAAGATATATTGCACCCTCTGGCTTGAATGACTACTATCACAAATATTGGCATACTTGTAAATAACGAAACGATTGATAAACATGGACTAAAGGAGATTTGAAAAAATTGGTTTCAAATTCCATTGTTTGTTATTGACAGGGAAAAACATTAATGTGTCTAATCCTTAATGTCTCGCGTTTAATAGATAATATTAATATGAATATAAACCAAGTATGGATTAATGTAAAAACCAGGAAAATCTCGAGAATTATGGTTGTTGCTATACTTTTGGCGGGAAGTTATTTTTTTTTTTCTGTTTTTATTTTATTTAAAAAAATATTTTTTCATTTTATATTTCTGAAGGCCCTCGACTGTACATTTTTGCTATATTCTTAAGGGATTCAAGGTCCCAGCATAAATAAAGAACTTAATTATTATCTGTACGCACATACATTTATTTAGAGCTACTTATTCCAGGTGAGAGAGAAATTCCAATGGTTCATCCTTCTAGTATTAATCTCCCATAAATCGCTAAATGAGGTGTGTAATCGCCATTTAGCAGGGCAACGCTCCCATTCACTAATGAACTGCCTACAGCGGTATTCAATAGGGGAGAATTATATACTGAAGGTTCCAGAACCTATCAGCAGCTTACTCGAGTCCAAAACAGGCCACTTAACTGAATAAGGAAATAATTACAAATAATGCTTTGTACATGCTTTGACAAGCTCCGAAACATGTAGTTATTGAATAAAGCAAATGAGGAGTTATGCCTTTTTAATATAATAAAATAATGCTTTTGAAAAAACCAAGATATAAACAGATTTTTTATTTTGAATTTTTAATACTCCTTTGTCCCCTAATGTTAATAAATTATATACGTAAAATAAACTGCTTTCGAACAACACATAAATTGATAATGAAATATAAAATTCAAATGTTTAATATTGAAGAAGTAAATTGATGAAATATTTACATGCCATAATGTTCTCAGTGAGGAAGAATTCCTATGAAATATGAAATCCCAATTTTCGGGAACCTTTTACCAAAATATAATCTCTTATAATTAAAATTTCGGATTCATTAATAATTTAATTTTAAGTTTTCCTCCTGAATCTTCAAAACTACCTACAAAAGTTACAGAACTGGTTCAAAAAATGGAAAATTAAACACAACGACAAATCGCAAAACATCGACGTGATACTTGCCCCTCCAGTTTTCATTAACAATGTTCCAACTTAACAGATAAACACCATTAAATATTTAGAGTTAAACAGAAACGCCAAAGCCATTACAAAATACTTTTTATATCCACTTCTACGTAAAGGAACATTAGACATTATGCTAAGAATAATTACTTATATTTACTTACTAAAACCAATGTGGACGTACGCCTCAAAGTTTACGGAATAAACGAAGAAAGCTAAAAAGGAGTTGGTTAAGAGATCTTTTCGGTTAAAAATAATTAAATATTATGTTAGGAGTAAGTACCGCTGGTTGTTGACTTCCAGTATGATCTGATATGCCAGCTATCTTACATATCGTCATTACATCTGCTTTTTATCACGCGATAAGTGACAGGTGTGGATTTTGAAAATTAATACGATTTTTTTTTTTTTTTTTTTTTTATACTTGAAATGTAAATCTTCCCGTATTTCACTTTGTAGTTTTGCAGCGGATGCGCAGTATAAGAATATATATAAGTATATAATATTATAACGAGGATTGACTTATGAAATGAAAGCAAAAATATTTATACAATAAAAATATTTGATTAAAAGTTTTATATAAGTTTTATAAATTCACGTTTTGTTAAAAAAATACATGTTCGGTATGTCTGTGAGCGTCTCTTTTAGTTTAATATCTTATTGTATGTATGATGGGTTTGATGGAAATCGTTTAAATCACTTAGTTAAAGCGGAAGAAGAAGAAAAATAGATTATAAAATCTAACAAAACAAGAAATAAGGGTGTTAAAAAAAAGTTACGCAAGAATACTTAATTACTCCCTGAATGTGAAAAACTATGGATCATGGTTATGTCTACCTGTAATCTACAGCTACTCCCAGTTTATACTTAGTCCAGTCATTCTGTACCAAAAATGGGCAATCAGAGGAACTAAAAATACTAGTTCCAATTGTTTTAGGATTGAATAGGGGGATGGTCCCCTGAACAAGAACTAATAAAGTCCCTCCAAATCCCGGTGCCGCTTGGGGGTAGAGAGGGCTTTAAATGTTCCATTTTCAAGTTTTTCGCTTATTTAGTTATCGTGGTTTAGTGGAAAATTATTAAATTTCCTACACGTTTGGTCAAATATATTTTTACGAAAAACTGGACCGTTCTCGTGCAACCGTCTCCGGAAAAGTTGTAATTTCCTTAAAATTTGTTTTTCACTCATGTTTATTGTACATTCTAGTCTTCTAGATCCTCACTCGTCCATTTTAGAAAAAAGTTGTTAAAATAAAACTTGTACAACGTTAAATTTCCTATAAGAATATATATCATATGTTAATTTACATTGAACTAAACGCAAGTTAGAGTAAGATGTAAACGAAATGAAGGATTTCAACGAAAAATAATTATTTCCGAATTAAATATTGATGTTTCATTCAACGAAAACATAAACAGCGGAAATTTTTACAACTGCTAAATTACACTCAGTAGGTGATAAGCCTTGGCGGAAATTGACGTAATCGGCCGCGTTTTAAAAAATGACGTGCTCAAACCCATCATCAAGCATTTCTCCGAGAAAACGCGTATAACTCCGAAACTATTAGCTCGATCCATAACTTATTTTTTCCCATGTAAAAGCTGTTTAATTTACTGTTATACCCCACTTACGAAATTTTTATTAAATCACGTAAAATAAACATGTTAGGACGCTAAAAAAACGCATACTGTTGGTAAACCCATGTTTTTTGCCTCACTGGCACTTTTCTTGTCCACACCTGGGAGATGCAAAGTGACTAAACACATACTTTTTTTTGTCATTGTGTTTTATCTATTTTTTTAGCACTCAGGTACAGTTTCTAATTACAAATACAGATAAGTTAGATGAAATAGAGTGTTGGGTAGGACTTCAAGGGAAGAAGCGGCTGTGAAGTTCTCCAATCTGGAACGCCTTCCCTTTAAAACTCAGCTCCGAGGATATATCCAGCCCTCTGTGATTAGGCTGTACTGCAGCTGCTTCGGGGTTATGATCAACCAGCCAATTGCTAACAACTTTAAATTAGATCTAGCCGTAATATTATAGAGGCTGTAAACTGGGATAGAGGCCGCAGGGGCGGATCATCCCCTGGGATCTACTCTTATCCCACCTGATCGGATAACGACAAGAGAGCTGTCTGCTCTGCAAGGATTAGGGAAGGAGTTAAAATTCTCTTGTACAAATAAATATCTATGTTCCGGGTTCAAATCACATTATTAATATTATATATAAATACATATAAAAATGAATGTGTGTATGTCTGTACTCGATAGATTCAAAAACCGTACATATCCCCGGGAAGGTTTTAGACAAAAGAAATTTGAAACCAGAGTTGGGGTTCTAGGTGCATGTAAATATCAAAATAACATTTATTTTTTATAAATACTACTTTAGTGCAGGTGTTTGTAAACAATAACAAGAAAAGAACAAGCCATTTTTCGTTGGTTATAACGGTACAGTGTTATATAGAGCTAGATATTGATAATAAAATTGGCTTGATTCAAATAAATTGTTATAAAAAAAGCTACAAATATTTAGTGTGACGTGTGGATCCTAGCGGTGTTTAATAATCGAACGATTTGTGGTTAGCAGCATTCTTCACCAGAGTTTGCAATGGTAAAATTATTAAACCCCTCTGTACCAAATTTTAACTACAAAATCTTCATAATTCTAGGAAGATTTTAAATAGAATATTTTACAATAATAATAATTTAAATTCACAGTGTTAAGTGGCAGAAGTCACTCTGTCATTAACTTTTATAGTTAGATAGAAATTAAAATCCAACCAAATAAAATAAATAAAATTATTTTTGCTGCACTAAACATTATTGCCTTACAAAAATACCGATTATTTTTTGTTATTGTGTTTAAAAAATGGGCGACCTAACCATAGCTTTTGATGAAGGTTTTAAGAAGACTAATATTTCAATGTTCATGAATGTTTCAATATTCATTTTAATGTTTCAGGTTTATTTAATAAATTGTACCATTGGTTGTGTCAAAGAGCAGTAATAATACTAACAAATACTATAGCAGAAAATATTAACAACGTTATTATTGAAAAAGTAAATTGTGACATAGAGAAAATCTCTATTGATAGGGTTGGAAGCACTGATAATGCAGTCCATTATCCGCCAGTTTCTTCCTAAAACGTTTCTGTCAATCTAAATTACCAACTCATAGATTAGATTTAAGGATTGAATATCCAATAATGCTTTTGAGTAAATCATTGCAATAATACCGGGTTACAGCTTTGAGTGAAAATATAAAGAAATATTGTGAGAAAATAATTCTCAACTGCACTATAAGATTTATACTGTTAAAAAATAAAACTTCTGTTATTATTTAAACCTATCTAAGTTCGTTACTTATAAGAGCGGGCGAAGCCGTGACTGGGGATGCTAGTTATTAATATAGTTATTGAATTTCAAACAACCAGAATGTTAATGTGTATTTTTAAAACTTTATAATACTATTAAATAATATAAGTTAGTCTCATTATTTACAGGAACCGTTTCGGAGATATCTCAGTAGGCCCAGTCACCACTATGCAGTTCTTCTTTCATTTTTTTGGCATTCATTGTAATAGGAACAAATAGAAAGTAAACAACAACAAAATTAAAATATGACAGCACCGCTAAATGTTAAATTATATTGAACAAATACGATTCCTTGGATTTTATCTCGAAAAAATACTCACATGAAACTCTCACACAAGATTGAAATATTAAGAATGTGCACGTCAATTTAGACTACAACAACACTTACTTGACAAAGTAATTTCCCGATTCACTACAAAAAAAAAAAAAAAAAAAAAAAAAAAAAAAAAAAAAAAAAAAAAAAAAAAAAAAAAAAAAATACTCATCTAAATGATAATTATCAGACCTATTTAGACTAACGGGGTTCGGAATGAACTCTTCCCGCTTCCAATCACTCCAATTTTTTAGACAAACATTCCGATTAATTACGAGATACATGATAGTTCTTAAAGCTATTTGGACATACGGAGTTGAGCTTCAGGGCTCTACTAAACCTTCAAAATTTTCTCGTACCAAATCTGTACAATCAAAAACCTTTAATGCTCCTTACTCTGTAACAAACAAACTTATCCAAACTCGAACTCGGGCCACGGAGCATGGTAGTCAAGTGCCTTACTCTTTGAGCTACCACGCCTTTCCTTCTTATATCATTGCTAAAAAATTTACCTAAACACAAAACGTAAGAAGATATTTCGATAAATGCTGTTTCACTAGCGTATTAGAGCTTAATAACTAGTAGTTGCGCTTTGTGGTGAATGCATATTCTACTTATTTTCTGTTGCTATTCCTCTTTCTCTTTCTTACATTTTTAAAAGACGATTATTCATAGAATTTTGATAAAGAAAACGTAAAGAATAAAAGGAAGTATCCTAAAAAATATTGACTAACCACTTCCCCATCCCAGCCAGCTAAGACTAAGACTAATATGAGAAGGCTTTAGGAGGCTCACATCCAATCAATGCGAGGACACAATCAGCGAAGGCAATCCCTCTTCATCAGGAACTGCTCCTTCCATCTCACCATTTATAGATCCATGATCAAGGTCCCTGTTCTTATTCCTCTTGTAAAGAAGTTGCTAATATAAATTCTGTTTTTTCTTCGAAGAAGTATTCACCTAGTTAAGCATTTATCGTTATCAGTTCTTAAAGCGTACAAAAATTTAAAACATCAGCAATTTGATGTGCGTTTGTAAATATTAAATATTAAAAACTGTAACACAAGAAATCAAATATGTTTAAAAGGAACCAAAGCGGAAGGGCTTCTTACAAATACGGGTTCAAAGAGTTATCTGAGTAGTTATTAAAAATAATTGGAGTGGGGTATTCAGGTAAATAATCCCCTAAGACAACCTCTTAGGTTTTCCCAATAGCCCAGTCAAATAAGGAGTTCTATACAGCAAATCTCGGAATGGAAGCAATGAAGCTGAATTTTTGCATATACCTTTGTTTTGGCATTCTAAATAAGGGGAGAAAAGTCACAGACCTTAAACAGTGACTCTGGAGAAATATGCTACTATTCAAAATCAAAACTAATTAAATTCCCTAGAAGATTGTTTCCTCAGATATTTGTCTAACTCTCAACGGTTTTCGAGATATACTTTATTAAAAATCGATAATTATTGAGAAAAAAAAAATTGTTACCTCACTTTTTGTCAAATATTTGCTTCAAGTGCCTGAAACTTATATATGGAATTAAAGGAACTAATAGCAGCTCATTTAATGCTCTACAACTTTGATTCTAAATATATATATATCAATTTTTAAGTGTCAAAGAGAGCTACCCAGTATCTGAATGTGTAAGATTTTGAATTAATTTCTTTCTCAGAATAAGCAGAATATCTTGAATAATGATAAGAAGGAAGAAAGATTCTTATGAAAATTCATTTTTGCGTATTGTTTGAATATTTTTGAAGACGTATTTATTTATTTTATTTTTTTTTGGACTTCTATTTAAAATTAAATTATGTTCTGTGGAAAGTGTAAAAAACAAACTATTTTTACTATATTTGTAATTTTAAATCTGTGACGTTTGATGTGTATACAATAAAAAAAAAATTATTTACAATTTTTTTTAATGTTTTCTTATGTTGGCCAATAAAGACCCATGGTAGTACTTACGTAAGTTTCAAACATGATAGTAGTTGAAGGTTAAGAATATCGGGTAGTTTTTGTTTTTTTATAGAAATAAGAAAAAAGAGACAGCATATAAATACTGTCTTTCAAAAGCAAGATAAAGGAATAGTGAATTGGCTTATAAATAAGAGACTTCAAGAACCCAGAATATAAATCTAGAGAGTTACTTTTATTATTTATTATTTTATCTTCTTATCAGTTAGGTATAAGGGTTTTATCAGGAAACTGGGGTGGGGAGATAAAATTTATATGGAAATATTTTTGTTATGACACGCATAAGCACTAGAGGGAAAATAAATACACTTCAACGAAGAAAAAAAAAAGTTGTTAATTATTATTATATAATATTATGCATATTCTTATTATATCTTATTATTGAATTATGGTATTATTCTTAAAACAAGTTGACTGTTAACCTTCATAGGAGGATTTCTAATATAGGTATGCGTTGTGAAAAATTGGTTGAGCGGTGCTTCTTAAAAAGGTCTTAAATTATCTATTCCTGAACAAATGGTATTTTTTAGAATGTATGATTTCAGAAAACGATCAAAAGTGTCAAAATGAAAAATGCACAATTTTGAATGATTTTAGTATTATAAAAGAGTATTAGCATTATAATTCATATTAAACAATATTATTTCTGAAAAATTAGAAAACGGCAATGTCCTTGTCAGTATCTAAATGGTTCATCATCTGAAAAGATGAAAAGACAGCTAATTTGGAAGATTAATTTATTCATTAAATAAGTAATAACTATATAGAGAAGATACTGAAATTCAGATTCACTAACAAGTAATAACTAAAGTGAGGGAAAAATATATAATAGCCATTGCGAAGAGATAGGTGTTTATCGGAAAAGTACATCTGCAGATAAACAAAAAATAATTCGCATATAAAGAGCACTTTTTCCTTGATCAATTGATTACCTATACTTCCGTTAACCCGGGATAACTTGGTAAAATACACGAGATGCAAGATCTCGCACGTAAGATTTTGTCTTACTCTTTAATTTTTGACTTTTGCAAGACAATACCAATTTCTAAACATCAAATAACGTTATATTGTTTTTACGGGTAAATAACTGTGTAATACAACACAGTTAAACATAAGAAGACTGTTTAAAATTTCTGAATTTTCGAAAAATTAAATAATTTTGGAACGCTAAGGTTAGCAACAAAAAAGTATAATGTTTGTATAATAGGAACTAAAGTAGAAAAATCTTTTTTTTTTTTATTAGTCATTATTAGTTATAAAACTATTTACATAGATGATCGGGTTTGTTTTTTTCATTCAATTTTATCCAACGAGTTTTACCGGGCTAAAAGAAATGAGGATATTAGTTCATAAAAGTATAGCCTATTTCTAACTACAACCCAGGTAGGTAGTTAAGGTAGTTAACTACTACCCAGGTAGCAGTAATAGATTATTAATTATTTATTTTTATTTTTTGAAGGGATTTTCTTCGCTATTCGAAGTTTCCTTTAACCAAACTCCGCCCTTAAACGGTTCCTCCACTCTTCTATGTCCATCGCTTCTCTTTCCGTTAGTACCCACCGCACCATACTTTCAGCCACATCTCTCCTGATGCGAGGCCTACATCTCCTTCTCCTCCCCTCTTCTTTCCATTTATAAGTTATTTTGGGGATTCTTTTATTATCCATTATTTTAATATGGCCGAACCATCTCAGCCTTCTTCTCTCCATTTCCTCTAGGATATTCCTCTTAACTTCCATTCTTTCTATTATAACCTCATTTCGGATTCGTTGAATCCTTGAGATTCCTGCATATCTTCTCCTAAAATCTTTCTCCACAGCCAGAAATCTTTTGCCTTGCAATCATTCTAGAGGCCAAGTTTCTGACTGTATAGAATTGTGCTTTTTGCCAGGACCTTATATATTATTTGTTTAACATTGGTACATATGTTAGCACTCCAGAGTAGTAAATTTAACATCCCAATTGCTTTTCGTCCATCGGTTATCTTCTTCTTCACTTCTCACTCTCCTATTGCTTTCGAGAACAGTGCCTAGGTAGCAGAATTGGTTGACCCTACTTAACCCTCAAGTGGTGGCGTGGATGACGATAAGTCATCCAGTGCTGTTAGAATCGGTACTGTTCATTCGATTAGGAAGCGATGAGTCTGAGGCGCTAGGAGTCTACGAGGGAAATGATAGAGATGAGCCTCATTTCCTCTATTAGTCAGTTCTTAAACGCAGTGAGGTGTAATCCTTCTTTGTTTTGTTTGGATGACAGTGGTCCTCCACGCGACCTTCCGTGTAAGTACTTTTATTAGTTTTTATATCTCAATAGTTATAGAATTCATACAAATTCCTCTTGTGCAATGATTACCTGGTCATCAGCAAACAGTAGCCGAAATAGATGTTTAATTTTCTTTGGGATGCCCATCTTGCAGCATCTTTGTGACCAATTCTCAAGACATCTGTCGACATATATCTTAAATAAAGCCGGTTACATGCAACATCCTTGAAAAAGGCTTTTAGGGCTTTCCAAACTCTCCTGATATAAATAATAATTAATTATTTTAAAAATAACGATTATTTTATTATCTATTATATGAATAAGAGTTGATATGTAAACATCAATGACACAGTGGCATTTACCAAGATAGAAAAAATAATCCTGAAGTCCTAATGTAAGCGATAAAATGGATTTATTCAAGAGAGACGACAGCAACAGGCGAAGGGCAAACAGAAGAAGATCCGTCAATATTTGCCCTCCGCGGCCAGTGACCATTTGAAATTCATATGACAACTGGGAGCGTAGTGATGGCCACTCTTACTGCATATGCAACAGTTTTCAACTATCAAGGTCTGCCTATGGTATAAGTTGACCCAGAACAGCATTTAGTTTACTATTAACAGATATTGTTATGAGACTGTATCATGACCTGCTATACTGACAAACTATGTGATCTATTATAGCAAACAATCAGAGATTGACCATCAGATAAACGATATGAATAAAATTAGCATATGGCGAAAAGCTTTTTATTAAGATCGGTACACATCCTAAATAATTATTTAGTAAATCATATACTGCTGATAATTCTCCACAATAGCATTGTGAATATCGTCAAATCTCCCAGTGACGGCTGTTTACCAAGTATCAATACTCGGTATATTAATTACACAGTACAGACGGCATACCTCCTGTCACCTTGACATCGGGTACAACAATGACGATGCAGCGGTCTTGACAGTAAATCAAAATGCTTTCCATAGCACATAGGTTGCACTATTATAGGATATTTCGAAATATTATTCATGTCGACAGGACACATGTATTTAGTTCCCTCTGGTGGAGGGTAACTTCCTGGAAGTTAATAATGAAATACTAAACAAACAAATAAAACTAAAATCCAACTTTAGTTCATTGGGTGAATTCGCTATCATGTTATACTTTTAATTATTATTAAAATAAACTACTTAGATAAACTAAGTGTAACTAATAGAAGTCATGAGACGGTTCAGAACTGAAGAAAAAGTATCAGAATATAATAATTACTAAATAAGGTTATTTATCAATCAATAAAATAACTTATTTTGGCTACGTTTCGAGTCTATATTGTTCACATAATGTGTGCATCTTAGTATTCTTCGCACTCGTCATCTTTTTGTAAGATTTCTAATATTCCTTCGTTACTGAGTTTGCGTGAGGATCGTTTGTTAATTTGATTTTTTCGTAAAAACCCATTTTCCCACTATAAATATTTTCAAGTATTTAATCAATTTATTAATATGGATATATTTTCTTGAGTGCGAAGAACACAAGCACATTCTTACTAAGGTGTAGAGCATGATTATGAGAACAATATAGTCTCGAAACGTCTCCAGAAAAAGTTGTTATTTTATTGATTAAACCTCTACAACCATATTAAACATTTAATAGTAACAATCGAGAAAATATATCCATATATTAATTACATTCTGTATGAAATTAAACTTAATCTAGCTTGGATACCTTTTAGTGCATTACATACATAAAAAGAAAAACTATAAATCCAAAACCAAAATTAAAATTTGAAATTTGATTATAAAACTTAATTTAATCGTCTAGGTATGGTCTGCCCAAGATAGGCACTGCTATCTAGCATAAGTTTAAATTTAAATTCACAGCCTACCATTTAACAAAAATAAATTTAATTCACTTAAAAGTTTATGTTTACTTTTACATTAGAATCTAAATAAATACCAAATAACAATATATTTTCGGTTAGTAAGCCTTGGCTAACTGTCATCGAGGTTCAATAATTCTCTGAATCATTTAATGTCGCAGCCATGAAGCACTCATAGCTCGATAGATGATACCGCAACTATTAGATTTTTTTTTATAAATTATTAATATTGCATATATATACAGATATATAACTATCATAGGTAGATATTGATATTGTCAATTACAAATATTTGAACACTGCTAAATTATATAAGCCGTAGAAGACAAAGAGAACTATCCTAGATATCAAGGTATAATATATAATGCCTTGTTTTATAGCTTGATTACTGAGAAAACATTTAAGTGTTCTTTATAAGATTACTGATCTTACAAGTAAGCGAGCAACTGTCATTACTTGATCTTACACATAGAAGATCAAGCGTCAAAAGAACCTGTCCGTCGTTTTTGACTTCTACAACGTTTTTTAGAAAAGCCTTCCGATTATATACAAAATACTCCTCTAAATGGCAGTAATTAGATCTATTGGGACTAGTAGTATCTAGTCCAAAATCCTAATCCTTACTTTGTCACAAACAAACTTATCCATAAGGATATTAATGTACCATACATTGCTGATCCAGATATTTATCCTTTAACACTGCACTTCAAAACCAGTTTCATCAGTATTCAATGTCAAATAACATATGCATAAAAAGATGCATTGGGACCATTTATGTATAGTAAATATAGAAATTTTATTGATTGCATTTCAATGGGTAGTTGCTTTACAAGCAATACATGTGATATTGAGTGCATTATCACCTCAATTAAAAAAGAAAAAAAATCATTAGGTTTTGTTTTTTAAGTTCTTGATGTTTCTTATGTATTTTACAATCTATTTGCCAATCAATGGTAACCATCAGCTTCATATACTCATATGTATGTATATTCATACTGATGTATTCTTAAAAAACGATTAAAAAAAATTATTTAATGTTCAAAATGAAAGATTTATTCAATGCAAATTCGACTCTAGTCAAATATTTATTTAAATATATTAAAATACATAATGTTGAGTTAAAATCAATATTATAAGTCATTTATTTGTTAAACTATAATGGAATAATATTATCACAGTAATACCGCCTAGTAATATAGTCACAGCAGTATTTGATTGGAATTCAAAACATGAACAAGGATTGGAAGGAAATCCCGGAGATAGAGACATGTCTGGTACGGACGAGACTAAACTTTTAAGTACTGCTAAGGTTAATGTAGTGCGAAAGATAACTTCAGGAGTATTGGAATTCAGTCGAATCTGCAAGACAATCCAGGGCTGGAGTGTGGGTATTGTATTCCACAAGATTACTTTCCAACTAAGTTACTGTCTTCGTTAGATTGATTCATTACAAGATAATCGACTGCTTCGTAATTACTGAAATGAAAAAAATATGAGATTGCTCTTCTAACGAGGGTTGCTGAAGAAGCGAAATTAGTTCGGTACAAGAAACCCCAAGAGGCTTGTCTTCGTGAAGAAGGAGATGGAGAAGAGCTGTGATGTCTGATAATGATCTTGGTTTATCTGAACAAACAGAGTGATAATTTTAAGATAGAAAGGCGGTGTTTAACAAAGTAAAATTATTTAACGCCCGTAACAGCTGATGAATTATTCAATTTATTTACGGTTTTCAATTAGGAATGTTTTTTTTCCTAGGACCGGACATATTTGGTTTGCATTTGAAAAAGACACAATTAACCTTCCACCGGTCGCGCCAACACGATCGGTAAGGTAATACTTGATGAGCAGAAGAGCAGACTGACCGCACCTGAAATGAAATACCTAAGGAGAGTAGCTGGCCGAACCAGAAGGAATCATATCCATAACGAACGGATTAGAGAAGAAATAAAGGCGACACCAGTATTGGAAACTTTAGGAAGGAAAGCGCTCAAATGGTTTGGTCATGTGGTAAGGATGAGCGTAGAAAGGGAGCCTCGAAAATGTTTCGAGGCAATACCGACGGATAAGAGACCAAGGGGTCGACCTCGGAAGATGTGGTCGGACGAGATCACCAAGCTGAGAGAAAAGAAAGGCAAAGACCTGGGTGCTATGAAGACGCTGGCAAAGGACCGGGATGGCTGGAGAAAATGAATTGATGAGGCCCCTCCACGCTGAAGGCACTAAGGAGGAAGAAGAAGAAGAAGAAGAAGAAGAAGATCAGTAAGGGTATAACGCCCGTTTTTTATCCGTTCTTGTCCAAATTTTATTTTAAATCTATTAAATGGAATATTTTTACCACTTTAAATATAAAATAAATAAATAAAACCTGTACCACTACAACCCATGAAGGGTCTTGGGCTCAGTACTTAGGTAAGGATGTACTGTTACTGGGCCAACGGTTGTGAAAGGAGGAGATTTGGCCTAAATCTCGCTCAATCACCAGGTTTTTCCCCATTTAAGAGTACCCATTTTAAATATAAAATAGAATATATGTACAGTATATTACCTTAAAGAATAATATTTTGAACGTCAATGAAAATACCTTTATGATTGAAAATAATAAAATACAATTTTATAGCTAGATAATTTTATATCTACAATATTAATATAGTTACATGCATGTCTAAAATGGTTCTTTTTATGGACAAATATTAACAACATTTTTTTTTTTTTTTTTTTTTAAGGAATGATTTTTACATATAAAATATAGAAATCCCCCTCCGAAGTCTTCTTCATCAATACCCTCAACATCGGTTTCTGTATCATAATCTACAACATATTCTATTTCCTTTTTACTCAAATGCGAATTTCTCTTCAAATTTTGATTGTTTTTTATTTCTCGTCTAGCTCTTGCTGAATTCGAGGAATATCTTCTAATTTTATAGGTTTTCATCTAATAAAAACATTTTAAATAATTAATAATTCGCTCGCAAAAATAAACAAAAGTAAAGTACTAAATAATCCTACTTACATTTTGTCTAATACGGCTGATTGTCGAGAAAAAAAAATCAAAACGAGATCAGTTGCTTGTTATACTTCGTGCAACATTGAGCACAAAATATTTTCAATGCAGAAAACTATCCCTTCTACCACAGTAGAAAATTACTGGAGACAAATAAAGAAGTATCTGGAGAAATAGCTAAAGCCAGTTTTCCAAGAAGCTCTTTGAAAGCGAGAGAGAGGGAAAACAAGTCGTATTTTGTGCATTTTAAACATTTTTAGTGCGCGTGTTTTATTATTGATAAAAAAAAAGTGATATATTTATTAATGTATAAAGTTACAATATCAACTACTCTTAATATGTCAAATAATTCTAATGTTTTGAGACTGATTAATTTGCAACAGAAAGAAATGGGATCTAATCAAAGAAATAAAAATTCATAAGTCCAATTTAACCTCAATTCGACATAAACAACGTATGTTAAAGCAACCGCTAAAGAAAGTTTCTGAATAAAACACAAAAAAAGGATATTTTCTCAAAATTGTAGATTTAATAGATCTGGAATTCATCAAATGCACCTCCAGAGTGTCTAATTCAAGATTTTGCAAATATTTTAGCAATAAGGAAGCAGTTCGTAACCTTAAGAACAACAAATCAATAATAATCGACAATTAACATATTATAAAACGACTCACTAACCTGGCCAAATAAATTATCCTCTCAAGTCCTCCTGTTTCTACTTTTTCCAACATGGAATTAAATTTAATTTTCATCATCCTAAGGATGATTTTTAAAATGTTATTAATCTATAGGATTTCCCAACAATGTCACCACCTCAACCAAATAGGAATAAATCAAAAAAATTAAAAACATGCTATCATCGATCCTGGAATTAACCTAGAAGATGACCCACATCTAATAGAAAATAATCTGCATAAATATCCTATTTCTTTTGATTGAATGGTTAAATTGATTCAAATTTCTTCTGATCAAAAAAATTAAGGAAGCTAGTGTACGAATTCATGAACAATAGAGAAGGCCTAAGGGAACATGCTTACTAAAACAAAAACAAATATCTGACAGAAGTCTTCAATAAAAGATTTCATAGCTGCTAAAATCTATATAAAATACTAAACGACAGCACATAGAGATAGAAATGGAATTGCAACAGGTTTTGGAAACATTGTACTTTAAAGTACTTGTAGCTGAAGACCTTCGTGACCTTAATTAATTATGTTTAACTTCAAGAGAGTAGAAACTCATTATGTTAAAACTAACTGAATGTAAAAAATATAAATTTGTATTTTATGCTAATGAACCTTTTGGCTAGATACATGTAAAATAAATAAATTACTTTTCAGTATTACAGCAAATCATTACTGTAAGCAATGATCATTGTCCTAGCAACTGTATTGCATAATTATGGATAACCATAAGTTTAGGGAATTCAGAAAACGCATTGAATTTAGTTGCTTTAAGGGTTAATATATATAAATATATATAAAATGACAAGGTTCATTTAAGAGCCTACAGGGAGGAGTACTGTTAAAGTAAACAGCAATCAGGGAAGCTGAGGTCTGCTAATTGCATTGTTACTAACAAAGCCGACAGCGAAGGAGAAGAAGCTGGTCCTCCAGACCAGAATACTAATCGACTCTGCCGAGATTTATCGACTCAACGCATCTTCGATATCTAGTATCGAGACCTATTTGCCTGGATATGCCCTCCCTTGGTTGCTATAGAGGTCTCCGGATATAGGACAGTATATGGAGGATCAGAAAGTACTTGAGACTAGATCATATTTAATGTTTTTAAGCATTTTACATTTTACTTTGTCATTCCTAGTAAAGCCGCACACATTTTGAAAACAAAAAAAAAAGGTTCTTACCGAGACATAATATTTTTGTGGTTCCGTGTTTTACGCGAACTCATTTTTTCAATGACTAACCTTCTTAATCTTAAAAATACAGTAATATAATTCGATTACCTTTACAAAGAAAAATGAAATTCTTACGGAAATGTTAATAATGATAAAAGTTGTATCTCGCAGAAATAATTCAATCGATCTATTTCACTCTGCTTGTACCCCTCAGTTAAATTTAATTCCATATAATTGCCAATAAACTGGATCAATACATTTATATGTAAATAAATATAATGAAACTCGGGGTAGAGGAATATTTCCAGTGTATCGTTGCTTAAGGAACCATATGCCATAAGTCATTTCCCCCAACTTAACAGGAGACACAAAAAACGGGTTTATTGCTTTAACTTATAAGACAAAAAATGAGATACTTAAAAGTGTTTCTCTCTCACCAGTGTATCTTATTCCTTTAATGTGGACAAAACTGGCTAATACTACGTTGCATTATTTTTTTTTATTTTTTTTTTTTTATTATTTTTTTTTTTTTCAAATTCTGGACTGAGAAATGGATCTATAACGACATTTTACTTAAAGAATAAGGTCTAACAAACAAAAAAAGACTTATAGCATTCAGTTGCTTAAGCGCCGATATGCTATGGGTTTATGCCAGTAAAGTATATCAAGGAATAATATTTGCCAATCATATACACTTAGAATGGTTATTAATGAATGTCTATTAACTTAAATTTATTCCAAGTAAAACAAATAAAAAATAGAATAAATAACAAAAAAATTTATATATTTGTTTTGTACCTATATAAATATCAGCAAATGAATAAAAAAAAAAAAAAAAGGTTTACTGAACATATCGGAGAGAAAAATTGTCAGTCGTGGTCTTCTGAGTCAGCTAGAAAAAGGGCTGATTCTGGGATCAACAAACCAACCTTTGGAAAAAAAAATATTGATTGGTGGAAATATAAGGATGATTACCACTTTGACCAGGTCTCAGAAGGCCGGGTATTGACAGTGAACGTATCTGTGTACCGCTCAAAAGAGAATAAGGGGTTTCAAAAGTAAAAAAAAAAAAAAGGAGCATGTTAATCGATGTATAGCGTTATTTCAGCGAGATTGCGCCCCAATCTACAGTTCGTTAGCCAAAAAAAAAACAATTCTGTTTGCCATCGATTTTGTACTTAAGGGCAAAGCATTGCTAATGGTCATTATTGCCGTTATTTGTGAATTCAATCTTTTATAACAATGACAATCAAATTTTAAAAAAATAATTAAGAGAAAAAAAAATGTGAAACGAAAATATATGTTTTTTGTTTTGTTTTTTTAAATTTTATTTAGAAAGTATTACAACCTGCCTCAATGTGGGCAATAAGTAATATGGATGGCTCAATTAATCCATTCACACAATATGTACAATAAAAAATAAATACAAAGACGTGATAAAAATACAAAAAAAAAAAAGTGAATAATAAATAAAAATAATTAAAATATCTCATTATATATAAAACAATAAAAAATGTTAGAAAACAAATTAAATATATAAACAAAGTACCTCAAAATATACCATACATAAGGTGAAAAAAAATCAATAAAATAGATAATATAAATTTAAAAAAAAAACAATAATAAAAGTAATAAAATAAAGTTTTAAAAAAATTAAAATTAAATTAAATCTTAAAAATACACTCATACTTTATTTACATACATTTAACTTGATGGTCTGGTAAATTTTAAAAAAATAGTAGTTAAGAACACTAGACCTTTCCTAGGCATTTGCTGGAGTACTCTAAAAAAAATCTAAAGTAAATCCTCCTTTCGGAGGGGTGCTTGGACTTGAGAAGTACGCCTCATAAGCAAACCAAATAATAAAATCCTCTATTTTGAATAAGTTCTATTGTTCAGCATAAGTTTTCACTATCGCCCGACTAGGTACATACTAATCCATATCCCTCCTGTACTGTGGGCACTCCTTGAAGATGAGTGCTGTTCGAATCAATTTTAGAAAATAATTTAAGCGCACTCAAGGAGCCAGAATAGATTTTTATTGATTGTTCTACAGAAATTCGACCATGTTGGAAGGCTGTTAATAACACACTGTCAGTAAACTAGACAAACTATACCGTACAAAATACGATCGTTGAGGTTGTCAATTCCACTATGTGCATTTTAGCTACTTCTATAGCATTAAATACAAAACGTGCTTTGATACACATGTGTAATTAATTTTGAACTAAAAAAAATCACAGAAGTGTTTAGCCAAAACCTGATCCAAGCTGAATTTACGTATTCAGGTTTTCACATTAGACGTGGAATAAAATGTTAAAACGAAACCTGTGAAAAAATTGAAAAATATGCCCATAACGGAATTAGCAATCTCATCGACATTATACTGACTGGAACCAAATTCCACACAATCTTTTTGTTTTTTTTATTTTACCGGCTAAAAGTTTCATTTTTCTTTAAGTATGATGTCCCCTCATTCTTTAACCAGGGCATATGAAATTTATAAGGATTATTAAAATTTAAACGAATTAAAATTAAGAAATTTGTAATTAAAATAATTTAGTACAGTTTTTCATTATGTGGAATATATGTATCACGCTAGACCTATATCATATTGAATGCAAAACCTAATGAACGCAAGTGGTGGATATAAACCTTATTAATTAAATAGAGAAGAAGATAATCAGGGATGCAGTCAAACAGAAACGCCGCAACTTACCAGTAATACTTTAATTGTGTGCCAACGTTTCCACCTGCCTTTCAGGTCTTCTTCAGGGCCACCGAACCTCACTGGAGAGGAGAACCCGAACCACAATGGAGAAATGATCAGGCATCGTTCTTCTCTCTAAACGGAGAAAACTGAACGGCATCGTTCAGTAACCCTGAAGAAGATCTGCAATGCAGTTCGGAATGTTGGCTGCTTATAATTAAATTATTTCTACTTTAATCCTTTGATTAATTGTAGCTGGAACTAGTACCTACATAATGAAAAAAAGAAAACCGAAATCGGCTAATTTTCGCGAAGTTACGTTATTGAGAAAAAATGGAGAAAATGGCCAACTTGCCTTCAGTCCCACAGCTCCGCGAAAACTCGTTTGTCGTACTCTTTTGGCTATAACTCTGAAACTGTTTGTCCGATAAAACATTTTTTTTTTTCATCTTAAAGCTGATTAAATTTACTATAAGAATCTATAAATGAAGTTTTAATCACACTCCGTAAAATGCACATGCCAGCCCGCTAATAAAAACTAACTGTTGTAAAATCTAAGTGTTTTTTTGGCACATTTGTCGCTCTAACTCCTAAAATATTTGTTCTATTATAATATCCCATATATCTAATTGTAAATTTAACCACCTAGATCATTTTTAATCGGACAACGCCCATAAAAACCCGTACTGTTGTTAAATCCATGGTTTTCGGCACATTTATCATTATAACTCTGAAAGAATTATAATTATAATTAAGAATGTAGGTTCTAGTTCCAGCTACAATCAATATTTGAAGACTTTCTTCGGAAAAGGCTTCGTTATCGTGTTATAGATAAAAAAACAAAAATAACGGTTTTTTTGCGATTTTGAATATGAAGCCGATGGATGCCGTGGTAGCAAACTTCAGATTCAGATTTAGCACCCCAAAAAACATTAAAATCCGTTGAGTATAAAAGTTTCGCAGTTTTTTCTTCGGCAAACCCTTATTTTACTGGACTATTACTTAATATTAATAATACATATTTTCATACATTACATACTTAGTTATAATCAATCTTGTGTTTTATATAATCAATTTATCAAAATAATTCAAATAGATGAGGGAAGCCGAGAAGAAAGGATGGAGTCTCTTATCTTCCTTAGAATATCCTTGACAGTGACGTGTGTGACATCCATAATGTGAACCCCCTCTATACACATAGCTCCAATAAATAATATACATATTACCATATAAAGCTATAGTAGAGGGAGTAAGAGATAGAGTGATGTATTGGTGAGAGGATCCTATTTCTTCTAGGGTGTCTTCTCTGTAGGGAACATCACGGCTCTGTTTACTCAGTCTGTTCTAGAAGGAATACACTCTTGGAGTGAGTTTGTTTAACCTATAAGATACCTTTATTTATAGAAGTTGTTTGAACAACAAGCAGGAAAAATAATGCCCGAACACAGGAATGAAGTACCAAGCTATTTATTTCTTTTTTATACAGTATTTGTATTAATGGTTATCCAGAAAAAGTAAATCGATAAAATTTTGAAGAAAAAAACACTCTCTATTTAAAGTATTTTATATATAAAGAATAATATTTATTTTTAACATGAAATCTTATGCAAAACCATATTTTTGGATGAATGAATGTAAATAAATTTTATTCTGAGGTCATTGCCCCTTAAGAATAATTATAATGAACAATTAATGGCGACCTAGCTGCCGTATACATAATTAAGAAACATAATAAAAGAAAGAAAAATACAATTAAAATTAAATTAAGTAATTTAAAAGAAATTTCAATTACAATATAAAAGTAATAAAATTAATATTAAACGTTTTAAAATATCACACGAAAAACAAATTATATCTTAAGGTTAGAATTTAAAATAAGTTACGAAAACAAAAATAGAGGAAAAAAAAATCAATATAAAAGAACAGTAAACAATAATATAAATTATGCCAAAACCAATTATACAAATCTAGCGCAATAGTACCAAAATAATACTGCACATAATCAATATTATATCCTGAATATTCATATTCCTTTTTAAAAAATATTTTCTTCATCAATATGACTATTGACTGAATATTTAAAAAGTAAACGAAAAGACGGGATTTGGAGCTATTATGAGTGGAGGAATGTCGATTGATGGAAGGTAGGGAGTTCCAGAAGTTAGAAGCTCTGGAAATAAATAAACGTTTGAAGGATGTTGTCTTGAAGGGAGTTAGGTAGAGGTCTGAGGAACGGGATCTGTTTTTTAGGGAACTCACTGGTGATTTTAATGTTAATGCTTTAAGGATATAGGGATGAGACTAAGAGGAAAGTGATTTGTAAAGGAACGCACCAAGGAAGTATTTTCTTCGGAAGGAGGTGTTAACTTTGGGTAAAGTACTTTGGGTTATAAGTATCACCAGAACGATATTTTTTCCTCTGTGTTTATAATAGACTCAATTATGGGGTTATTACAGAGATGAATACTAATTTGTGAATCGTTTAGGCAAAAATTGCGTTTTTACTAAATTTAGATTTTTTCACTCCTTGTAAATATTACAGTACACTAAACCTATGTTGAACATTGGTGCGTTTTTATACTATTTAATCCAACCCATAATTCAATAATTCTTACTATGTCATTTACTATTCATCTTCATGTTGCGTTTATTGATATGAATATATCCACTTAAGGTTATGTCTCCATAGTTTTCCAATTAAAGAACAGTAACTATTTATTTGAGGGTGTTTCACGGTTAGGTAGCCAAACTAAAAACTTTGAACTAAAGGCCTCAAAACAAGAAAAACTGTTATTATGGAGGTATGTCCGAAAATGCTTTATTTAGGTGATATTAACACCTAAAGATTTGCATTGTTATGAATTATTTAGGCACAGTATATAGGACTTATCTATTATTGTATTGATTAAATGTGTAGGGGCAATGTTGTGAACGGGAGTGAGGGAGGCATGGATCCAGACCTCACTTGAGAGAAAAGTATTAACATGTGGGAAAGGAAAATCCTGCGAAAAATATATGGTCCAACTAAATATGGACTGAATCTTTTGCGAATAAAGAACTGAAAGCTCTATACGCAGCCCCGGATATTGTAGCCATTGAAAAAAAGGAGGTATAATTGAAATGAAAAATAATCTTTATTCTGGGACACCTTGTCCCCTAAGAATAACATACAAGAACAATATAAAGGTATTATTGTCTGACTGCGTACATATCAGGCAGTAATTTATATAGAGTGTAAATTATATACTACAAGTCTTTGGGTTTACATAAAAAAAAATAAATAAATAAGTAAATACCAAAATTAAAATAAAATAAAAGAAAAAGAAATATTCTAGCAATAAAATATTATTACATAATTTCGGAAGATTGATAATTGAGGAGGTAGATGAATAAATTATGTTTAAAGGAAGTGAGAGAAGGAACATTACGGATCGAAATGGGTATGGAATTCCAGAATAAAGCTGCACGATTAATAAAGGATTTTTCAAAGGAAGCAGTTCGATGAGAAGGGATATACAGATCTATAGGCTGAGATCTGGTGTTCAAAAGATGAATGGAAGAACGAAGGGCAAGGATGTCGTAAATGTACGAAGGTTTTTTGGACTTTAAGGATTGGAATAGAAAGGAACCAAGGAAGTATTGTCGCCGAAAACTTGGATAAAGCCACCTCAACTCGGCATACCAGCAAGTGATGTGAGAACGCCTGGGGATCCCATAAATGAATCTTATAAAGGAGTTCATTAATCTTTTCACCTTCATTTCAAGCTCGCCAAACAGCCCTCCGTATACTAAGCATCCATAATCGAGGTGGGGAAGGATGAGGGAAGATACTAACAATTGACGGGTATTGCGAGGGAAAGATTCACGGAATCTTAGGAGCTGTTTGAGGATGGAGATGGTTTTTCGGGGTAATGTAGGAAATATGGTTATTCCAATACAAATGTTGATCGAATACTACTCCGAGGTTTTTGACAGAGTTTGTGAACTGAATAGGAACGTTATCGAGATAAAGAAGTGGATAACAGGAAAGGGAATTAAGGGAGGGTTTCGATCCAATTAGCATTGCTTTAGTTTTTTTTGGATTCAGTCGTAACTTATTCTCTACTGCCCATTGGTGAATGCTATAAATGTCATCTTGAATTTTACGAGTTGCCTCAAATCTCACAAGGATGAAACGATAAATAGATTTGAAAGTCATCAGCATATAAATGATATCGGGAATTATTAATAGCGTCTATCAAATCATTAATGTAAACGGAAAAGAGAGTTGGTGAAAGAGAGGATCCCTGAGGAACACCTCGCGTCAGAGGCACAGATTTTGAAGGAGGTTGGTTAGGAACAATAACTGTTTGGGAACGGAGAGATAAGAAGGACTGGAACCAGCCAAGAGCACTATTGGAAAGGGAGAGTTTTTGTAATTTAGTCAGAAGAATTTTATGATCCACGGAATCAAACGCCTTGGAGAAATCGAAGAGGATTAGGATAGTAATTTTCTGTTGGTCAATTGAAGAATAAAAATGTCTTGAGTAATTTTTAAAAGAGCGGATTGAGTAGAATAACCTGAACGGAAGCCTGATTGAAGAGGAGTTAGGAGATCTTTATTTTCAAGGTATTTAGCCAGTTGAGAATGGACTATTCTTTCAAGTGGCTTAGATAGGTTTGATAGGATGGAAATAGGCCTAAAATGGGATGCTGTGGTAGGTGAAGGAACTTTATTCAATGGGCGAACTAGGACCTTTTTCCATGCTGTCGGAAAGGAAGAGGTTTGTAAGGAGAAGTTGTAAATATGTATGAGAGCAGGAAGGATGACAGGAAGAGTGAGTTTGATAATTTTTACCGGTATTTGATCGGCACCGAAATCATTTGTCCGGGATTTAAAAAGAGAAGCTATTATATCATCGGGGGAATATAAAGAAAGTAAAAGTTATCTGGATTAAATGGAAATTGAGGAATGGAATAGGATGAAGTATTGATTGGAGGCTCATTGGGAGAGGAATCTACAAAAAAGGAATTAAGTTCGTCAGGAGTCACAGGATAATATGTACTGGAAGAGTAACTCGTAATCGAAAACTTCCTTAGAATTCTCCACTTAGATTTTGAATCTGGAGCTTCGGATAGGATGTTACGAAAATACTGCGCCTTGGCACGTCGCATGGTAGGGAATAGCATTACCATCGCAAGAACCATACACAAACGCAATATTGGCATATTATTATAAATGATGAGTACTCTGCTACTATGAGTACTTTTATTTTTTTGTTTTTTGTTTTCTCTATCAAATTTTAATTCACACCTGTTATTAGGGTAACAATTAGTGAATGTGATGAAATTGAATAGTACAGGCCTTGTATGCGTGTGGGAGACTAGTACTCAATGGTACCTCCTCCTGGCATGGATAAAAGAGATTTATTTGAGCAAATCTCTCATCCAGCTTCTTTTAAGCCTTCTGAGAGTATTTCCAGGTATGCCAGTCGTGGCCATTTCATTAATGAGTATGTTGTTATGTCCATGAAGTCTGTCATGAAATCGTCTATAAAGGCCATGTATATGTTCCTTTACTGTGGGTATTACTAAATCAGTAGTATGAGAACTTAAATAGTATTAATCCTTAAGTCCTTAGTTTATGTACAGTTAGGGAAACAAGGTTATTTTACTATACTATCTAAATCCGTCTCCTAAACAAAGCGTTTGCAGACATACCTTCATAGAAATATCTTTTCTTGTTTTGAATTCCTTAGTTCATATCTTCAGATTGGTCACTGCTGTTGTTGAAGAAAGATGCCGAGTATTTTAAATGTAAACATTTAATGAATAAAGCAGTTGGAAAAAATAAAATATACTTTATTTATTTACTATACCTGAATAATTTATAACAGTGAAAATCTTAAACATCTCCTAAACAAAGCGTTTGAGGACATAGCTCCATAGGAATTTTTGTTCTTGTGTCGAGGTCATCAGTTCAAATTTTCATTTGAAACTCTAAAATACCATATATATCTGGAGAAGTATCCAGCAACTACAAATTATTAGTCTATGTCTTTTCATAGAAAAATTTCTGGTGTTATAAATTAAAATGAATAACTGTTCTACCAATGTTTATGCAATTTTAGGCATAATAAGGACTAAAAGTTACTATAAACTCATACTGGTTAATAAAAGCAATAATATATTAATTATTGTACTTGGGGGGAGTCAAATTGCTATATTTAAAGTAAATTATTATAGTAATTGATAATAATTTATTCTCTATACCATGTTTAAAGTTGACGTTACTTAACTTAAAAGTTAACATTTCCGTAACAGATAACAATAGTTTGATAATTGTTAATAATATCCTAATAAGGGGTTGACAAATGTTTGAAATCGATAGCTAACCTGAGCTGGTGCCTTTAAGTTGGAGTTCAAAGGCGGCAATATCCTGAGAGTCCCTCTGACTGTCCTCCCTCAACCCCTTCCCCTCCCTCCCCTCTCACCCCTCATCCTTCCTCTCCCTTCTCCAGGACAAAGGAGATGAAGTAATTTCTCTTCAGTCCAAAGTAGCAATAACACTTTAGTCTTGGTCCCTGGTGTCTCCGTCCGCTGGTAAATAGTACAATATCATTACAAATGGGCAAGCTGTTCTGGGTTCTTGGAGGAGTGTACAAGTTTGTCAAGAATATCCTTTGGATCAATTGGCTCGAGAAACCGTAGGGCTATTGTGAAATGTGAAACATAAATTATAGAATCTAAAAAAGACTTTTATAGAATATATCTTCTTGAGTGAGCCCGATCAAACGGTGCTGAAAACAGGCAATTTCTGAACTTAATTGCAGATTTTTTCTCAACAGTTTTAAAAGTTTCTAAAGTTGCTGTCCTAACGAGCTCCGGGTATACAAAGAAATAAATACAAAAATCTCTTAATATTATCGACATTTTTTAATTTTCTTTATTTATTTATTTATTATATTTATTTATTACACATTATTCGGAAATGACAGGCTAAGGCAGACACTTTCGGTTTTCTAACTCATTATGAGTCTAAATCGCGCTGAATAACAGACATAGATGGTAGAAGCATAATCTCCGTTCCTTAGTTTCCGTTTGGTCCCTCTCGCGATATAGTAAAATTAAATGTTTAAGGCGTCTTTTTTATATTTTTTATTTATGATACATTTCCCTTTGGTGTAGTCCTTACGCTTGTTTTAAACCTTTATATTTCTGTAGTTGTAGGTAAGAGGAGAAGACGTTACACAAAAGGCGACAAAAAGCATTTTATTTAGTACAGTTCAGCACCATTTCTAATCACTACAATATAAAAATCGTTTGGGGTACTACTTTAACCCCTATTCAGGCAAAGTGTCACACAAGACACCTTGACTTTAGCAATTAATTTAAAATCTGCCCGACTTTCAACAAGTATTTCACCGTTTCTCCCTCTCTCAGGAAAATAATAGTAAACGGTTGATTGCATTGTGTGGCTGCTGGAAGGCAATCAACATGTATTATTAAAGAATTAACTAAAATTTGACTCCTTGCCTGAAAAAGGATCAAACGAATTTGGCCCATTACATTTTTTTTTTTTTTGCAAGAAAAAGTCGGAAATTTTTCGAGTTTTTCGTTGCGATGCCGAACTTCTGCAAGTCAGTCAAACAAGAAATTCGAGTTTATCATTCCAAAAAACATACATAACCATTACATGTACAGATTTCATATTCATAGGAGGGAAAGAATTCCAGAAGGTTGAGGATCAGGAAAGAAAAGACCGTTGGAATGCAATAGTTTGGTATCTCTTTTATGCCACGATTGGGATGCAGACATGATTTTTAGGATGCTGTAAATGGAGAGAGAGTGGCGGATGTTGATTCTTCTCTTTTGGAATTCTCTCTCTCTCTCTCTCTCTCTCTCCTTGTATTCGCAAAGCTTCTTCCCACGGAACATTCAAAACACTCCTCTTCCGCCACATTTTTTCTCTCCAGACTAACCAGCAATAATTATACGGGTGTCTCATAATGTATGTCATTCTAGTATGACATTATAAAACACTAGCCTAAATTTATAGTTTTCTTATGATTATTTTTTTTATTATTATATTTTTTTTTCGTATTAAATTTCTACTTTTCCCTCTCCACAATTTTGTTTATAATATTTATTCGGTACTGTTTACATTTTTCCTATTTTGAAGAAACATTCATCAATATTAAATCATTTGAGAACTCTTGTTGCTTCGTTGAGATTGTCCTGAAAGGTAAGATTTTCAAAGCGTTTTCAAGAAACTTTTTTTTTTTTTTTGGTTAATATAAAAATGTTTAAAGTTTTCAAACATGCGTGAACAAAAATTAAGTAATAAGTAATCTACTGGAAAGTTGGATAGTTTACAAGACGAGGAACTGTGAAAATTATCATTCTGTGAACCATGACCAGATTTATTCTAATTTTTTTATGTTGTGTTATTCTTGAGGAAAATTGTTCCAGATTAAAGTTATCTTTCTGTTCTGAGTTATTCATTTAGCTAGGTATAAGCTCATTAAATATATATATATATATATATATATATATATATATATATATATATATATATATATATATATATAATGGACTTTAAAAAAATGAATAAATTGTATTTGATAGGAAAAGTATCTACATTTAATGATAACACAACAAAAAACCAAAAACTAATTAGCGATAGTGAAGTTAGAGAAGGGAAGGACGGGATGTCCTATTCAGCCCTGACCGCGGAGTGCAGCGGAATAGGCTGCTAGGAGAGTTGAGTGCACTAACTAACCAACTCGGCAAAAGAGAAAGCCATCGATCTGTGAGGAGCCGACTGAGGATTGTAATCGGTAACCAGTTTCTAATTAGTAGCCAACGGCGGGTTCGAGTTACGGTGGTAGTGTGGAGTGTGGCCACCGTAGTCGGTAATTGGACCCGCTGCACTATACACCCTGTACCTAAGCTGCCTAACAGGATTGCCTTCTGCCAGATCCAGCGAGGGGAGCACTAAGCTGATTATTGAAGGTTTCAAAGCGCTGTCTCAATTTAATTTGAAGTAATTGGTCTCAATCAATACGGGGAAAAAAAATTACTCGAGGTACGCATGATTCTGTAGAAGTATAAATAAAATTAGGATCGATCAATCATTTGCCAATTTCATTGGAATTATATTATTTTAAAACTAGTTCCGAACAAAATACTTCCAATAGAAGTGACAGTTAATTCATCAATCCTAGTTAAAATACTTTTCTTCATCTAAGATGGGTTAGTAATCTGTAGGTGATGGACTCTCCCTCATTCTCCACCTTCCTCCTTGGTGAAGGGATATAAAGGCCTTTCGAGTTCCACAGAAGAAGAGATAGTTGAAAATTGCTTCAAAGTTCCATCAATCACTTGACTTATATAATTAGGCATTTGCAAATATTTACAAGTTTGCATAATATGCAATAAAAATAAAGATATCTAAGGTCCAATTCACACAGAACGGACGTAGGGCAGAGACGTGGCGGGGACTTTTGTCTCTTCAGGGGAGAGCGACCCCCCGCGGCACGTCACTTCTGTGTTAATTGGACCGTTTACTTAATAGGAGAGACGCGGAAGAGACAAAAGTCTGCGCCACGGCTCTGCCTGATGTCCGTTCTGTGTGAATTTGGCCTAAGAGACAGTTTGCTGGCAGCAAACCAATCTATAGGTACCGTTTTATAGAATGTAGGATAATCCTTAATTAGATACTGAACGAAACAATTTTACAATGTGTCTGTAGCTATTAAAGTCTGGCTATTCGATGTTGTCTGGTGAGAAGTGAACAAACGGCAGGACATCTGGAGGTCAAACTCATTTAATGTGGGTGTCGTCACATTTCTGCCCGAAATCAACACGTTTCTGGGGGACTTGATGGCCAAGTGAGTTGGGGCGTGGGTCTCATTGCGCTCGTAAACAGATGGTCGTGGGTTTGAATCCCACCTGGGCGGGTTAAAATTTATTTCGTGGTGAACCCACGAATAACTCTTGACCTTCCCACCGTGGCTAGAATAGGTTGGAAATCTGTAGGATAACCCGTCCTTCCTGCCCTAGTTGGAGTACATAAGGACCTTAAGCCCCAAAAATCAAACAAACAACATGTTTCTGGCAATATGAAGTTCATTTCTGAGTTTAAGTTTTGTTTGACCCAAACCAGATATCTATCCTTTGTGACCAATAAACTTATCCTTATAGATATTCCTTATGTTGCTGATTTAGTCCAAAACAGACACCTATCCTTCCATAGTAACTTCCATAACCACTCAAATCCCCTAATTTCTCAACTTGCTTCTCACACTATTCCTGATAATCCTCCGAGGTGTCTGAAAAGAAGATGGCCCAGAGACCTTCTAGTGTAGAATTTTCATTAAAGTGCTACTGATGGGTAGTGCTTTTCATGTTTTTTCACGTTATTCCAATAGTTAACAGCACATTTACTCTATGTATAAATTTTGTACAGTTGTAAATTTCAATAAATTGTTATTAAAACAAAAAAAAAGTTTTGTTTGAAACCACTTTCCTATGGCCAAAAGCGTTATGAAATGGTAACTTCTGCCTGAACTAACCCTTGTCCGACATTTCCTCCAACGGTTGCTTCCGGTCTAAATCTATCTAGAGTACCATGCTAACTGATGGTAAATTAAATTAAATTAGCTTAGGTGAATTAAATTAGTTTAGTTTATGCGCATGACCACTTGCCTTTGGGACAAGACTTCATCTAAGAGTGTTCTAACTGAGATTCATTCTTGCTTATCCGTGTTTAGGATTTAAGCACCTCAAAAAAAAAAAAAAAAAAAAAAAAAAAAAAAAAAAAAAAAAAAAAAAACTTCAACACAAAGGAACACGAAAAGAAACAGCGGGAAGTGTAACAAATACATAGTAATTTGTTATATATTTCTACTAGGAAGAGTACATGAAAGGATTACAACTAATCATGGTTTTGTTACTGATACTATTCCTGGTTAAAGCAATTCTATTCAATTCTGAAGAAATGGCAAAGAATGAAAGAAATAAAATAAGTTGATGCGATAATTTTGTCTAGGAGTTTATTATATTTTGGGTCATTACTAAGCTTACTTAAGAATATTATCCAAATTACTGAAGAAATATTAGTAAATAAAATGCATAAATAATCATAAATACAATGATTAACAAATTATTATAATGTAAATATATTAATGAACTATTTTAATGAATGAATAAATGACATATTAAGTAATGTAAGTGGAAATAATGGAGTATGATTACGGACTGTAGATAAAAAAAAAATATTAACAAAAAATAGTATAAGAATTTAACTTACCCCTTTTAATAAATAGTTCAAAATATTCTTACCTAAAACAAAAAACAAAATCATTACTTTAAATAAAATTGAAAAAATGTAAATAAAATAGATGACATATTTTTAACTTAAAAAATTTCGTTTCCCATATAAGAAATTAATGGGTTCTTCTGAAATTAATGTAGGATGTCATGTTTTCATCAAATCATATCTCTAAACAATAAATTGTTTACATTAGACAGATTATTTCTTTGTGCTGTTGTCTTTATTTGTTAATCCTTTTACAAAAAAAAAATAAATTATAATAATGTTTGTTTAACTCTCTTGCATGTCACCTACAATCTAGTTAGTGCTAAGTGTGATTTTCGGCTAGATTTGTTTTAAGAGTTTGAACTCGTTCTGAAATGGACCCAAGCAGCCAAAATCTTAAACCAAATTACGGCAGTGTGAGAGAATGTATCTTTAACGGTGGCTAAAAAAATATCAGGGTGGGGATTTCAGCCTTGAATCCGAAGAATGTCGCAGAAAGACTCCGTTGAAAGAGCTTATTAAAAAAAAAAAACAGAAACTGTTAGAGTCTTGCTGGGAATCTTCGTGCCAACAAATAGACTGTGGCTGGTTACCTCAAAGCAATCAGCTAACAAGTAAAAAAGCTAGAAACATGGTTAAATCATGAATTAAACTTGGTAACAATGAAGTTTTTGAATTCGGCAATAAGACATAGCCTTATCCACCTTCCACACCAGACCTCATGCCAACTGAAAACCATTTTTTCAGACACCTGGATCACTTCCTAAGAGATAAATATAATAATTTTAAAAATTTGAGACTGATATTCCAACTCATCCTAATACTATCCTCACAACCTTTGCCGATGACACCAGCGTGTTATCAGTCAATGATGATCCATTTTCTGCATTCCAGACACTCCAGTCACATATTACTTCCCTTGAAGACTGGTGTCATAACTGTAGAGTCAAGATAAATCCTATTAAATCCCAACAAATAACCTTTACCCTCCGTCGAAAACCAACCTCATCCTGTCCTCCAGTATCATTTAATAGAGTACCGCTAATTAATGTGGAACAAATACGATACCTTGAATTTCATCTGGATAAGAGACTTACCTGAAACCCTCATACAAGATTGAAAAGACAAGAAGCTGCACGTAGATTTCGAATGCTACAACACTTACTTGACAAACGTTCAAGTCTCCAGATTCACTATAAGAAACTTGTCTATATGACAATTATCAGACCTATTTGGACTTACAGTATAGAATTGTGGGGATCCACTAAACCATCGAATTCTTCCCGCATCCAATCACTCCAATCCAAAATCTTTCGAAAAATCGTTAATGCTCCTTACTTTGTCACAAATGAACTAATCCATAATGACCTTAATATCCCATATGTCGCCGACTTGGCACGAACCAGATACCTCTCCTTTCATAATAAACTTAACACTCATCCTAATCCACTTGTTGCACAGCTAGCTTCCCATTCCATTCCTGGCAATCCTCCGAGGCGTCTGAAAAGAAGATGGCCTCGTGATCTTCTTTTGTAAATATTCATTAGAGTACTACCAATGGGTAGTTTCTCTACAAGTTTTATTCATGTCATTATATCTTATATATTCCGCCTATTTACTAGATGTGTTTTCTAATACAGTTGTAAATTAATAAAAGAATAAAAAAAAAAAAAAAAACTTTTATTTATTCACAAACATACACACACACACACACACACACACACACGTATATGCAATTACTGATGTATTATATACTAGAACGTGCGCCGGCGTATTCTCTAGGGTTTAACGTTGTTTATGACCCAATAGCTCCAGTCCGTGCATAGTTAATATTATGCAATATTAATATTCGGGCGTCTTTGAGTAACCCAAATTCAATTTATAACATTATAAGCAATATTGTTGTTAAATCATGCATTAAGCAGCTGGGAAAACAGTATTTAAAACTGTAAATAATTGTTTAATACAATAATAGGAACTTTAAGTCATACACCACGATGCTGGAAGCTTCTTCTTGCGCTGTGATGTAGAGGATAGTAAAACATTTATTTTTACGTACTAAATTTTGCAAAAAAACACTGAAAATAATCTACCAGGCTCATAAATCACTCTTCAATTCTGTCCTCTTCTTCGCGGCTTCAGAATTCCTACTCCTCAGTACCTCCCTAACTTCTGGTTTTAGAGCTAATGGAACCTAGCTTGGTCAGTATGACATCAGCGAACATGGAGAATATATACTCCCCAAATGTGATTATTAGTCACATCGTATCCGAAATCGTTTGTATTTTTCTAAGATTAGTTTTTTTCATTACATCACATTACCATTAAGCTTCCTGAAGTCAAAAGAAAGGTTCGCTAAGCTAGAACTGCTATTGAATGTTTGTGATATTTATTTACTAATGATATTCTGAAAATGATTGTCACCTACACAAGCCAATATATATTTACAGATGGATACCCTCAATCACCAACATTTTAGAGAGAAGGATAGAAAAAATCGAATTGAAAGGTTCCATTGGATTTTTTTTTTTAGAATGTGTTCATAAATTAAAAAGTGATCCATGCTGTCTGAAAACGGGTGGAAGGTAGTCCTATTTCTCTTGCAAAAGATGTATTTCCTACGCAAATATACGACAATAATGGCCAATGGCCTGGTTCTCAGTGTGCCAATGCTTACTTCCAAATGAATATGATGCTAGTGATTCTGCCTGAATTTATTTATAATAGCATCTAATTGCTTTTTAATGCAATTTTTTTTAATCAAATTTATTCTTTCATGATACTTTTTTTCTTCTTCATTTACTGATATTAACAAATGTACAAAATTATATAAATCAAGCAAATTTGTTGATAGTGAATACAATACAATGGCATGTAAATAACTTGTGAAGAACTACTTAATAGTAGCACTTCAATAAAAATCTACACTAAAAGGTCTCTAGGCCATCTTCTTTTCAGACACTTCGGAGGATTATCGGGAATGGAGTGGGCAGCATGTTGGGAGACTTGTGGATTAGAGTGGTTATGGAACTTACTATGGAAGGATAGGTGTCTGTTTTGGACTAAATCAGCAACATAAGGAATATCTATAAGGATAAGTTTATTGGTCACAAAGTAAGGAGCATTGAGGATTTTTCGAAAGATTTTGAATTGTAAGGATTGGAAACGAGATGAATAGGATGCTTTAGTACAGCCCCAAGGCTCAATTCCGCACGTCCAAATAGGTCTAATCACAGTCATGTAAATGAAGAAGAAGAAGAGAATGAACTTTATTCTGGGACTACTTGTCCCCTAAGAATAACATATGATTACAGTACATAGGACAATCATCTGGCTTTGATAATTAATTATAATAAATAATAACAATAGATAATAATAAAAATTGATAAAGAATTAAATTATATGTTACAAGATAACTGTGACATCTTGTAAAATGATACATCTTATGTATACTATTATAATGTATATTACATAAATGTTCACGTTTTACATTAGCTCGGAAGATTGAAGATCCAGGAGGTAAAGGAATAAATGATGTTTAAAGGAAGTAAGAGTGGATCTTTTTCGAATTGTGATGGGCAATGAATTCCTTAACGAGGAAGCACGGATAATAAAGGATTTCTCGAAGGATGCAGTTGATGCGCCGGAGTGTATAGGTTGATGGGTTGGGTTCTAGTATTTAAGAGGTGAATGGAGGAGCGCAGAGTAAGGAGGTCATGGATATAGGTGGGTTTTTTGGTTTTCAAGGTTTGAAATATGAGAGCACCCAGGAAGTATTGACGTCGAAAACCGGGGTACAGCCACCCGATTTCAGAATACCTGTGAGATATGTGAGAACGTCTGGAGATCCCGAAAATAAATCTAATAAAACAGTTCATTACTCTTTTACATCTCATCTCGAGCTCATCAGACAGTCCTCCATATACTACGCATCCATAGTCAAAGTTAGGAAAAATAAGTGATGATACTAAAAGTTTTCGAGTACTTAATGGTAATGAATCACGGTAATGTGAAAGTTGCTTAAGAATAAAAATAGATTTTCTCGTGATTTGAGAGATATGGCTATTCCATGCAAGATGTTTATCGAAAGTTATTCCCAGATTTTTAATGGAATTTTGGAAATGAATTGGACGGTTTTTTAAGAAAAGCAGTGGATAGTAGGGAAGAGCTTTTAGGTGAGGTTTTGACCCAATGAGAATAGCCTTTCAGAATAGCCAATGAGTCTTGAAAGTTTGTCTAGTAAATGTTGAAGTAGTCTGTAACGACGAGCAAGCAGTTTCTTGTCGTTTTAGTCTTGTATATGGATGTTTCATAATACTAGCGTACAAAAATGTAACGCTATTTTGCGTTTATTTTGAAAGGTTAATACTTTTGTTTTTAAATTTGTTATGAGTAATACATTAGTTTTTTTAAGGATTTCTATAAATGTATTTTTAATAATACATGTCTAAAAAGGTGATAAAGTTTTGTTTGTGATAAAAAATATCATAGAAAAGATTTTATGGGCAGTTTCTTAAAGTGAGTCTCTTAGACATGACGTAACACATAATTTACCGCCTCATTTATTGAACCTGGGTTTCGAAGTCCAGTGTCCAACCCACTGAGCTACCAGACCTCCAAATATTCAATAAATATTTGATATTAAGACAATAGGATATCAGGAAAATCAACTGTGATTTCCCAAAATCAATAATTTTGCCTTAGATTACCATGCACCCACAGATATGTTCCTCTTGAAAGAAGAAACTTTTAAAACTCATTACTCCAGGAAGAATATTAAATACGATCTATCCGGAGTCAGAGGAGAGCTCTGTTTGAGGATATCCCTTTGATCTGTAAGCCAGCCCAGGACCTCAACTTTCCATTTGATTATCCGGGTTAGCTCTTCCTATAACCTTACAACTTGAGTCTCCAGAGTCTTTGATTCATGTCAGCAAGTATAAAGCTAAAGCTCATATCATGGATCGAGTCTAGGCTTGTAATAGACAGTATTATGATCTTAGATTATTATATCATTTCATTTCATTATTTTTATTTTTATTGTGTAGGTTGGAGAAACGTTATTTTTATATTTTCAGAGAAATCTATCTTTTAGGCTCATAAAAAATAACCTGTCCATATAATCTGACTAGACGATAATGGACGCTCGACCTCATTGTGATCTTTCTACGAAAAAAATCTTAGAAGTTTGCTTGGGTATACTATATCTAGATTTCGCCAAGTGAATATATTTTATTTTATCATAGATCTTGAAAAAGCCTATAACAGCATCACACAAAAATTAATATGGGAATCACTGGAACAGTCCAATATTAACTCTGATTTAGTGAGAGTGACAAAGCAAATTTATAGGGAAAACAAATCCAAAGTAAAAATTGGCTCACTGATATCAGGAGAGTTTGGAAACACTAAAGGCATTCTTCAAGGATGTTGCATGTCTCTGACTTCGATTAAGATATATGTAGACAGATGTCTAGAGAATTGGTCACAAAGATGCTGCAATCCCAATGAAAAATACACATCTGTTTCAGCTACTATTTGCTGATGACCAGGTAGTGATTGCACCAGATGAATTTGATATTGCATTTATGTTCAGAAAATTATCCGGACAGTATTTTACCACGGTGGGGCCTAAAGATAAACTATGACAAGACAAAATATATGTCAACAGAAAACGATATGGTAAGTGACACAGTTTTAACAAAGTTCTGTTATCTAGGTACTATTATAGAAAGTAATGAGAGAGCGACAGAAGTGAAAAAAAGAAGAACAGATGGACGCAAACCTGTCAGAATGTTAAATTTAGTCCTCTGGAGTGCCAAGATATGTACCAATATCAAAAAAATAATATTGGTAGGAAGCATAATGCTATACAGTTCAAAAAAATGGCCTCTAGAAAAATTGTAAGGCAAAAGATTTCTGGCTGTGGAGAATGTTCTGGAGAAATAGAGGGAAGGAGACTGAGATGGTTCGGTCATATTAAAAGAATGGAGAATAGAAGAATGCCCAAAACATCTTATAAATGGTAAGCAGATGGAGAGATGTTCTGGCTGAAAGTATGGATGGCCGAGGATTAACGGGAGAAGAAGCGATGGACAGAAAGGAATGGAGGGACCGGCTGAGGGAGGAGTTTGGTTGAAGGAAGTCCTTTCAAAGAAGAAGAAATAAATTTTAGTTTATTAGTAAGTTTATTTCATTAATAGTACTTAAGGTTTTATCCAGTCGTTTTATAGATATAAAAATAATAATAATAATAAATGGGTTTTATACGAATCGAAAGAAGTACTTTAATTTACAATGACACGCTATAAATTCCACCGATTTTCCATTCTTTCTTAAGTTTTTACGTCCCAATACACTTCAACAAGGGTATACAAAATGTATTATAATTATTAAAAATGTTAATTAAATAAAAGCAAGCTGTATTTAAAAATATTAATTAACAATTATAAATTTACGCAATCTTAATTAATAAAGTTTGCATCCACCCATTGCGTTTATTAACTCTTACATTCAATGGAGTATAGCTGTAATGTTCATTTTGAATACATTTTTGAGGGATATGCTCCGTCTTATGCAAAACTGAAATAAATCATATTAATTTAATAATTTAAACGTAATTATTATTATTATTATTTTTTTTTATGCAGTTTGATTTTATTAAATTAATATTTTCAAAAAACTAATACGTTTAATATGCACAGATCAATGTACACGTAAACACCGAAAACTGACTGAAACATTAAGTCGGAAAAATGAAAAAAATCAATTAGGTGACATTGGTTACATGTAGCTACGATTTAGTAGTAATTTTTACACATATTTTTTATAGGCATGCTCTGTTTACGAAGAACAAAATACGTCAGTAGAGATATTGGTGCGCATAACGAAGGTAATGAATGCTTTTGAGTTTTCGAAGCAACTTATTATCTCAATGGGCAAAGGCTGAGAACCGATATCCAGTTAACTTATTTAGATTTTATATAAAATCTTTGGTATAATTATTGATTGCTGGAATCGTTATTGCTTTTAATCAAGATCAATTTAAAATTCCACGGTTCGTTTTGGCTGAAAACGAGAACTTGGTAAGCCGGGTTCCATGTCACTGGAATATTGAGTAATAAAATAATGCATATTCTCCTTAATTTTCTTAAATATAACAGAAGAATTTTTTTTTTTTTTTTTTTTTTTTTTATTGAGTAATTATTACAATCTGCCACAAATGTGGGCAATAAGTAATATAGATGGCTTAATGGTTACATTCACACATTATTTACAGTAAAAAGAGAGAAAAAAAAAGATATATACTAAAAAATAAAAAAAAAACAATAATAATAAAAGAAATAATAAAAAAAAAAATATAATAATAAAATAAATTAATAAAAAAAAAAAAAAAAATTAAAAAAACTATGCTATACATAAATAATATAAAAAATACATCTGGGTGAAATATATAAATTAAAAAAAAACAAATAAAATTAAGTAACAGTAAATGAAAATAAGACAAAATTAAATTAAAGGTTAAAAATACAATTATACTTTATTTACAATTTACATTCATTCTAGAGATCCCCCGACCAGACCCGTCCCTCCACTTATGGAAGGACAAGCCAGGTACAGAGAATTCCCAGCTCTTCTCTCTCAGCCGCACCACTGAAGTAAAAAACCCAGTGGAGGCTGAGTGAGAGCGCTATATACATTCACTCAGGGCATGAGTGGAGAAGCTGGCCATTGCCAGAACTCCAACATAAATAAATTTTACAAAAGATCTCGGGGCCACTGCCGTTTTAGTCTGCGAGGGGGGTTATCAGGATGTATGGAAGCGGATAATGATTGAGCCAGAGGGTTAGGATGAAAGGAAAGATTACTATGGAATTTCGAAAATTTAAGCGGTATGAGGTCGAGGACATATGGTATATTGAGATCATTATGTAGGGTTTTGTTGGAGACATAATAAGGAGCATTTACAATAGTTCGAAGGATTTTGGATTGGAAGGATTGAATGCGTTTGATATTCAACTTTTTTGCTGTCCCCCACAGTTCAAGTCCATAAGTCCAAATAGGTTTGATGATGGTTTTGTATATGAGAAGTTTGTTTTCAATGGAAAGATGTGATGTCCTATTTAGTAGTCTGTACAATTGGCTAAAGCGTCTGTTAAGTTCTTGCCTTTTGAGTCGAGTGTGTGGGTTCCATGTAAGTCTTTTGTCTAAGTAGAAACCAAGATACCGAACTGTGTCAGCTTTAGGTAGCGAAATACCATTGAAGTAGATAGGAGGACTGGATTTACGACGGAGGGTAAAGGTTATGTCGGTGCATTTGGATTCATTTACTTTGATACGCCAGTCATTGCACCAGTCTTCAATCAGGGATAAGTGGGTTTGGAGATTATGGGATGCTATTAAGGGATCTGGATGGGATGATAGGATAGCAGTGTAGGATAGCGAATGTTGCAAGGAAAGTATCAGGAGTAGTAGGGATATCTGCAGCATAGAGGATATATAGGACTGGACCGAGCACGCTACCCTGTGGAACACCAGCCTCTATTGTGTAGCAGTTAGAGTACTCCGTTCCGCAGCGAACTCGAAAGGAACAGTTAGAGAGGTAGGACCGGAGAACTAGGAATAGTGATTGAGGTAAATGGGTTTTAAGTTTGAAGAGCAAACCGGCATGCCATACCCGGTCAAAAGCTTGCGCTATGTCCAGCAATGCGCCGGAGCAATATTGTTTGCTTTCAAGTGTGGAGGATATGTGGTCAACAACTCTAAGGCCTTGTTGGACTGTAAAGTGGCTAGTGCGGAATCCAAACTGGTGAGAGGGAATATTTTGCGATTCGTGGATGGGTAGGATACGTTTAAGAAGGAGCCTTTCAAAAATTTTTGATAGGATTGGGAGAAGGCTAATTGGTCTATAAGATGAAGGGTTGTTGGGAAGTTTGCCCGGTTTTAGGAAAAGGATAATAATGGAGTGCTTCCATAGCAAAGGGAAATGGGTTGTCCGGAGGATGCAATTGTATAGGTAGGTGAGGAATATGATTGCTTTATGAGGAAGTTGCCTGAGGATCTGTGAGCTAAGGAGATCGTATCCAGGGGATTTACGGAGTTTTAATTTTTTTATATGGAATTTTACCTCAGAGGGGTTAATTGCTTTAGGACGTAAGGATAGAGGAATTGGTGAATCAAGGAATTCATGGACCGTTGATGTGTGGGTGGAGTTAGATTCAGGATGAGGAACAAATATGCTGGAAAGGTGCTGGGCAAATTCTTCGGATCTGTTCTCGTCAGAAGCCGCCCAGGATCCATCTTCACGTCGGAGGGGATGGGAGGTGGGTTTATATTTTAGGAGTTTTTTAGTGGTGGTCCAGAGGGAGTTATCTGAGGAAGAGAGCGATGAAAGATAGGAATTGTAGGATTCGGATCTGTAGGTAGCCATTTTTTTTTTTTAAGGAGTTTGGTAAGGTAATTATAGGATTTTCGATCATCTGGATGCCTGGTTCATTGCCAAATGGCTCTAGCATGGCGTTTGGATTGGATAAGGTCCAGTAGATCTTGGGATAAAGGATATTTCTTTCGACCTTTGGGAGTGGAACGAGGTAAGGATGCAGCCCAGGCTGCTTGTTGGATTATGTTTGTGAAGGAATTGGTAGCATTGTCAAGGTCTTTGGGGGTTTTTAGGGATACCCTGAGGTCTATAGAGTTGGATATAAATTGACGGAAGAGGTTCCAGTCTACAGGCCCTCTTATAAATGATGGGGGAGGAGGTTTCGGAATTGGGGTAACGGAAAGGGTAAGAATTAAAGGACTATGATCGGAGGAAAGTTCATTCAGGCGTTCTATGGAGTAATGGAGAGGTCCTAAGCCTGAATGAATGAAGAAGTCAAGAATGTCGGGGTTTCGGTTAGGATCTGTGGGCCAATAGGTAGGAATACCGGGAGAAATAAAGGATCTTTGGGAACTAAGTGCAGACTGCAATGCTCGCCCACGGGAGTTGGTGGTTCTTGAACCCCATTGCTGGTGCTTAGCATTGAAGTCAGCACCTAGGAGAAATCGGTGACCTAAGGAATTAAAAAATGAGTTGAACTGGGATGTGGAAATTGGTTTATTTGGGGGCAGTAAGCTGCTGCAATCGAAACAGGAAAGGAAAAGGTTTTGATAACAACTGCTGTGGATTGTAGGAATTCATTTGAAGGCAAAGGGAGTACGTGGTGAGAGAGGGAATGGTGAATGATGACAGCAGTTCCGGCAAGGGCTCTACCGTCAGGGTGGTCTGTTCGGTAAGTTTGGTATTGTGATATACTGAATCGTTGTTTACTGGTCATTCGGGTTTCTGTGATTAGTGCTACATCAACTTCTTTGTCTAGCAGTAAGGATGTTAGTTCGTTAGTGTGGTTTCGAATACCATTCGCATTCCAAAGGAGAATGGATAAGGGTTTTGTGGGAGGCATTTAAGGATTGTTTTGAAGAGGGATTAGAAGAGGGATAACATTGGTTAGGAGTGATATAAGTGGATTAATAAGAGTTTTCAACTCTGACAGGAATGAGGTAAATAAGGATGTGAGATCTAAGGTAGTTGGGGGAGGAGGAATATGTGGGATCTGATGAGGGATGTGAGGATTAGGTTGGGTTTGTGGTACTGGGATATGTTGAGTGGTCTGATGGTACAGTGGTTGTTGATGTTGGGGTTCATGAAATTGAGTCTGTTGAGGAGGAAGCGGCATGGCCCCATTTTCATTCTGGTATCTTTTTCCGCCCAGCATTTCAGCAAACGATACAGATGAGGAAGCAATTTTCGAAGGCTGTCTTGCTCTGTTCTGCGAGGTTTCTTCGGTCTGTGGTCGATTTGGTTGAAACCTGTTCCGGAGGTTTTTATATGTTTGGCAACCTTTGTAGTTGGCCGGGTGTCCTTGTTGGCAGAGGGCGCAGACTGCTGGGACCTCTCGAGATTTGGTGCATTCGTTTGATTTATGCATTTGCCCACATTTTACACATCTCGGTATGTGATGGCAATACGTTTTTGTATGGCCGTATGCCTGACAATTGTGGCATTGGACGATATCCCGTTTGGGGTAAGGTTTTTCTATTTGGACTCTCGTGTAGTAGATATTAGAGACTTCGTAAATCTGTTCAACTCCTGGTGTTGGTTCTAGATCCACAAAAAAATAGGGTAGTGTAGTTTTGCCGCTAGCCCCGGGATGTGCCCTGTTATCTTTAACAACATTAGTAACCTGCCGAACTTTATATCCCATGGCTGTCAATTCTTCTTTAATAATCTCTGTAGGTGTTGTGGGATGGAGGTTTCTAATAACTACTCTCAGCGATCGCTCTTCCCTAAGCTGGTAGGTGTGAAAATCCGCTTTCGTTTCCGATAAGTATTTTACTATACGGCGGTAAGAGTCAGGTGAATCCGGCATGATTTTAGTGTCCTTGGTTCTACTTACACAGGAATATTTTCCGGTGCCAATTACATTATTTAGTTGGCTGCATAATAATGAGAAGTTTCCTACATTTCTGACGAAGATAGGAGGAGGTCGTGCAGGTTGGGTTGTAGGATTCGATTCCATGGTTTCTACGGCTGTATTGGTTAATATTTGATAAGGATTTGGAGTGAAGAAGGGGGACTCTTCTGTCATCCCTTGTGTTGAAGTTCCTGGCTGAGGTTCTATAGAGGGCGGTGTGATGGGCGGAATATTCCTCTTATTAGACCTACGTGAATTTTGCTTTGCTGGTGGACTCATTTTGATTGTCTCTAAGGAGCGGCTTCTCTTGGAGTTAGTTTTTGATGACATAACCATGTGGAAATATCTCATTAGTCTCACTCAGTGTTAAGGGGAGGAAATAATAATAAGTAACGAGAAAAAAAAAAAAAAACGAGAAGAGGAAAAAAAAAAAAAAAAAAAAAAAAAATTTACGTAGCTTGGATTGTCTATGGGACGTAACCCCACCCTTTTGTGTTGAAAGCCTAGGGCCCACTGACAGTGACCGTCAATAGGTATTAGCCCAACTCTCCTATCCCTTATCAGACGGCCACATGAGTCTTCATAACTACGTAAATCACAGTTAATTCAATAAATAATTATTGTACTCACAGGGAAATTATTCAGGTTTGCCACTATTATTAACTATTAGTCCTGAGCACTTTTCTAAGTATAAAAACTAATGAAAAACTCACTAATAAGAAAATGTTTTACAGAGCGATATGAACATGAACTGGTAAAGATGGCGCAGGCGCATATAACTGAACAGAAGAATTAAACAGATGTTTATGTTTCAGCTCAGCAACAATTTTTAAGTTGAGAAAATATTACAAATTTACTAGTCAAATGTTACTACAAGTTCTGTAGATAGTATAAATATATTGAAGTTAATTGAACGGACTGGGTCGGGAAAAAAAAAAATAATAATCACCCCTTTTAGAAAATAGATATATCTTTTATACCACGTCAGGACTTTTCAGATCAATACTGGTTCTGATCCTGCTATTCCCGTAAAAGTTTGCATCATAACTCACGACGAAATGCGAAGGTACGCACAAAGTTGTGGGACTAGAAAGCGATACAAATGATGACAGAGAGCTCAAAACAAAACTACCTCAAGGCAATAAAGAATACCAACTTTGGAAACAATACTTGACTCGACTTAGCGGGGCCAAGTTTTCGAGTCCATTTCCATCCTGAGGAGTTCTCTTGGGCAGCCAATTCAGATGTGCGAATCCATCACCGGGATGTGACCAGTGTCGTTTCTTCTCTGATGATAGTCCTTTTATGTTAAAGACTGCATGATAGAGTATAGGGTGCTAGTACTGAATAGCAATGTTCGACAGGTAATTGTTTACCGTTATGTTTCTATTGGGATTAAATTCAAAGATTTGGCAAATATGATACAAGAACTCTCTTTAAAGTAAAACAAAAAAAAAAAAGTATAATAATAATATAAAGTCATAAAATATATTAAGCTGTTATAAACAATATTTGAATAAAATAAAAACATTCAAAAAATCGTTTTTATATTATTTGAATATTAAAACTATTTTTTTTTTCACCCTCAAAATGTAACACTTAAGCTCTGTTGGCGTTGCTCGGAATGAAACTTTTTTTTTTTTTTTTTTTTTTTTTTTTTTTAAACTTTAATTTACATATAGTAATATACACGTAATGATAAGCTAACAGAATAATTTTATAATTTAAATATATCTGAAATATTCTCTAAACATTGAGTAATTGCCAAAGCAATCGATAACGGGCTCCAACTGAAGTCTATTAGTTAATTTAATCCCACTTCCATCTCAACCCCCCCCCCCTTCCCAGACACCTCTCAAACATACGTCTCTTATAATTACTATTATAATTATAATTATAAATTATTATTATTTCGCGATTACGTTCGCGTTTCATCTAGCCAACGGTAAATTCAGTGGAAATAATAGGGCAAGCCATATATTTCGTTATCGAGCCTGACAGATCATTATTTCTAATTATTTATCCATAATACAAATCAAAATTATGAAGAGTTACATATATAATTGTATTTATAATCGAAGGTAAAGTGAAATTATTTTCAAATAGTATTACTAATAAAAAATAGATTGCTCAGATAATAGATAACACCACAACCAGTGGGTAGTAAATGAAGTTCGTTACGGAAGGTGGAAAACAGAGATTATTACACAACATTTGTCGACCATAACACATCACTTCAAGTTACCCTCCCGGATCCGAAGACTTTGAAGAATTCGGGAAGCTTCCAATACAAATCGCCGTCGGTAGCGAACAAAGAACTGGCCAAGCCGGCCATCGCTCCTCCTTAGCTCAGGATGGTTAGCTTGACTAACGACCTCGAGGGGGTCCTGGAAAAGATGAAGCACTTCTGGAAAACATCATTTTTTAGGGAACAATCCTTGACAAACAATTGAAAGCAATATATTCTTGTTTACTGATTTTATTAACGTTCATCAGACTAATCATCACAAATTTCGCTTCTTGCGTACTGCTTTTACAAGTTGGTGTGCCTTAGTCCAGGCATGTCAGGCGCCCTGACATCGTGCCAACGTATTCACAAATAGAAGCTCACTAATACAAGAGATTTAAAATAAAAAAAAAAGAGGATTTCAACAAATATGTATATATATATATTAAATATTGCAAATGTGCGAGTAAAGTTTATTTTATTTGTTTTCTTCTATTGTGTTTGTATTATATCAATAACTGGATTATTAACATTCAAATGATAAACATAAGCAGTTTTTTTTTCTCCTTCAAATAAAACAAAAACATCAAATGTGCTTGTGTATTTTTAATCATATTATATTAAAAACAAAATTATATGTATATTCTCACACTGCCTTATTAAATAGCTTCCAAAATTGTTATTTTACTTTGTATTTTCTCCTTTACTTCTAAACTTAGCAATATTTATTTTTAGTCCTTATTATTATTATAGTAACCGATTGATCAATAACTTTAATTCGAACAGTGCTTTTATCTATTTTACATTAAAAAAAAAAAATTTTTATAAGATATTTTTTTTCGCGTTGAGTCTAATTTATTTAATTTTGTTACTTCAATTCAAATGTGAAAAAAAGAAAATTAAAAAAAACAAAAACAAAAAATCACATTTTTCTGTATTAGCCCAAATCAGATACCTACCTACCCTTTCATATTTCCTATACTCCACAACCATTCAATTCCACTAGTATTTCAACTTGCTTCGATTCAAAAACATTCTGAGGCGTCTGAAAAGATGGCATCTAGGCTTCCTAATACAAAACTTTTATTTAAATGCTAATAGGAGTTGTGGTCAGAATAGGTGTTTGCTTTATACCAAGGGACGTGTTATTATGAGCATTGTCAATACATTTACGAGATGTATTTTATTTTTGGTTGTATACAGTAGTAAAAAAAAAAAAAAAAAATCACTTCTCCCACCCGTAGTTGATTTTCGACAGATAAAGCAGAATGAATTGCATGTTTAAGAGTTTGACGGTTATCGTCAACCATTCTAAAAGTGTACATGATGCGGATATGAGATGCCTTTGATGATAGTAGGACAAAAGGATATCGCATAAGGAATGAAACGATAATAAAGGATTTTTACATAAGTAACAGGATCATAGAAGTAAATCATGTTAGAATGATATTAGAAATAACAGTATGTATTCAGCAGAGATGACCGGAAGAAAATCTAGTTGTCTTTAAGAAGTCAGTTTAGCATCGTAATGTATTAGACCATGGTTGAGCAAGATGAGCTTTAAAGAGAAGAAACAAAAGGAACTACATGCCAGAATTTTGAGAAAGAACAACCTACAAATATACCTCATTAAGGTGAGAGAGATAAATACAGTTGAGGGGGTTAAAGAAAACATTAATAATGTATTTTAAATTTTATTTTAAGTTATTCAAAGTCTCAGACAAGATGGCCGCTTCTACATATCACATTTAGAATCGCTGTCTGTTTGTGACATTTTCTAATGTGTATTTAACTTATGTTACGGTTTCGTATTTATCGAATAGTGACAGTATGAACTATAGATCATTTTGAAAATAACTTTTAGTGAGGTGAGTTAAAACATTATTAACAATGAACTGATTTAATATATATAGGTGAGGCAGTTTAACTGGCCAGCCTAGCCCGTAATCCTTCTGCCTGTTTAAATACAGCTGCACTATCAGACAAGGCCAAGGGCCTGTTATTGTTTTCTGTTACCTCTAGTTCGTAACCAAAGATTTAATTAAATTTAATTTTTTTTTTTATGTAAGAACTTTTTTAGTTTATTTTTTCATTCTTATTTTATAATCATGTATTTTTTAGTTTATATGTTGTGGATAATTATGCCATTATTTTAGTTTTAATTATTTACTTCATAGCTATCATTATTTTTTGTTATGGTTATTGTTATTATTATTTTTTGGTGGTAACATCTGATGACTCAGAGACTGAAACCCCTTCTTATTCAGAGTTCAGTGCTAGACGGTAAAGCTAATCCCCTCTTTACCCAATCTGCCGGAGTTCCTCAAGGTAGTATCCTACGTCCTATCCTCTACACAGTGTACACAGCTGACATCCCAAATCATCCTACCACTATCTTCACCACTTACGCTGATGACACATGTGTATTATCAGTAAACAATGATCCCTTTATTGCCTCTCAAACACTCCAATCCCATATCCTAAACCTTCAAGAATGGTGTCAAAAATGGAGAATTTAAAATAAATCCAAACAAATCCCTTCAAATAACCTTTACCCTTCGTCGTAAGCCTACGACATCCTGCCCTACAGTATCCTTTAATGATATTCCACTAATCCCTGTTGAACAGATCCGCTACCTAGGACTCCACTTGGACAAACGTCTTACTTGGAATCCACACACAAGACTAAAACGACAAGAAACTGCCCGTCGTTACAGACTACTTCAATATTTACTAGACAAACGTTCAAAGCTCCTAATTAATTACAAAAGACTCATTTACATGACAGTAATTAGACCTATTTGGACGTACGGAGTTGAGCTTTGGGGCTCGACTAAACCATCCAATTCAACTCGTATCCAATCTTTACAATCCAAAATCCTTCGCAAAATCCTCACTGCTCCTTACTATGTGACCAATAAACTTATCCATAAAGATCTAAATGTTCCATATGTTTCTGATTTAGCCCAAACCAGATACCTATCCTTCCCTAGTAAGCCCCATAACCACTCCAATCCACTAGTCTCCCAACTTGCTTTCCTCCTCCATCTCTGATAATCCTCCGAGGCGTCTGAAAGGAAGATGGCCTAGAGACCTTTTAGTGTAGATTTTATTGATGTGCTACTAGTGAGTAGTTCTTCACAAGTTATTTACATGTCATTGTATTCACTTGTTGTATATTATTTTGTACAGTTGTAAATATCAATAAATGGAAAAAAAGTTATTCGAAGTCCATTTTACTGATATAGGAAAACAAATAGTATCTAACAAATATATTTCAGCCATTTAGCCATTCAGCCATATATTTAGTTCCAGATCTAAAAGTATTTAGTTGATAAAGAAAATCCAACTTCTTGGATCCAGCAGTTCGTGTGTGATGAGGACAAGTCATTTCTTGGTTGACAGCGGCCATCTCATAACAGGCAGGAAATAGCCTCACTTCCTCGACGGACAATCTCCGTTACCAGAAAGAGACGTCCTTTGAAGTCGGGGTGAGGATGGAACGTGCAGCAATTGCCAAAAGCTGGCAGGTTTCATGTGGATGTCTTTGACTTTAGTGGTCTAAAAATGATTTAGTATCATATTTATTTTATAAGTTATTCAAATATATGAGCTTTATATTTGCCAGAAAAAAATGTAAAATATACCGATTTACAAAAAAAGTGGCGCACCTAGAAAATATTGATTCGTTTACATTAAACTCTAGCATTATTATTTTTATTTTTTTTTCATGAAAATTAATAAAATTTTTTTGAAAAAAAAAACTTTGAACTGCAGCATTTCAATAGAATGCAACTTCAAAAATTAATAAAACTTAAATTTCATGGTTTTTTTTTTTTTTTTTTTACTAACCATGTTATTTTTTTGTTTTGCTATTTCCCTTGAGTGCCTCTTATCGACGGGGTGCCTTCAGCCAGGACTGCCACCCCTCTTTGTTTCTCGCTAGGGTCCTGATATGGTGTAGATTTACACCCCTCTTCCGGCAAATCATATATTCTATGTAGGACATTCTTGGCCGTCCTTGTGGTCTTCTACCATCAGGGACATAGTCCATCGCTCCATGTTATCAATAGCGTGCATTTCCTCTACTCGCATCCAATAATTCTTCTATCCACGTTGTTATGCCTAAAATTATTTGATGACGTTACCAATATTCTCTAATTATTCTCTTAAAGCATTTATGAGGTAATTGAGGGTATAAGGAACAGTAACGCTCGATCTAACATGTTTCCCTAAAGTAGTTTGTATTTGACACGTTGGATTCGTGTCAGGGCTCCAAAAAGACCAGTCCATAACTTCGATTCTAACTTCGTTTAGGTATTCCCTAACACACCTCGCAACACCTAAAACACCTAACATGCTTTATCGCACTTCGAAATGAAGTAATCCCAATGAATGGTGTAAAAAGGACAACGAAATCCTAGAGCATGTCTGTTATGCATGACAAAGAGTTCAATAGAATCCCTCTAAAATGTACAGCTCAGTTTGTTCATTAAATGAATTGTCAGCCCATGCCATAACTGAGCCACTCAAAATAAAATTGTTGTAAAGTAACTACGGCTTGAGCATATCTCTGACCAGACCCTGAGGCTTCCATATAGAGAGGTAAGACAGAATTAGTAAGCAGAATTCTTCTCCAGCGTTTTTCATCACAATGCTTGATTCATGACGAATTCCATACGAAGTTTAGAATTAGTGAGGATTCCATAGCTAATTTTTTAATCTACTGATCAATATTCTACTAGCATGCGCCTCATAGTGGGTTTACTCCTTTTCCACAAACATCCTAGAGCCGCTGAGCCAACTGTAATGCAGTATAGAGATCTCAGAGGCTCTGTAAAATGAAATATCGGTCATTTTGAGCCAATTCCACTCTCTATCGTACTGAGCTATGACACCTGGAATATGATTTGGTCTCCCTGAACCTTCTTATTCCTCTGCGGAATGTAGATTCTTGATCACCGATAGACTGAGCATAGACTGAGTGGACACCGCGGCTATCTTTAACAAGTCCTATCGCCTTCGCACATTTTTCTGCTGTAATTTTTAGTTTTTCGAATCTAAGCCGTGGTGCACACTGGAGAAACTGGTTTTATGAAACTGATTTCATGCAATAGGTTTCAGGAAAACTGTTTCATTGGGACGTGCACACAGAAGTAACGGTTTTCCATCGGTTTTGTGATGGATTCTGACGACGATAGGCTTGTATTGTGGCGGTGGCTTATTTCTACTAAAAAATAAGAAAAAAAAATGCAAGTACTGGGTTCACCCATTGATCAGGAATCGTCAACAAGGCTGTTGTAGATCATGAACTAACCAGAGATACTGATAAATTTAAGGGATTTATTTAGGATATCGACACCAGTTTTTGGTCGCTTTTTAAAACTTGTGAATCCATTATTAACAAAGAAGAGTACCGACTAGAGGTTAGCTTTGAGTGCTGGAGAAAAATTAACAATTACACTGAAATAATAACTTAACAGCATTACTACTTCGAAATATTTTTAATAATTATTAAGTGGTATGTAACAATTTTAACTACGTTGATAAGGGATGACCATATAAAGAGATTGAAAATCATTTTAAGTGAATAAATGAAAAAAATAAAATACACTCGGACTGATGATGAGTGCAACTGAAGCAACAAGAAGCTGATTTAAGGAATTTCTTGAAACCCCGCTTCCTGAAATCGATGAAACTAGCGTTTCATGAAACGCTGTGTTCACCAACCTACTTTAATCTTATACATCTGTTGCAAGCAACTTCAGTTTCCAGAAGCCAGTTTCTGCAGTGTGCACCGCGCCTAAAAGTTCAGTTATAAGTACCATACAATTATGAATTACTACCGGTTAAACTAATTAAATTTAAAGGATAACAAGAAAACTTAAAAACGCTAAACGATTAAAATAGTCTTTTGCACAATGAATAGACAAAAAGCCTTTTTTCAACATTATTATGCAATATTTGTTCTCATTGGAACATTTAAATACCTATGAATCCATATTTTTTGGGTGTAACACTTCTTTTGTTACAGTGTATTTTGAACTCTATGTGGTGCATAACGTGTTTTTAAACTATTAAGTATTGTAAATAATTACTGGAAAATAGAAATAAAGTTAGAATATGAAATAAGATTTTACTAATTTTTGCACATCGTTTTTTAGGCAGTTCCCAGTTGTTTTTTTTAACAATAAATGCTGATCTAAAAGGTAGTATTTTAGGGTCACATTTTTCTTACTATCATTATTCTATAAATTCAAAATGTATTTATTACTTTTATAATGACCAGGCGTAAATAGGATCACATATCAAACTAATAAAAAAAAAGCATTTTATTCCCAAGATAATAGATTGTTCCTATATATATCAGAAAAAATCAAATGAATGTAACTCCTGCTATATTCATCACTGCTCCTGTTATTTTTACAGTTTTACTAAACTCTTGATATCATACCAATAAAGAAAAACAAAAACAAATAAGAGAAAAAACAAAGATAACAAGTATAGAAGATTGCTACGACCCGCCAAGATCCAACAGCACGCCATACCAGTTGTGCTCGTGCAATTTTAACCAGCCAGTTCGGCAGGAAGCTCATAGTTAAAGTTGCAAGAGGGCCGAGACGTATGTTATCCTCTCCGGCCCCTCTAATTCGGCAACCGTCCTCTACATTTTTAAATCTACAGGCCCACTGGGCCGAAGCTGCACAGCGGTGTCCCACACGCAAGTATATACCACAGCGGCATTTAATTCTGTTGTATAGTGGGTATTCAGAAGAAAACATTCAAAGGTTAATGTTTTCAAGTTAATTATTATTATCACATTTTTCATTAATGTAATACTACAGAGAAATTTATATTTTAATAATAAAAATTACACTCCAAATAAACATTTTAGAATAAGTTTGCCTCATTTAAGTATCGCATATAAGTATTATATATATAAAAGGAGTGATAAAGAAATATTTATGATATTGCATGCTTAAAAACACTGATAATTTTCACAACTTTACACTGCCAAATCATTTATTTTTAAGATAAGACTCAATCATCCAATTTACGTTTCGGTATGTCCGTGTCTCGTATCCTTGTCGGTCCAGACAAATAAATTTATTATTAATTCCATTTGAGTAGATATTCAGCTGTTGCATTGTATTCGGATTAATTATTCCTGGTAATGCTTTTATTTCAAACAATGTTTTTCCTTAGATCTAGTGATAATTTTTTTTTAAATCATACAGTTATAGTTATAATAATTGTAATAATTGTAATAACGATTATAACTCAGTAACTGCCCACACAATAGTAAAACTCATTTATTCTTTCCTATTGAAGGCCAGCGCACAATACTGGCGAACCGGTGTGCAGCACAGTGGAGCAAATTTTCCAACAAAGTTGGTTCCACAGGAAAAATGCTCTCTGCCGATATAGTGCGCGTTGCCCCACCTTACCAACCTAAACTATCGTGTCGGAAAATCCGCTCGTACACATATTGGTATCGTTAGATTCGTGGTAAAATTTTTGATTCAATGCTCCGTAGAAAACAGTAAAAATTATAATTGTTGCTTTTTTTACGGAACATCGAATCAAAAATTTCACCACGAATCCAACGATACCAAGTCATTATCTTGCTATTTTTGATTTGCGGCTTTTCTCCTTGGCAGGGCAGTAGAAATATGTCGAGTTCTGAACAAGGTAAGATTTTGTTGTTTATTAGAAGGAAATAAGGCCTAAATCACACTAAAACGTAATATAATGTTTTTCTCCAACTAAGGGTACCCACTTTATAAAGGCTCGGTGTGCTTAGACCCTTCTTTCGATCAGAGGGCTTGTCTAAAAGAATAAATAATTATCTGTTCCACCGGGATTCTAACTTGGGTACCGGATTTCGGGGCATTGATCTACCACACCTTCTATTAAAAAAGTTTGGTGTTGTATTTTTATATTTTAAAGGTTCCTTCCTGGAAGAGGAAACATCACTTATAAACATACGTATCTTGTACAATTTCCTGGAGATCCCTTTATATTTAACGTTTAAAAAAGAGTTTACCTTACAAGTGCTCTTCCTAGAAGCTTTAGCTGAAGGAAAAGAGCAAATGACCCTTGGAGGATGGCCATCTTGCTTCCTCCTCACTTATAAAAAAAAAATATAAATACGAACAATTGTCTATCAAACATCCACTATACATTATGCCATTCAATAGCAAAATATCATTGGAATCATTAAATTAGGTGGTTGCGGTTAATTGCATTTAACTCCTACCTCTATAGTGCTTGTTATGTCGGCCTGAATAAATTTTTAACAATGAAACAGTATATAAGGGTCATTTTCATGTTTGATACGAATTCGGAGTTTATATTTCTATGAAAAAAAGATACATTATTGAAAGAAAGAAATTTCCTTAAATCTCATTAACATAGTTTCTTGTTGATGCTCACAAAGAATCATTTTATATAAGTTTGTAATTAAAGAAATACAATCTGATGATTGAAATCATGGATATGTGGGAATCAGGTAACTCACTAAATCGTGCTACTACATACCTACCTGCTTTACGGGAGCATGAGGAAAAGTTGTAGGTGTATCAGCAGTCATCGAAGTTGAAGGCTGAGAGTCTCCAGGGTTAGATATAACATTAGCACTGGAATGAGACTTTGATCATCTGTTCCGACCATCACTGTGTCTAGAATCTGGTTTGGATAAAACTCATACGGTTCACCCTGGTCCATGAAGTTGTCTGCTGGATCAATCCCTGAGTATATCTCCAAGCGTCTAGTTGTAAACTTGTCACTCACATGTTTTTGTTCACATGTTGAACTTATGTAAGTGGGAAGGATAAAAGAGGGTGTCCACATTTTATGCAATGAAGAGAAATTGGACAGCTATCAATATATAGGCACTATTCTAAGTAGGACAATGAAAAATTTCATTGGAAAATGAAATTAGAAACCAAGTAAGCAAGGCAAATGGGGTCTACTTCCACATTAATAATACCATAATCGGCAAAAAGGAGATATCCCGGGACACAAAATTAGTTGTCTTCAAAACAGTGTTCCTACCGGAAGGGATTGTGTCCGGAATGAGGTGAAGGTGTCATCTATAAAGATTGAGAGACAGCTAAAGTGGTTTGGGCATATATGTAGAATGGCGGAAAGAAGAGTAAAATGGTATATGGAGGCTAGACCGAAAGAAAGAGTTGGCAAGCCACGGATCACATATTGTAAATATATTGAAAAGCTGGGGAGAAAACACGAAAGGACCGTGAAGCAGATGAAACGGATGGCTATGGATCGAGAGGAATGGAAAAGGAGGCCCAGGCCCGTCAAGCTCTACGCTGAAAAGCACGAAAGAGCTAGAGAAAGAAGAAGATTTCATATGACTGCATTTCGATTTCTAACCATAAAAGTTTGTAACCATGAAAGTGTTACTAACCTCGTTTCTGGCACTTATCTCTGCACATTATTATAGTAAACTTTTCGACTGTAAACCCTCCTAAAGTAGTTCAAATCGTATTCAGATGTATTCAATAATTTTTAACATCTGTATTGTTAACTCTAAACCATTGTAATTTTTGTTGCAGAATGGCGCTAGCCACATCCCAGAGGCCATAGCCAGAGATCCCATATATTTATAGCTTTTAATAACAATATAATTGAAAATAAGTATATTTTATTATTAATTTCTAGATCTATATAACATCGTACTTTTGTCAACTCTTCTTAATGGCGTTTGACCCCTATAGATTGATTTTCAAACTTTAGTGCGTACCACATATTTATTGGTTTTTAGTAATAATTTAATTGAAAATCTGTAAATTTTATCATTGCCAAACCTTCCTTAAACTATGAGGTTGATGTAAATAATATTTGGTACAGGTTGGTTCTGTTGTTTTTGGCGGTTAGTGATATTTAGTGTCTGGATTTATATGTATTTACATATTGTTTTTTGAACAATATTGTATATCAATCTTCGATAGTTTATTTTACGTTTCATACAATTTGAAATGTAATTAACATTTTTTTTTTACATATTTGGACAAAATTACATATTTTTACATATTTCACTCTTTTTTACTTGTGTTTATACATATTTAGTTAACAATGAAAATTGAAGGAAAAAAACTCAAGAAAACAGAAGCAAAGTTTTATAAGATTTTTTTTTATATATTTTTTTTTTTTTTTTTTTTTTTTTTTTTTTTTTTTTTTTTTTTTTTTTTTTTTTTTTTTTTTTTTTTTTTTTTTTTTTTTTTTTTTTTTAATGAATTCAGTGAATTGTGTAAGGTGCCTGAGCTGAAAATTCTATTGGGCTTCCAATAATGTATAAAAAGCATTTTCCCTATCCATTGTTCTATCCAAAATTTGTTTCATTTTATTTCGAGACTTTGTTATCATTTAGTTGAATTTGTTGATATGCCCAAAATCAAATCGACTTGGAAAGCTTTAGTCGCGAAATACATTAGCGAGTTTCCTGACCAAACTTTTCGTGGAGATGGTGATGTCTTATTATGTGATAGTTGTGGAAAAAAAGTGTCAACAAACCAACGATTTCTAGTAACTTGAGTTGAGTAACATATCTCAACACGTTTGTACAAGGAAATAAGGAAAAGAACATGAATCTGAAACAAAGCTTTATTTCTTCTTTGTCTTCCTCAACTAGTAAGTCAAATTTAAATTCAGGCCCATATAGGTATACATACCAGGTATGCAAGTTTAAAATGTCGTTTTAATTCCAATAGAATGCGCTCTTAGCCTATTGAAGGATTTGCTTATCTCTAAACGCTATTTTGTTTGTTAGTCATTTGTTTACAAAAGTCAGTTGTTTTTTAAGTCGTTTACGTGGACGTATCATACCTTTCTTTGGTGTTAAAAATGTCTAATTTTAAGCCAAATAAAGAGCATTTGCGGCATGTCATGATTTTCTTATTTAATCAAAAGAAAAAGGCATCTGAATGTCATCGAATTCTTGTTGAGACTTATGGCGATGTTGCTCCAACCGTCAGGACATGTGAACGTTAGTTTCAAAGTTTCAAACGGTGGTTTTGATGTTACTAATCAAAAACGAGAAAATCGACCAAAAAAGTTTGAGGACTTCGAATTGCAATCTTTATTAGACGAAGACAATACCCAAACCCAACAAATGATGGCAGAACAGTTGAATGTCACTAGGCAAGGCATTTCCGATCGCCTGAGAGCTATGGGAAAGATTCAAAAGGTTGGAAAATGGGTTCCACATGAATTTGACGAACGACAGATGGAAAAACGAAAAACTGTGTGCGAAATGCTGCTTTTACGCCACGAAAGAAAGGGTTTTTTGCATCGAGTTGTAACTGGCGATGAAAAATGGATTTATTTTCAGAATCCCAAACGAAAAAAAATCATGGGTAACGCCAGGACAACCATCCACATCGAGTGCAAGACCGGATCGTTTTGGGAAGAAGACAATGCTGTGTGTGTGGTGGGATCAGAAGGGAGTAGTCTACTACGAGCTTCTCAAACCCGGCGAAACAGTCAATACCGAGCGCTACCGACAACAAATGATCAATTTGAGTCACGCATTGATCGAAAAACGCCCAGAATGGGCTCACAGGCACGCCAAAGTCATTCTTCAGCATGATAACGCTCCTGCACATTCAGTCAGATTGACTAGGGAAACGATTTCTTCGCTTGGTTGGGAACTCCTACCCCACCCGCCGTATTCACCTGACCTGGCGCCTTCTGATTATCACCTCTTCTCATCGATGGGACACTCATTGGCGAAGCAACACTTCAACAATTTCGAAAACGTACGAAAATGGCTCGATGAATGGATTTCAAATAAAGATGAAGCATTCTTTTGGGATGGTATCCATATATTGCCCAAGAGATGGACAAAATGTGTAGAAAGCGAGGGTCAGTACTTTGAATAAAATATATTATACTTTTTTTTAAATTACTGTGTATATATTTTAAGAAATAAACGACAATTAAACTTGCATACCTGGTAGACGAAACAAAGGTATGTGGCCAATGCTATTGTGGAGAAAATGTCCATAATATTGGTTTATATTAGTTGGTAGATATTTATGATAAATAAAATATAAACATTTGAGGTGAGTGATGAATAAAGTAATTAATAATATTTAGAAGGCGGTAAAGCCTTTTTTTATTCTAGTACTTCAGTTTATGGGCAATGAGGCCGGAGAGAGCGGAAGCTATTAGCATAGAACACTCGAGGGCCAGCGTGTGCCGGTGATGACAGTCCGCTATAAATTATTTTCTTAGCCCACCCAGTGTCAGCTCCAATCCTTCACTTTACATTATTTAATTTATAAATTAGAAGTTATAATTAGCTTAATAAATATCACTAGACATTTTTATTATGAGAAGAAACTATTACTACTCATTATTAGCACTCCAATTACGGCTCTTCTATTAGAAGACCCCGTGGTCATTTTTATGTCAGCAACATCCAATTACATAGTGTTGAATAAATTAAGTCCAGAAAATAAACATATTGAAGAGTGCAAGAAATAGGCGATAATTTTTGACTTCCCAGCTTTGTTAGGAGTAGTTAGAAGATAAGTATACTAAAAGTACCCGCCCCTGAGGATGAGCTAACGGTGGAGGGAAGGGAGAAGGTCCTATTTTGAGTTTTTCAGTTGTATCCCGAAAACAGTGGACTCTAGAAATAAATAAGAAATAAAAATTAAAGCTAATTAAATTTCCTTTAAAATGGTTTTCGTACATACTTGGTAAACTTCTAACCGTTATGGAGATATGAAATATTTAAAATAGATAATTTTCTTAAACAAATTATTTTTACCTACATTTGCTTCTAGTGCCTTTCACGAACATTTCTCAGAAAAGATGTCATTTATTATATGTGTGTCAAAAAGTGTGTCAAAAAGCTGCAATATCAGATGATGCAATAGCAGCACCTACATCCCCCATTCTGATTTAAAATTATTTTTTCAAAAACGGGGAAATACTTTCCTAAATTTTCACGTGCGAGAACGTCCCAACTTTGTTTTTCGATAATATCTCGAAAACGGTGGACACTAGAAAAATATGCTACAACTCAAAATTAAAGCTCGTTAAATTTCCTATAAAGTTAATTATATACATATTCGTCGAAATTCCAACAGTTTTCGAGATATACGTTATTAAATATCGACAATTTTAAAATAAACAAAAGGTTTACATCACTTTTTATTGAACACTTGTTTTTAATACCAGAAACGTATATATGAAATTGAAGAAAATTTAATGCTCTACAATTTCGATTCTGACGTTTTTTCTGAACAACAATTGTGGAAGGTACTAGAAACAAAAGTTTGACAAAAAGTGAGGTGACATTTGTTTTTTCCCGAAAATCACCGATTTTCAATAACGAATATCACGTAAACGATTAGAATTACGACAAATGTATATAATATCAATTTTATAGGAAATGTAATTAGCTTTTATGTTTATTAGAAACATATTTTTCTAGAGTCAACCGTTTCCGAGTTATTATCGAAAAAACAAAAAAAATTAACTTCTCCCCTCTCCCTCACCGTTAGCTCACCCCCCAGGGGCGGGGACTTTTAGTATGTTTATCTTCTAACTACTCCTAGCGAAGCCCTGACGTCAAAAATGATCGCATATTTCATGCACTCTGCAATATGTTTATTGACTCGAATAAAGTGAAGTTAAACAATATATGATTTTTCTGTCTACACTATATAATTAAATCCGGATCAGCATTAATCCAAAAGGGATACTACTCAAGATCTACTAGCCAAAACAATTACAAACATTCCAAAATACATTGAAAACTCGATTCAAGTCGAAGTTGAAGAGTGAACCAATTAACTTCGATTTATCAATTTTTTGAGATAACAAATTTTCGAGTTATCGAGTTTTTCCTATATTATAGAAATGTGTGTGTATAAGAGTAATTAATTTAACAACTTAATGTTTAAATAATTTCCTCAAAGAAAAATAAACAGAAACAGAGATACTAATGCAAATAAAACATAAAGAAATGCATAAGTAATAAATTACATCATTTAAAATAGTCTGCAACTTTCTTCAGCTTATAAGTAGGGGTACGACGATCTATCACACGCTGAAATGGGTTCAAAGCAGCAAAGACATCAGCTTCCTTCTACCCCTGGTAGCCATTGTAAAAAACAAAAAAAAAAAAATCAACGTAATAAATGTCTGTCTTGTCACCGAAATGAAATAATTCTGAGGATAAGAGAGGATAGAGTTGATATAGACTAGTTTATTCATGTTCATGGTTCTGGGAAACTTAGACTTATAGAGCCTCCCGCCTCAGGAAATTCGACTTAAAGAGTCTCAGGAATTGTGAAGACAACAATTTTACTTCGAGTTAACGATTGTTGGTTCGAGTTAACGAATACAATCCATCATATAAATGTAATCGGGAAAAGGCTTTCACTTTGAATTTCGAGTTTTTCGACATAACCAGTTTCAACTTATCGAGTTTTGACTGTAGTATTAAATAAATGATAAAATTCTTTTCTATTACAAAGGTTCAATATGTAGGGTCGGGATAATTACGTTTAACGGAGCACCTCGAACATTGCCGATGTCACCCGCATTCTAACGTTAGTAATGATCGGCCTTGTTTTTAGTGACTAGTCGGCCAAAGTTATAGTCTGATTTTATTTTATTTGGTTCATATGCGATAAAATTGATTGATTGTATCTAAATGTTTTTTACTAACTCACGGTATTTGGAGTAATTATGATTAAAAAATGTAATACCACAAACTGCAATGATGATACTAGGCTAAGATCACATCTAGGAGGCAGAAGAACAGAGGACAGGCAGAGACAGTTGACAGAGCACAAAGGTACGAGAGGCAATCGAAGGAGGTGGCAGTTTGACGGATAGCCGATCCTCGGTACAGTGATGGATCAACCTGCCCGCAAACAGATTATCTACACCCTGTCCCAGTCGGTGATATAGCGGCTCATCTGTCTATCCCTGCATTAAAACACAACTGTATATTACTTCTAATAATTAGTATTATAGAAACAATCTAATCCTATGAATCGTCGTAAATATGGAACTGAAATCCCAGATTATCCCCCGCCCCACCGCTCTGAATTATTTGTTTTTTTGAATCCCTTATCTTAATAGAAGCATAACTCTGGAGTGGCTGGAGGCTCCAGACTCCAATGATAATAAAGTTATCCTGGCCGGACACTATCCTGGAGCCATCTTGAATTATTAAAAACGAAATTCTTTCAATTATGTAGAATATTCAATTTAAGAAAAAAATAAAGGCTTTCAACTGGATTAAAAAATAATGGATACGAGGGTTGTAAACAAGAACTTCAGAAAATATTTCGTTTTGGAGAATTACTTTTATTCTTTATTTAAAAACGAAAATCCTTAGCTGAATATTTTGATTTGATGGAGCACTCTATTGACTTCTTCAGTACCTAATGATTGATTTACTTGCTATCATTTTTTCTTTTAGAAATCTTTTTAATTTTGTGAATCATTCTGTGGAAAAAAATTAAAAACTTTTCTACTAAAATAAGAGTAGAAATTATATTATTAACTCAGCGATAAGTTAATTCAATGACTGGAATTAACTGGACGCAGTTATTTAATAAGGCGAACGTTTATCTGAAGTATTAATACTTTAGAAAGACATTGACAGTTATCAACAACTGTTAATGTCTTTTAGCTACATACAATAAACTAAATTTGTTGTTGTAGTTTAGTGAATGTACTCCAACTAGGGAAGGAAGGGTATAACCAAGGAAGAGGGTTACCAACACTCATCACGTTAGGAAGGTCAGGATTCATTTCGTGGGTCCGCTACTAAATAAATTTTAATCCGCCCAGGTGGGATTCGAACCCACGACCATCAGTACCGAACATTTTCTAAATCAAAAATGTTCAAGAAACATAAAATGGCCAGAATAGGACAATGACCTTAAGCACAATTAGTCCCTTCTTCCCGTTTTGGAATAGATAACAACGTTAAGCCCAAACGAAAGGACAGCAAAATATTCATGAAGCTCATACCGAAAATAAAATTCACAAAATTGGGTACGAGGGGGCACAAATACATGGCACGAGAAATAGTATTACTCACTACATCTTTTTTTTTTTTTTTTTCTCAGTTTGATCAAGTTTATCTCTTATACATCTCATTTTGTAACCTTCTACGCCTAATATCTATCTATGTGTCTATTTAATTGTAAATGTATGAAAGATACACATTTTTTTTAGTTCATTCATCATTATTAACAGATTGAATCGATGATCAGAGGAGAAAGCCATGTTCCTAACTCTCATTGCAGCATTTTTGTTTGCCATGTGAGTTTTTATTTTTGCGAAATTTGAGTTTGTTAATGTATATCTGCTTAGCTATTTCGTAGCATGGATCATAGGTCCGAATAGTCTTCAATAGGCAAGTAGAAGCTTTAAAAAAAAAAAAAAGGCATGATTAGACATCCAATTTGGTAGAAATAATTTTTTCGATCCATCTACTTGGATTTTAATTTCTTGCTATAAACGTATATGACAATTTAGCAAACCTTGTTTCTGGCACTCAACACTATAAATTTAAATGATTTTTCGTTGTTATAAACTTTCTAGAACTATGAAGATGTTGTAGTTAAAAATTGGTACACTTTGGGTTCAATATTTTTACTATTACAAACTGTTTGCAAAATGGCCACGTATCGATCGATTTTTAATCGAGTATGTGCACTGGGATCCACATGTCGCTCAATACATTTATATATTTCTTAATCAACAATTGAATTAAAAATAAGTAATTTTTATCATAAATTTCTAGCTCTATATAATATCGTACCTTTGTAACCTCACACGAATTGTCTTCGCGACCTATCGGTAGATTATCAAACTTCATTGCGCACCACCTATTTATCGATTTTTTCCTTGAGCAATGAATATATCTTGTATAATTTATATTATTTATGTTTAGCATAGTTCTTTTCTGTTCTCTATTTCCTTTTTCATTTTTTTGGAACGTAATATGTGAATGTAATAATTTATATTACTTATTGTCCACATTTGTGACAGGTTGGAATAATTACTAAATAAAAATGTTATTAAAAGAAAATCCTCTGTGATACAATTTGTAGGACTGATATCTTCAACATTTAAAATCGTTATGCAAAATAAAAAAAAGGGTATTCTTAGTCATTATGGACAAGCATAGCAATATAGTGTAAATTAAAAATTATTACTAAAAGTGACCTATTTTTAAGAAATCGGTTACTTATATTCAAGAAAATGTAACTAATTCAGTATAGTGTATTTTAGTTCCTTAGTGATTAGTTGTATATTATTGTTAAGGAAAACTGTAATAAAACGTTTATTCAGTTCTGGTTATTGCTTTGATATGAATGAATGGTTTTAATAAATGTTTGCCCTGATATTGAAGAAGAAATATTCCCGAGCAATTGGAACTAACAGGGAATTGGGTTTGGAAAACAAATTAAGATTTAATCAATGTTTGATGTACAAAGGAGAAAATATTCATAAGCTTCCTAGCCTAATTAAAAATTTCGGAACGCCAACAATATATATCGATAAAAATACCATAACATTTTTATTAATTGTAAAATAAATAAAATGAAAGGCTTAGCGAACCCGATGGTTCGACGCCGACACCACCAATCTCTGACCTCACACCTACCGTTAAACTCACCTTATCAAAACCCAACTTCTTAAGATAAGCCAACCCATCTAGGTCTCGGTATGCGACATTTACTATACGGATAAAGAATAAATAAAAATATCTTTTACCATACTGCTTCAGGGTAGGTGCAATTTAAAAAAAATATGAATAATCAATTAAAAGTCCAACATCTACGCTTTATAAAAAATAGACATTCTTACCCTTTAATACTAATTCGTTTTTATTATTATTTTTTTAAAACATTATATTGCATATGTTAGGAGATGCGAGAGCACAGTGGATAAAGCGCTAGACTTGCCGGATTCGTGTCCGGCTGAAGGCATAAATTTTATTTTCTGTTATTTTGCCCGTGAATCAACTTCGAGGTCGAAAGACTCTCCTGGCGCACACCCAATTATAAAAAGGGTACCCTTAATTGGGAAAAAACCTGGCGATTGAGCAGGATTTCGTCCAAAGTTCCTCCTGTTATGAATTTTTCTCAGCCCTAAAGAACATGTAAAAAATAAAAGATTTCTTTTCGAAAAAGTCCTAATAGAAAGACGTGCACTGCACATCGTTTTCGATTTCATTAAGGTTGTTGTGGTTTTTTTATTGTTATGACAAGGTACCTGACTATGTTCAGGCCACATTGGATATACAGAATTGAGCTCTGATTATCTCCTAAATCATCGAAATCCTCTTTCTTCCTTCCATCCTATATTTAAATTCCATTTCCCTTTGTTAAATGATGAATATTCTTCATTAATGAGTTTTTTTTTGTTCTCTTTAATATTAAAAATATTACGATATTTCGTAAGCAAAACTTATAAAATAGTTTTACATAGATTTATTTAATTCAAACCGTAAGTCTAAGAAATAAATTAAATAATAATCGTTTGGTGTACTTTTTCATCCTATTCAGGCAAAGTTCCACACAAGACACCTTTACTTGAGCAATTAATTTGAAAACTGAGCGACTTTCAAGGAGTATTTAACCGTTTCTCCCTCTCTTTGGAAAATACCAGTAAACAGTTGATTGCATTGTGTTGCTGCTGGAAGCCTATCAACAGGTATTATTAAAGAATTTACTAAAATTTGACTTCTTGCCTGCAAAAGGATCAAGATAATTTGGTCCATTACTTTTTTATTTTTTTTTTTTTAATATTAAAAATATTACATTTTGCAAGTAAAACCTATAAAATAGTTTTACATAGATTTATTTAATTCAAACCGTAAGTCTAAGAAATAAATTAAATTAAAATATTATGGAAAATTTAAAAAACAAATAAATTATAAAATTAATAATAACAAAAAAATGATAAGATATATATAATAACAATAATTATTATTATTATTATTATTTATAAATAATGGACCACTGGGAACTAATGGACAGAAGAGAGAAAGCTGGCTCATAGTCAGAAAATGAAAGAATTCTGGAAGAGAATGAGGAAGATCCTCGCCGAAAAGTAGCTACGAGCCTGTGGTCCGTAGTGTCCTAAAAGAAAAAAAAAATAATAATGATAAAAGTTTTTTATTTATTCTGGGATCTTAAGTACATTAAGAATAAAAAGTGATGTACAACAAAAGGAGCTTCAGAGCCTAAAAAAACAATAACATTTTTATGATAAAATAACAGATAATACATAAAATATATGTATATTGTTCTCAGGTCTTAGGGGATTGTATGGTAATATGAATCAGTGGGGTAATATGTATAAGTAACTTATATTTAGAGCGACCAGCAACACGATTCATGGATAAGAAAATTTCTCCACCACTCGACTCTCTCAGTTTTGTGTTGACAATCGATGCAGTAGTTCTATATTTATTTTCTTTCAGTGATTGTGTATTGATCTTTTGACGTTATAATCTAACAAATTAAAGTGATAGGGTCACGCATTTGTTTTTCTACAGTTTAGGGTTATTTGCATGTACGTTAGCTTTCAACTTTCTCGGGGTTTTAAACCTTCCTTCACCAAGCCTAATAGGCTAATATGGCATAGAGTCGATAAAGTAATATGGCGCGCGTATTATACTGTATCTCACGCATTTGAATATCATAAAACAAAATTAAACTTTTTGACTTATTTCCAGAGGGAATTTCCGTACTGCATGGACAGACGGTACGGATGTTCCGTGTTTTTTAATGGTGGCAGTGCGCACTAAGACGGAGGAATTTAAAAAAACAAAAGCAAAAAACATTAATATTGATTATCCGAGCAGTGCGCTCACTTAGCCGTCACGTTTTTTCCCTGAGTCATATTAATCGCACCTTAGGGTAATTGGCAAAGAAGTATTCTCGGAAAATGTCATTTTCTTAGAAAAACTTTTAGTTTGTCATCTATAATTCTTAGATAGATATTCGAAGTTTCCATTAACCAAACTCCTTCCTCAGTCGGTCCCTTCATTCGTCTCTGTCCATCGCTTTTTCTTCCGTTAGTGCCCACCTCTCCTCCTCCCCTCTGCTTCCCATTCATAAGCTATTTTGGAGTTATTTTGTTATCCATTTCTTTAATATGGCTGAACCATCTCAGTCTTCTTCTCTCCATTCACTCCAGGATATTCCTCTTAACTTCCATTCGCTTATAATCTCATTTCAGATTCGTTGAATCCTTGAAATTCTTGCAGTTTTCCTCCAAAAATCCATCTCCACAGCCAGAAATATTTTGCCTTGTTAGATATCACCTAAAAGTCAATATTTTAAGCAACTTTTGTGAGTTTTGGAGTAATTGAAAACGGTTAAATGATATGACCAGTCTGTCTTAAGTGCGCCATATTGTTCTACTGTAAAATGTTTTTATATACGGAGCGTAGAATTCCGAAACCAAATAAGTCTATTTTTTTTTTTCACAGCTGGTCGATGAAGGTAAAGATCTGACTGGATTAGGAAAAGCAATTATTTTTTGTATGACCCTTTTCAATGAGATTTAAGTAATATTTAGAAAACCTATGACCCAAAGATAGTCTAGTAGAAAAACTATTTAATAAAAAAAAATAAAAAATAAATAATCTGTTAACTGGACTATATATTTATATATATATATATATATATATATATATATATATATATATATATATATATATATATATATATATATATATAGTCTTAATAGTCACTAGAGCGAGAAGTACGAGTTATCCTTCAGGTTACATTTTTTTGTGGCCAGTATAAGAAGAAAGAGCTTCTGCCACAAAATAAATTTCAACCTACGCAGGCTGGATTCGAACAGGTATCCCCCGCTATGCATTAGTTAGAGAGGTGAGCAGTGATTACCAAAGGTTCGTGGAAACAAGATGACGCGCCTACACAGACAAGACCGCGGAGCCGAGATACTCGAGACTGTTTTCAAATTCCACAGAGCATCTAAGCTAATTAATTTCACCAGGCTAACCTTGTCTTAATTAGAGGCAGCTAAGGTAGGCTAACCCCAGCCCCTCCAACATCCACCTCCTCAGGTATTGCCAATCAGTTGAACTCTTTCTTTAAGTCATTACGACAAGTTGTACATTTTCATTATAATAATATTTATACCAACATTCGCATTATATACATATTTGATATATTGGTCTTAAGTTACGTTCAAGAACTTGGCCTGATTAAAATAACGTGGTGATACTTCATTCATGGCTTTCTTTCGCTAAACTTATTGCCAGCATCAACAGAAACCCTAGAAGAATTCTTTAGAAAAGACGAGGACATCAATATCAGACCATATGCCGGAAGAAAAAATACAAATTGGAAACAGGACCTTTAAAAACTGTTAAGAATTTACCTAGTTACTGTGATAACTAAAAATAGAATGTATAAACATATGCATAAAGGCTAGGATTACAGCAGGAAGCGTATGTTTGTTCAGTATGCAGAAACTGCTAAATTGCAAAAGTTTATCCAAAAAAGCAAAATGTCACTAATACAAAACTATAGTGAGTCCAATAGTTACATATGGATGTAAGACACGCTTCCTGACTAAAGAAATTAAAAGGATGCTTCAGGTGTGGAAAGAAAAGTACTGCGTATAATTTATAGTCCAGTCAGGAACCGAACTAACCTTAAACTAATGAACTTATTTGATGAAAAGGACATTTTAAAAGTAATTCAGCTCAAGAGACTGCGATGAGTGGGCCATTTAGAAGAGATGGAGCAGACCAGAATACCAAGAATGCTGCATTATAATATAGATGCTATAGCAGACCAGGAGTTGAGAGATAAAGAGGAAAACTATGTGTTAGATGGCTGGACAAGGTGGTAGATGACCAGAAGCAGATGGGAATGAAACACTGGAGGCGACTTGCAGAAGACGGGGAAGAGTGGAGGAAAGCTAAAGCAAAGGCTATTGTTCTTTAAGGACCGTAGAGCCCATTAAATAAATAAATTAAGTATAATTCATTAATTTATATATATTATAAATTGCTTTAAAGTAGGAACTTTATTTCAATACAGTAAGTCAATTGCATTAACGAAAACACATGTTTCGTATGTAATATAAATTACAAATCAAAATAATAAACAAAAGAAACGTTATTTTATGTTTATAGGTGTTCGTTATTAACAATGATTACTAATTAAATCATCATTATATTCAATGTTTTTCCGTATTCGAAATTTTAATTATTAATTTATTTATTATTAATTAATTTGAAATGTATTTGAATACGCATTATATCGAGAGATGAAACGCGTAGAAGTATATATACCCGTTCCGTAAATACTACATACGCATATTATAAGTAGAAAAACGAAGAAGAATGCTCTTTTCCCTGCGACTGAAGTTAGTAGGAACTTTATTTCAAAAAACGAAGATATTCATGTTTTTCCGTATTCGAAATTTTAATTATTAATTTATTTATTATTAATTATTTGAAATGTATTTGAATACGCATTATATCGAGAGATGAAACGCGTAGAAGTATATATACCCGTTCCGTAAATACTACATACGCATATTATAAGTAGAAAAACGAAGAAGAATGCTCTTTTCCTGCGACTGAAGTTGTGCATCTACAAAAGCATGTCGAGGCCTGCACTCCTGTATGGTGCCCCTCTTCTCACCCGCCTTTCTGACGGAACTAGACGGCATCTGCAGCGATTCCAGGACTTAATGCTTAAGAAAATTGTAAAAACGACTTCCTTGAAGAAAAAGAAGCCAGAAGACTTACACGAGATCTTCGACCTCCCGACGATCCCGGAATTCATCCAGCGCCGGCATGTCAAGTTTCTGGACTCTCTTCAGTTTCTAACGAACCCCCTGTTTAGAACCTTGACACCAGCGCCACCACCGGTCCGCTGGCAACTAACAACCGGACCGTAACCAAGACATACCAACGGACTAGTCAGAAATGTGACCACAAAGACATTTTCTCTTTTAAGTCGTAAGTGTAAATAGTTTTAAGTTTTCCTTACTACATGATTTAGGTGAGCCCCGTCACCTAAATATACTCTTTCTGAAACCTACAGCTCAAGATATCATCACAAACTTCCTGTTGGCCTTACAGTGTACCCAGTACAGAAAAAGGCCAAACATCCCTAGAAATTCCTAAATTCCATCCAACTCAAGAAATCATCCAATAGGGGCTAGGAAATAAAAAGAAAAAAAAAAAAAAAAAAAAAAAAAAAAAAAAAAGAATGCTCAAACCAGTCCCTAGCTCTTATTCCCCATGATTTTTTGTTCATTCAATGATATTTTTTTAGAGAGGCAATTGAATCTCTTATAACCTCGAGCCTTATCAGATCTGAAATAAATGCAAAAGGTAGAAAAGTTTTAATAAGTGTATATAGGCTGTTTTTTTAAAAATAGACGATTTGTTTTCTTGTTTTTTCAATTAACATATCTGAATTCAATACAAAAGTTCAAAGTCAAAAGTTTAAAGCCTCTCTGATTGGTTTCAAATGTTTTTTTTATCAAGTTTTAAGCTTTAAACTAATACAATCAATTCCATCAATTGCCCTGGTATTTAATTACATTTCAATTTAAATTTGTAATAGTGCGTTTGCTGTACTGATTCTGATGAAAAACCGCTACTACAAAACAAGTAAGCAAAAAAAAAAAAAAAAAAACATGTCCAAGCCTGATACTAAAAATCGCTGAACCGGAAAACCGGTTTTTTTTTTAGGACACCTTTTTTTGGTCTCGATCCATCATGTTTTCCGTATTACGTTCCGTTCTACTCAAAGCCCCACTACGTGTTAGACCAAAACGTTTGGTAGAAAAGCCAAATCTGATTGAAAAGTAAATGGAAAAAGGCAACTGAATATAGATCAGGAATGTCTATTTAATGTTGTTATTGTAAAAATTAAATTAACTCACTAATTATTAAAAATGGAAATTATAATATGTTTTTCGCATATTTGTATCATGACCATCAAGCGCTTATATGTAGAAGTCAATACAAAAAACTGTTAATTGGTTTCTAATATTTATAGGCATACATTCTGTTCATATCAACACCTGTCGATAAATGCTATGAATAGACACAATAATAAGAAGAATAGAAGAATGATGGACTGTTTCATTAGATTTATCTTCGGGATTCCCAGGCAGTCACAGGTTACTTGCCGATATTCTGAGCTTGGATGGCTTTTTCCTAAATTCCAACGGCAATACTTTCTGGTTTCTTTTCTATTTCAATCCCTAAAAACCAAAAAACCTTACTATGTTCTTGACCTATTAACTTTGCGTTCATCTATCCACCCCCTAAACACTAGATCCCAAACTTTTAACCTGTGTACCCCCTTACATAAAACTGGCTCCTTTGAAAAATTCTTCATCATTCGTGCTACCTTCTGCTGCTACCCACTTCTATTCGTAAATCAGCTTCCTTTACTTCCTTTTAAAATAATTTATTTTTACACATTTTAAACAACCGATCTACAATATATGCCGTAATTACTGACACAGTTAGTATTTAAATAATACGGCCAGAAAATTGTACCTGTAATTGTGCATTAGTTTTATTATTAGAGAACAGTAAGTTCCAGAATAAAGTTTATTTGTTCATTTAATATTTTTCAATGATGAAAAATAATTCATTTTATTTTTTTTGACACGAAACGGCCTTACAGACAACGTGAATATCATTTCCTCCCAGCTCTCCCCACACATCCCCCTCGCTTCTTCTCCTCCCACCTCTTCTTCATTCTCTCAGACTGCTTTCTTCTTTCTTCCTCGCTCCATACTCTCCTCTCTCTCACCTCCTCGGTACCCACAAGGACCTTTATTTCCCTTAGTTTTTCCCTGTATCTATCCCTATCGAAACAGTCGTGACTTGAAATTCCCAATTTCCCCGTTTCTTTCTTCATTTACCCGATGTACCCCCCAACCCCTTTATATCCCCACATTTTCCCAAAGATCTTCCTATTTATTCTGCTCTGTTTCATCCTGATCATATGGTTGTAGAAACGTATCCTCCTTAACCTAATATCCGTTTCCAGGTCATCCATTTCTCTGTATAATGGATTATATAAGTTATATTATATATACATTATATAAGTTAGGCCTCAGTCTTTATCCTTCTGGTAATTTTATTGGCCCATACATTTTCCTCAAGATCTTCCTCTCTACTCCCAAAAGTTTCCTTAAGCTAGGAAGAGAAGCGGTCTCCATTCCATACAGAATAACTGGCTTGACAACCGTGTTGTAGTGTCTAATCTTCGCTCTTATTGAAAGACCCTTTATACAGTATAGACTACTAATGGCAAAGCTGAGTCTTCCCATCTTGACCAACATCTCCTCTATTCCCCTTTTCTCGGACCCATTACTACAAATAATCTTTCCCAAATACTTGAAGCTATTTCGATCCGTAGTCACGAACTCCGTTTTTTCGAACGATATTTGTAAACCCACTCTTTCAGCTACTTCTTTTAGGGCGTCCAGCTGCCCTATTTCTGCAGATTCCACCAGGAATAATTTATGTTTAAACTTAAGAAACTTAAAAAAAAAAAAAAAAAAAAAAAAAAAAAAAAAAAAAAAAAAAAAAAAAAAAAAATTATGTGTTTAATTTTGGTCTTTAATTTTGGTCCAAAACCATTGGATTTATTTTTTATATAAAAAATGTTTCTATTAAATCTAATAATAAAATATACACATTTTTCACTCCAGCGCTTTAGACCATAGACAATCACCAGATCACCAGACCATAGACTAGGTCTAATCACTTCTATTACAACAATGTGTTGATTGGAAAAATCTAAATTACTTAGAAGATGTCCAAGTGGAATACCGCAATAGACGGAAGTATTAATAGACCTAGCAACACACAATACACAATACAAAAATTTCATTTTTTTAAAACAAAATCTTTTTATTGATATTTAGTAACTGTATAGTACATATAGATCCAGTTAATGTCTATAAAAATGAAAATAACATGACAAAAATAAACAACCACTCATTGGTGGTACTTTGATAAAAATTTTAAAAAAGGTCTCAAGACAATCTTCTTTTCAGACGCCTCGGAGGGTTATCGGCAATAGAATGTGAAGTAAGTTGAGAGACAACTGGATTTGAGTGATTATGGAATTTACTAGGATAGGTATCTGGTCGTTATTTAAATAATCTCTTCTTTTTTTTTAATATTCTCTATATCTATGAGCATAAAATAAATCGGAAACGATAAATAAATAATAGAATAGAATAGGATATTACTTTTCCCCACCTCGGTGATAATAATAAAACTCCTCCGGGATACCATTTCCTTCCAGATATTATAAATCGATTTGCTCAGTTATAACTCGACTCGTCCAGATCCGATTATAGATTTTCCAGGTTCCAGCCTCCCGGTCTTTCCTCTCCTCCCTCTGCATATTTTACCTTAATCTCGTGTCCATTTTAATAAAGATTATCGAACCATTCTCCGATATCGATAGGTGCCAGGCGGTACCTCCCTCTCTCACCTGTCAGCCGTGTCGTAATTCCGTCACCCTTTTTTTTAACGAAAGAAAAATATGTATACATGCAAAAAATTGTATTTTGGTGAAAATCTTAACAAGATTTTTTCATTTAAGCCTAATGGCAAGATAGACCTTCAGCTAAAAAAAAAAAGAAGAACATATCCATGTCAAAATCGAAAAACGGTCATGAAAAAAACAAAACATGAGTCACTACAAGAGCCTGTAGTTCGTGCCAAATATATAAATATTATGTCACATTAAATGTAAGAACATAAAACAGGGCGAATTATCTTAAATAAAATGGAAATAATGTCACTGTCCTAAATGCGAGACGTCGCATAGTAGGTTAAATCGATTGACAAGCGGAAAAATATATCTCGGGAACGAATAATCGTAGCGACCTGGGATTGGTCTCAATCGACTCGGAGTAAAAAAAAAATACTGTAGGTTTGGCAGTTTTTTTTTATTTTAAAGAAACTTACCCTGTCACGAATAAACTTATCCATAAAGACCTCAATGTTCCATATGTTGCTGATTTAGCCCAAACCAGATACCAATCCTTTCATAGTAAACTGCACTCCCACACGAATCCATTAGTCTCCCAACTTGCTTCTCGTTCGACACCTGATAATCCACCGAGGCATCTGAAAAGAAGACGGCCAAGAGACCTTCAAGTTTAGAACTTTTTTTGAAGTGCTACTAGTCAGTAGTTCTTAACAAGTGATTTACTTGAAATTATAATCATTTCCTAAAATTTACTTGATGTATATTGATTTACAGTTGTAAATATCAATAAATAGTTAAAAAAAAAAAAAAAAAAAAAAGAAAGAAAAATAATTTAATGAGAATTAAGAAAAAAATATTATATTCAAAATTTATGAAAATTTGGGAATCGCCAAAAAAGCTTAAAACTTGTTTTACTCATAAAAAATAATATTAATATATATATTATCTTACATGATTCATCAGAATTGTGCCAATAATAGAAAATTATGTAATAATATATTAGTGTAAGAATATTTCTTTTTATTTATTTATTTTTTTAAATAATCCTAAGGATTAGTTTTTAATTATAAATTTCTATCTTATATAGATATTAGCATCTAACTTATAATCTATAGAAGTTGCTGCCTGATTGTTTTTGGACTGTTATGTTATTCTTAGGAGACAAGGTGTCCCAGAATAAAGATTAGTTTGGATTTCATTTTCATAATGATGGGGCTCATTAGAATAAATATCCAAAAAATTATTATTCTTGTTTATAACATTTTTGCGTTTTACTTCCTTGTGTATGGAATCAATACCATTTATTTAGATTTTTTTAATCACGGCAAACATGTCCTACATTGTGCTAAAATGTTTGATACATTTTGTTATAAAGAAAAAAAAAAATCTGAAAAAAAAAACTTATTGGACTTCATAACATATTATGTCATATTGTGTAAAGTATAAAATATTGTACTGTGGTTTTAATTAATATTAATGATCTTAATATAACTTATGTCCTTCATGCACCAAAAAGATTATTTAATTTGCTCTGACTCGCTGTCGGCTCTCACAAACATTAGCAACAATAACGATGACGTAAAACACTACATAATATTTGAAATAGATATCTTAATTGATTCCATTTCAAAACTAAAAATTCTTAGCTTTATGTGGATTCCAGGACATTCAGATATAGAAGGTAATGAACAGGCAGGTTTAGCAGTCAAGAAGCGTGTTCCCTCTTCCGTTACCCTTAATTCCTGTCCCTTTACCAGACCTCAAATCTTTTTCAAAACATCAAATTAATACAGTTTGGCATGAAAGATGGCTTAGAACCGACATCAATAACAAACTTTAAAAATAAGACCTACTCCAGGACCATGGAAGCAAGAACAAGGACCAAGAAAGGAACAAGTCATCTTTACAAGACTACGAAATGGACATTCAAAATAAACCCAAAGTTACTTAATGGAAGATAAGCCATCCCTAAAATGCAACGAATGTCAGATAATCCTGACAATTGAATATATATTTGTTGAATGCGAACAATACAAAAAGCGAAGAAAAGAAAATGGTCTGATGACATTTCAACATTGCTTGAAAATAACTCATATTTCCACAATATTCACTTTTTGAAACAAACAAATCTGTACTAGGACTTATAGTTCTCAACCTGAGTATGGTGTCTCTAACCAAATGTGGTACATGACACCAGAAAGTAAATAAATGAATAACTTATATTCTTGAATCTATGACATTCTAATTTTCAAAATTTCATCAAAACCTTTCTAATCATCCAAATCATATGGCACAATCCTTATCCAGTCCAACATATCTTTATAATCCCCCTGGCAGGGTAAAAAAAAGTGGCCTAGAAATCTCTGTATTATAATGACCAGCTTATCTACTCAAGTCTTGAGTGACTATACTATAGCGCTCTCGCTCAGCCACCACGGACAGGATTGATCAAGGTATCCCTTGGCTGAGTATAGTATTGTATAATAAAGAAAATTGTATTATAAAAGTTTAATTTATTTTATTTTTACTATTATTGTTGTTTTTAAAATTTATTTATTTTATACATTTTATAATTATAAGTTCTTTTTCTTTTATTTCTTATAGTAGATCTCGTGTAAATTGGAACAGTAATATTACGCATTGCCACTAATTGACGTAGCACACATGCACACATGCACACAGTACATACGACTTTTAACTTTAGAACAATTACAATCAGAAAATGTTAAAATATAATTAATCATGGCATGAGGGGGGCAGCAATCAGTGGTTTACACTCCTGACCTTATTTATAATGCTACGATAGGAAATCTTTCGCCCAGTTCCACTTCAACACTCACCGTATCCCTTCAGGGATTTCTCTTGTCGATGAATGTTGTTCAAGTCTGTTGTGTTCATTTAATTTATCTTAACACCTTTTATTGTTTTTCTGAATATAGTTAGTGAATGTTGAGAGACATAGGCCTATGTTCTAATTTTGGTTAGAAATGTAGGAAGTGAAAAAGAAGAATGTTAGGCTAGAAGGGAGAATGTCCATAAAAATCGAGACAGATTTCTTCGCCACATGTGAGCTTGCCCCATGTACTATCACTTAACCCGGCGTTGGTCGCTAGCCTATCTGGCACACCGTTAGTCGCTTGGTAAGCATTTCCCTCACTTTTTTGATTTTCATAAAAAGTGCAGTTTTATGTTGCCAAATATGTTGTTATAAATGGTTAATGAATGTCATCAAAATGTATCAATAATTGAAGTATATAGCATAAGGATTAAAAAGATATTTTTACAAAATTTACAAAGATATTTATTCTTATAAAATAAATAAATAAATAACCAAACAAAAATTAAATATCTTACTATTTACATAATAGAATGTTATTCGTCAGCTAGACCATTTCCTTCAATTTCTTTACAAGTATATGTAGTATGTTCATTGCGAATTGGAACATTAAAGCTTTTATAATTTTTTTTTTTTTTTTTAGGGCATTCCGACATAGCGGAAAACGAATTGGCTGACAAGGCTGCAAAAGAGGCTTCAAAGGATACTTCCCTTCCTATATCCAGTAGGCCAGTGGCAGACACGTTGGAACACAACACACAAGGGAAGACATCTACATAACTTCATTCCAGACTTACGGACCTACATTAATCAAACTCATGGACTAACTTTTACATTACACAAGAAATCACAGGACATGCGGCAGTAAATAGTTATTTCTATCGATTTAAAATAAGAGATTCTTTCCTAAGTTCTAGCGATTTCACTCAAGAACAAAATATACACCACCTCATATATGAATGCAGACTACTTACTGACTACAAAACTATTCTACAGACAAAAACAGTACAGAAACTAGGTCATTGGCCGGTGGATGGTCAATGTTTGATAAACAATTTATTTGAAAATTTCCAAATATTTCTTAAAAATTCAATCATTAAAATAGAGGATATAAATATGAAATATCTTTAAACCACTAAATATTCATAAACATTTTTCTACATAACTTTGTTGCTGTTTTTATTGAATTTTGAATTATTTATGTTATATAACTTCTTGTTCTTTGTTATATTTTATTTTATTTTTCTTGTTTATTTTAATATTTTTTATACCTTTCAACACATGTAAAATTATAATCAAATCAAAAATAATATTTACATGTACATTGTATACTTTGTACAAGTATGGTTTGTACAGAAAAGAATAAATAAAATCCCTTACAACAGGGTTACTGCTGGAAGGAAAGTAACCTGTTGTAGATCTATAGGTCTACAACTGGTAGACCTACTGGTAGTAACCTATACCAGATCTATTTCTTATTGCCTCGATCAGCCATAAACAAGAATCTGGAATATTAAAAATTCAAATTCCTAGTAAATGGTTAAAATATAATACAAATACAATTCACGACGATTTATCAACTAATTAATAACAAATAATATTATCCAACAATTCAAGAATTTTAGATCCACGACTCATTTTGAACCCTAATAATCACTAATAAATTGAAAGCAATTAAAAAACTCGTACTTACAAACTCGCGATTGCTCTTTCCCGTAATTTCCAGTAAGAACCTCCTAATAATATCCAGACCACCTGCATCCTTTTCATTTAGAAACCATTCTTATTCGCAAATGTCCTAAACTCGTTTAATAACTTGTTCCCGATTAGAAATAATATGGACTTTGTAATTTACTTTTGCGATTTATTCAAAACTAGCATCCCCGTCGCGGCTTCTTCCGCTCTCATAAGTAAAGTGCTTACATAATTTTAAACAATACAACTATACAATTGAGCATTATTTCATTCAGCATTAATTATGTGTTTGAAGATTACGTAAAAGCATAATTAGACATCTTATTTTTAATTTTAATTTATTTATGAGTTAGTAATCCAGATGGACATATACCACTAAGAAGCTCTAGCGGATAATGGACTGCGTTAAGTTCTTATAACTAAAATCCTATGAATCTTATTATTATACACAATATTAAAAAGCAAAGCATCGAAACGTTTGTTTGGTAATATTTTTTATTCGGTGGTTATAGTTTTATGGATTACATATGGTTGGATTTGAATTTATGACCATAAAAGTATATGAAAGTGTAGCAAACCTCGTTTCTGCTACTTAACATTTTAAACTTAAAATCTTATTATTGCTAAACCTTCCTAGAACTATGAAGAGGGTGTTGTCAAATTTTGGTAAAGGTGTGTTCTGTAGTTTTATAATAGTAAATTCTAATGCGAAATAGACACATATCGGTCGATTTTCAAACTTCACAGTCGTCCATATGTTGCACCACATATTTAAATTTTTTTTTTTTTTATAATTTAATTGGATATAAGTAAATTTTATTATGAATTCCAAGCTCTATGTATATCACCGTAGCATTACAACCTCTCACGTAGAATGGCGCTCGCCACCTATCGGTAAAGTTTGAAACTTCACAGTTATTCAAATCTTTTCGCTTTTTTAATAACAAATTAATTGAAAATCGATATATTTTATTATTCCTAAATCTTCCTGGAATTATAATGATGATGAGGTTAAAATTTGGAACAGATTGGTTCAGTAGTTTTCGCGGTTAGTGATCACAAACGAAAACTGGCTTGTACTTAATAGTATAGGTTATGGTTACCGGACCCCTTTTAACCCTTCAAATAAGATTAGCTACAGTTTTTGGTACAGCGTTTCCGTCTGGATGTACGGCGTGGATAATAATATTACATGTTGAATATCTTATATTTGTTTCTGATTCAAATTTTTAATAATTACCAATAAACAGACTCATTTGGTATTTATTCTTTAGCATAGTATTCATCGATTTATTTTAATCACCTATGATAAAATTCCTAAAAGCATTGCTCGTCGTCCGGAAGTATTCGGCTGACACCAGTTGATCGGAAAGGGCCAACAAGGTCCACTGAGTGTTGAGGGTCAAGGGCTTTTGAAGGGCATAATAGGAGAACTAGAGTGCATTTCCCTATTCACTAGTTCCAGGAAGGTGGGAGTTTCGGAGTCCACCTGGGTATTGTGTGGTGGAGTGTACTGCCTTCAATGGAGTGGGATCATCATTTGAAAAGGATTAGATTTCCAGTTATTATAAGATATAAGCTTTCGGTCCATATCCTTTTTTTATCCGTTCTTAGTTCCAGAGATCATTAGTTAAATATTGTATTATTAATTTTAAACAATTGTAAATTATTATATTATATATACATTGTGGCATGATCTATTGACTAATAATCGTGGTAGGACTCTAGAAAATTTCATTATTGACAATAATATAAATATATGTAATGTCAATAATGGCTTCCTACTTTTTTCAGCAGGCGAGGACAAAGTAATATCGATTTAACCATTACAAACGTTCATTTAATTAATAATATTAACAGTTGGAGAATTGAAGATGAAGAAAATTTATCGGATCACAATTGTATTAGATTCTCTATAAAATTCGATCATTGGGCCAGCATAAGAAAGGAAGGAAAATTATACAAAACTAAGAATGCTGATTTAACTAAATTTATAAACAATCTTCAAAATATATTTTCAAAAGGTTTCAATATCAACAGTACTATCAATTTAGATGAACAATTAACCTCAAAACTAAATAGAACTCCTTTCGATCAATTCGTACACAGGTTTCATAAATTTTTAATCAAAACCTGCAATAAATCTTTCAAAATTATGAATATCAGTACTTCAAAAAAATATTCAGGCCAAAAATTAAACCCGTGGTGGGATGAAAAATTGGAAAATCTGCGGAAATCAACTAACCGAGCCCGCAGATTATACCAAAAAACCAAATTAAATGATTTATTAAGGACAAATAGGCATCATCATTACTTAAATCTTAAACGGGAATATTCGCGATGTATTAAAGGCAAAAAAATGGAATCTTGGAAAGAATACTGCCAGAGTATTCCTACCAGAAATCCATGGAAATGGCCATACAAATATGCAGCTGGGAAAATACCACAACCATTCATTTTACAAAATTTAAGAAAATCAGATGGTACCTACACGACCTCAATTAATGATACCTATGATTACATTGTTAATAACTTAATTAAATTGGACGATCCTACCACAGATTCAGACATACATGTCACCATGAGACAGTCTGCAAACAGTTTACCCGAAACAGTTTGACGATCTCCCGGTTACGCAATTAGAGTTTATCAGATATTATTAACAATCTCAATGATAACAAAACACCAGGCATAGATGGAGTAAACTCTTTAATATACAAAAAAGTATACGAAACATTTCCACAAACTATATATAATATATATTCTAATGCTTCAGCCTTGGACGTTTTCCAGATTTTTGGAAAAAGTCTAAATTGGTGCTAATTAATAAACCGGGGAAAAAACCTGAAGATATTTCCTCTATCAGACCTATATGTATTATTCCAACAGGTGGGAAAATATTGGAAAAGTTAATACATAACAGGTTGTCGTATTATCTTTACAGTAATAAGCTCCTCAGTGAAAACCAATTTGGATTTACGCCACAAAAAAGCACGGTTCATGCGGTAATGAAAGCCATAAATATTATCCAAAATGCCTTCAATAATAACCAGCATACCGCTATTATATCGCTTGATATCACTGGAGCGTTTGACAATGCTTGGTGGCCGTCAATTTTTAGTACTCTAATTACATATCAATGTCCACGTAACATTTACAGGATTATTAAAGATTATCTTAGCAATAGGTCTGTATCTTTAGTGACAAACAACGTTTGCATTACATAGAAATCAGTCTATTGGGACACCACAAGGCTCGTGCTGCTCTCCTCTTTTATGGAACCTAATTGTTGACTCACTGTTAAAAGAACGATTACCTTCAAACGCGACGATTTTGGCCTTTGCAGATGACATATTAGCAATTATAACATCAAAATATTTTAAACATTTACAGACAGTAGTCGATATAGTATTAGACAAAATAAATTCTTGGGCTTACTTAAACAAACTGACATTCAATACACAAAAATCTAATTATATGGTGATCACTAAAAAACGACTAAGTCCGGACTTAAATGTGAAAATACAAAATAAAAACCTGAATCGAATACGTACTTTGAAATATTTAGGCATAACCATTGACGAAAAATTAAAGTGGAACAGACATATTGACATACTACAAAACAAACTTTTAAAACTAATAAATTCACTTTCAATAGCAGCGCGAGCGACATGGGGTTTGAGAACGGAGGCTCTGGAGGTTTTGTATAAAGGCGCAATTTTGCCTATTCTTACTTATGGCATTGAAATATGGCATCCAGGACTTCAGATCAAATACAACAAGGCAAAGCTGGAAAGGGTCCAGAGGCTAATGGCACTCAAAATTGCCAAAGGATTCCGAACACTCTCTGATGAAGCTGCCTTTGTCTTGGCCAAAATGATCCCCATCAGTATATTAGCTACCAGTTACATAGGAAAATTCCATTTGTTATATATGAACACTGACTACGAAAATTTCAAATCTAACAAACTTTGAACATACTACCGACTACAGGATTGGTTACACCCAGCAGAATTTCCTTGTATTACTGAATGCTTAACTGACCCCACAGACTATGAGATATATACTGACGGAAGCAAGAATGGCGAATATGTTGGCTGTGCTAGTCTCATTTTTAAAACAAAATTTTTAGAAGATGTAAAAAGTATAAATTAGGCCCAGAATGTAGCAATAATCAAGCGGAACAATTCGCCATCCTTAAATCTCTAGAATACTTTCAAAATTTTTGAGGACAAAAGATAAAACTATTACAATACTAACGGACAGTCAGTGTACTCTATACATGATAAAAACAGACATTGTCACAATCCCATCATTGAAGAAATAAGATCATTTCTAAGACATCTACAAACTGACGATAACATTCAAATTTCCTTCAAGTGGGTAAAAGGGCATTCCGACATAGCGGAAAATGAACTGGCTGACAAGGCTGCAAAAGAGGCTTCAAAGGATACTACCCTTCCTATATCATATATATGATATCCAAACAACACTTAAAAAACACATGCTAAAAAACACAAGCAGTAGACCAGTGGCAGACACGTTGGAACACTACACACAAGGGAAGACATCTACATAACTTCATTCCAGACTTACGGACCTACATTAAATCAAACTCATGGACTAACTTTTACATCACACAAGGAGTCACAGGACATGCGGCAGTAAACAGTTATTTCTCTCAATGTATCGAAATCATCTCGGTTACAGCATAGATATCAGAAAAGAAAATGTCTTACGTAAAGAGAAATTTGAAAATAGCAAGAATCTGAATTATAATTTAGAATGATAAACATTTATTCCATTTAATGAAAAGTCATTTACTGTCCTAAGGTGATTATTAAAACTATACAAAATTATAAGTACACTAGCATACCCCCTCGCGGCATCCCCCGCTTTCATAAATAATGAACTTGGATTATTTTAACTAGCAATTGAATTTCATTTGTTTATCAATGAAAATCTTGTATTGAATTATGGAATTTAGCATTATTTGTTCACTGATATTTTCATGCATGGCAGTAATTTTAACCTAGTACGTCAAAGCATTAGACATGCACTATCGCATACATAATTTTATCGATCCATCTGGTTGAATTGTAATTTCTGAACTTAAAGTATATGACAGTTTGGAAAAAATCGTTTCTGGCACTCAAGTCTATACATTGTAGTTATTATTATAGTAAAATTTATTATTATAGGTCATCCTAGAACTATGAAGATGCTGTAGTTAACATTGTGAATAGTTAGTCTTAATAGTTTTACCATTGTAAACTCTGTTGCAAAATGGTCATATATCGGTCAATTTTTCTAGTGCACTAGGATCCTCTGTCGCTTCATATATTTATAGCTCTTTTATTAAGAATAGAATTGAATATAAGTAATTTTTACTATAGATTTCTAGCTCTATATAACACCGTTCCTTTATAACCTCTCTTGAATGGTACTCGCTACCATTCGAATGTCAACAAATTTTCGACCCGAATAACTCCAACAGAGCTTTCTAAAAGTTTGTCGTAATTTTTAAAGTTGATTAAGAAACTTCACTGAACACCACTTATTTATCGTTTTTTTTTTTTGTTTTTTTTATGACAATATAATAGAAAATCTTTAAATTTTATAATTGCTAAACCTTCCTTGAACTATGGAGATGATGTGGTTCAAATTTGGCTTAGATTGGTTCAAAAGTTTTCGCGGTTAGGGCTATAAAAACGAAAAATGGCTTTCCTTTTATACAATAGTATACACTTGAATAGGAGAGAGAAAAAAGAATGAAGACGATAATTTATCAACTAATATAGAATACAGAAAAAATATTGTATATACTTAACAAATATATATTTCTAAAGTTTCAGTTGGTCATGATATAGATAAACAATATAAGTATAAAAATTGCATGATGCAGATGTTGTCACCTACATTTCAACCCTTCTCTAAAAAAGTTCTTCAACTACAAAATATATAAAACAATTTTCAATGAAACCATTTATTATTTCGTTTTTATAGCCCTAACGAAAAATGACTTTAGTTGCCATCATTGAAATATTTTTCTAATTGGTGCTAACGCACGTACGGTAACCCATCTAAAATACACAAACCAATAAAATTTAAAAATTTAAAATAAAAACTTAAATAAGTTTCTATGGACTTAAAAAAGAATTATTGTTAAATAAAATAACATTATCTACAGTATTGATGGTCGATTGACGTTTATACTATAAATTACTGTATAAACAATTTAAATTTATTTTAATTTAATTATTGATGTTTTAACCATAAGATAAAAATCTTCAAAATATGTTCAAATCAATAAATCCAGATTCTTATCGTCTTGTAAATGATTAAGTTCACTATTTCACAAATTATTTTTCAATTTTAGTAAAATATGAAAAGGTAAAAGAGATAATGTTGTGTTGCGCCGCTTGCTATTGTTTTTATTATTGTATTATTAGTTTATTGTTCTTTTATTATTATTTTCTTTGTTATTATTATTATGAGTTATTTATTATTTCTAAAAAGTGTTAATATTATTTGTAAGAAGTGTTATTTGTTAAGTTCTGTTGTGTTAAATTTTGTAGAAAGTGTGTTAAGTGAACCTGGCAACACTCAGTGCTATATAAACCTATAATAACCTACAGTGAAGTTAATCCATGAAGTTATAGTACTATGGAGAGGCCCTTCCCGTATATTGTTCTGTGAGGGGAGAGACCAAAACACTACCGGCCACGCCCAATATGCCCCACTGGCGACTTGCATTCCATAAGGGTTAGGGCAATTGAAAGGGTTTGTAATAAATGAAATAAATAAAGCATTAAAGTAAATAAATCACTAAAATAAAATAACAGCAGTATAAACCCTAGGAAGCCAAAATTTGAACTGATAAGAGGTTAATATACTGATAATACAGTTCACACCAAAATGGCTGCCTGTCCTGGCTATTGAGAGATAATCCCCCTCCACTCGTCTATAGCTCCATGAGTTAATCTAATTATAGATGTTTTGTTATGTTCTATGTATTCTTTTGTAATTAAAACCTCTGAAACAATATCAACCAGTTTGAGTCTACTGTAACGAATATTCACAACTAAAGAGGCTATTCATTGCAATATATTTACTATTTATTGTAATTTACAACTGTATATATTATATACAACAGGGAAATTTGAGAATAATGATTAAAATGTTGGAGCCCCACTGTCCAGTAAGTAAGTCTTTTAGATAAGTCTAGTAGATGTTGTAATAGTTGGATATGATAATATAAAATAAAGTTTTACCATATTCTCCTCTGACTGCTTCGTTACATTTTAATGTAGTTTGTAAACGGTATTTACTAGCGACAAATGCTATTTGACAAAAATATTCGCCATCACATTTCTGAAACTGTCGGAAAACTTTCGATTCGAGCAACACAGAGCTAAAGAGTGTTAAAAAATCACTGGTACTTGAAAGATGTAGGCGAAAAGTGACTTTTTTCATTCAAACCTATGTAGTTCTTAAGCGGAACGTCCTGGCTACAAATGTTACTTTACAAAAACTATTTTATTAAATTTCTAATGAGGAAACTGTCTTAAAATTTTTGATCCAAGCAACACCAACACAGCTACAGCGTCAAAATATTACATTTTGAGTGTGGAAAAACGTTATACTCTAGCTTGCAAGGATGACGCTTTAGCAAAAAAAAAAGTTACAAAACGGTTATCATATTGTAACTTTACGTTTAACTGTACGCTTTATGTTAAAAAATAAAACTATACATTTCCAGCTGATGACATATCCATGCCAAAAAATTGTCATTTTGAAAGGAATGGTATTTTAAAATAATATTTATTAATTCAGTATTGAATTCTCCTTTACAAATAAAAAATAAATCAATTATCGACTGTAATAGGAGTCCACTTATGCGAAGAGGCAGCAGTTTGCACTCCACCGGGCTAATGTCCAATTCCCTTTATTGCACACAAATAAATTTTCTTGAAAAAAAAAATTCAATTCGCTGATAAATATTCATGGAGGGGCGACCATATTTCCAAGGCCTCCTGAATAGGACACGGAACAAACTGAGCGGAACTATAATCGAGAGGGCATTGGGAATTAAATAAAAGCTTATCGCTGGCAGTAGATATTCAAATGGCCCGTGGACAGTAACTATATGGCCGGGGAATTATAAAACAGCATAGCTCTGTTTGTCGTCGGAGTTAGCGTGAGCTCCATTAGGCTAAATGTGCGGGGTCAATTCTCCCTCCCCCTACGGGTAATGTCCGGCTTTAGTTTTAATGGAGTCTTGGTCGGACCACCGAAGGTAAACACTCGGATTTATACAATGCCCTGCGAATGACACATGTAAATTTACGAGTATTCTAGGCTAAAATATATTACAATCTTTTATTAATAAACATAAATATAATATATAATTAATAATACAGGGTGTCCCAGACATAGTGTAAAAAATTGGGTAATACTGCGTGCTAAACGGGGTAGAATGGTTGTACTATGGAAGGATTGATATTTGGTTTGGGCTAAATCTGCAACATATGGAACATTAAGAACATCAACAACATTAAGATCTTTATGGATAAGTCTATTGGTGACAAAGTAAGGAGCATTGAGGATTTTTCGAAGGATTTTGGATTGTAAGGATTGAATAAGAGATGATTTGGATGGTTTAGTGGAGCCCCAAAGCTCAACTCCGTACGTCCAAATAGGTCTAATCACAGTCATGTATATGAGTCTTTTATAATTAATTGGGAGTTCTGAACGTTTTTCTAGTAAACGTTGAAGTAGTCTGTAACGACGGGAAGTTTCTTGTCGTTTTAGTCTTAACAACTTAAATGTAAATCTGTAAATTTTATTATTGCTAAAACTTCCTTTAACTATGAAGATGTTGTAGTTAATATCTGGTACATATCGCATCATAAGAATAATATTTATCTCCTATATACCGTACCGTAAGATGGTTGTAGTTAATATCTGGTACATATCGCATCATATATTTATCTCATATTAATAACAGTTCAATTAAAAAAAATTAAATTTTATTATTTATTTTAAGCTCTAGATTGCATAGGAAGTATCACAGTAACCTCTCTTGCAGATCAAGACTCGCCACCTATTGGTCGATTTTTAAACTTTACTACGCACTACATATTTAACGTTTTTATTTTTTAATTATTTTTTTTTTTATTATTTTTTTATTTATTTTTTTTTTTTAATAACAACTGAATTTAAAACCTGTAAATTTTAGTATCTCTAAGCCTTCAGAACTATTAAGACGGTGTAGTTAATATCTGGTAGAGATCGGTTTATTAGTTGTCGTGGTTTGTACTTTCATATAGCAGTATATACAGGGTGTCCCAGACATAGTGTAAAAAAAAAAAAAATGGGTAATACTGCATGCTAAACGGGGTAGAATGGCGCAGAAACTAGTTTCATATCTCAATATTTTAAGGAGATAGAATTTTTTTTGTTTTTATTTTTAAAATCTTTTTTTTTTTTCTGAAAAATGGCAGTTTTCTCTACTTTAGTTTAGCGTAGAAACAAAAGCGATGATATTTTCTTAATTAGCATTAAATTTTCTAAAATATGACATAGGTCTAGTTACTTTAAATTCTCTTTTAAAGGGCCTTTTAACGCGCAAAACACAAAACATTTATTAAAATTTAAATTTTTAATATTTTTTGAAAATTTCTCACTCCCTACTGGAGCACCCTAGAAGCCGTCAAATTTCCCCAAAACTGCAGAATTTAGTTAGCTTTTTAGTGGTGTAACTCATGATACAATTGCACTTCACCTTTTGAATCTACGAAAAGTTTTTCTGAAGAAAAACACGCTAGAGAATAAATACTTGATTGCTTCACGTACCTACTAGATTGAATAAATGTATTAGTTATTTTATCTCTTGTCCATATGCATGAGGGGTAAAGAGTTGTGAAGCTGGTAAGTCATCCCTCCCTCTCCCCCCCCCAAAAAAAATTTTTATTTATAGGGAGTTAGGGGGTAGACCCAAATTCTTGCTGATTACCTAAAGTTACATAAACGTACTTTTTTCTTTCTTTTTTTTTTTAAATATAAAAAATAACAATTTAGGATTATTTGAAGAAATTAAATACACCAACAGAAAAATGACATTTTATAATGTGCCTGCTACTCATTAGGCCAGACTATGATATCACGTACTGATTGGAATTAGTGGATTTATTTAGTTAGGCTTTGTAAACAATTATAATCCCACTGTTTGCAAAGGTCATAACAAGTTTTCCTCCCATTTCATGACTGCATCAATTGCCATTCACTCTTCTTCAGCCATGGAGTTCACTATAATAGAGTACGCAGATATGATTTTCGTCTACGGGTTCTACAATGGCAATGCGCTAGCAACTCAGCGGGTATCAAGCAAGCTAGTAATCAGCAAGAATTTGTGCCCCCCCCTTAACTCCCTATAAATAAGATTTTTTTTGGCTAGGGAGGGGAGGGAGGACCTTCACAATTCTTTACCCCTCATGCATATGGACAAGAGATAAAATAACTAATACATTTATTCAATCTAGTAGGTACGTAAAGCAATCAAGTATTTATTCTGTAGCGTGTTTTTCTTTAGAAAAGCTTCTCTTAGACTCAAAAGGTGAAGTGCAATTGCATTATGAGTTACACCATTAAAAAGCTAACTAAATTCTGCAGTTTTGGGAAAATTTTACGGTTTCTAGGGTGCTTCAGTGGGTAGAGAGCAATTTTCAAAAAATATTAAAAATTTAAGTTTTAATAAATGTTTATTATTTTGTGCGTTAAAAGGCCATCTAAAAGAGAATTTAAAGTAACTAGACCTATGTCATATTTTAGAAAATTTAATGCTGATTAAGAAAATATCATCGCTTTTGTTTCTACGCTAAACCAAAGTAGAAAAAACTGCAATTTTTCAGAAAAAAAAAAGATTTTAAAAAATAAAAACAAAACAAATTCTATCTCCTCAACAGATTGAGATATGAAACTAGTTTCTGCGCCATTCTACCTCCTTTAGCATGCAGTATTACCCAATTTTATTTTTTACATTATGTCTGGGACACCCTGTATTATTAATTATATGTTATATTTATGTTTATTATTAAAATATTGTAATATATTTTAACCTAGAATACTCGTAAATTTACATGTGTCATTCGCAGGGCATTGTATAAATTCGAGTGTTTACCTTCGGTGGTCCGACCAAGACTCCATTAAAACTAAAGCCGGACATTACCCGTAGGGGGAGGGAGAATTGACCCCGCACATTTAGCCTAATGGAGCTCACGCTAACTCCGACGACAAACAGAGCTATACTGTTTTATAATTCCCCGGCCATATAGTTACTGTCCACGGGCCATTGGAATATCTACTGCCAGCGATAAGCTTTTATTTAATTCCCAATGCCCTCTCGATTATAGTTCCGCTCAGTTTGTTCCGTGTCCTATTCAGAGGCCTTGGAAATATGGTCGCCCCTCCATGAATATTTATCAGCGAATTGAATTTTTTTTTTCAAGAAAATTTATTTGTGTGCAATAAAGGGAATTGGACATTAGCTCGGTGGAGTGCAAACTGCTGCCTCTTCGCATAAGTGGACTCCTTCTATTACAGTCGATAATTGATTTATTTTTTATTTGTAAAGGAGAAATCAATACTGAATTAATAAATACTATTTTGAAATACCATTCATTTCAAAATGATAATTTTTTTGGCATGGATCTGTCTTTAGCTGGAAATGTATAGTTTTATTTTTTAACGTAAAGCGTCAATATGATAACCATTTTGTAACTTTTTTCTTTCTTTCTTTTTTTTTTTATTAAAGCGTCGTCCTTGCAAATTAGAGTATAACGTTTTTTCACACTCAAAAATGTAATATTTTGACGCTGTAGCTGTGTTGGTGTAGCTTGGATCAAAAATTATAAGACAGTTTCCTCATGAGAAATTGAATAGAATAGTTTTTGTTAAGTAACATTTGTAGCCAGGACTATGTAGTTCTTAAGCGGTAGTTAAGAACTACATAGGTTTGAATGAAAAAAGTCACTTTTTGCCTACATCTTTCAAGTACCAGTGATTCTTTAACACTCTTTAGCTCTGTGTTGCTCGAATCGAAAGTTTTCCGACAGTTTCAGAAATGTAATGGCGAATAGTTTTGTCAAATAGCATTTGTCGCTAGTAAATACCTTGACATTGATGTCTGTGAAATCCTGCCCAATTCGTAACTAAAAAATTATCCAAGCTAAATATTAATTTACGTATTCTTAATGATAAGTCTATGGGACAGAGTGGTACTTATCTTTAAATACAAATTTATTCTGTGGGAATCGTTTCTTAAACCTACGAAAAGAAATATATGTTTATAGCTCGCCAATATATTGCTCAAAACATCACAGAGTAGAAACAATTAAGGCCAAATGTATACTAATGAAATAATTTAAACTTATGGAATACAGTATTGTAAATTAACTAATATTATGAGGATAGTAAACTAGTGATCAAGATGTTGGGATGTAATTGGACAATTCCACACCTTCCCAACTCAAACATTAGTTTCCATATTACGGTAAAACTTATTCGACTCAAGCGAACTCTGACCACACTTTCTCCCATGAGTATTACAACAATGAAGTTGCTCCGCCAGTTCCTAGTTCATAATTCTGGCATTTTAGGAAACGTATTATTATTATTATTTATTCTATCTATATCTAGTATTATTAATTTTATTTAACAAAAGATAAATAATATCCATATAATAATTAATGTTCGCCTTTTTCGTCATCTCTGGATGACATATCATCGAACCGTGGCTGGCCAGAAATCGATGACGTCACCCCATCACCATAACACCAATTACACCTTAATCCAGATAAGTTTAATTTTAATTTCCGTAAACGTTTAAGGCATCCATTCTATTAATATATCCTTCACGTCAGTCGATTGGTTTTTCAGATTTTATTCAATTTTTGGATTGATAAATTATTCGCCACTTCTATTGGATATTTTTATTTTATTTTTTTTATTCGAAGACCAGTTTCGAATGTTAAATAGTCGTTATCAGTTCTAAAAACATACGAAAAATTCAATATATCAGTACATTGCAACACAGATATATAGATATTTTTTGGAATTTTAAATAAATATGTTTTATTGAATGAATATTACAAACCTGACCAAACAGCTCTCACCACACATTACAGGCAAACAAAACATTCTTTTAAATTTGATTCCCCTAAAATTATTCACCGTGAACAAAACAATTTTAAAAGAAATACTAAAGAAATGATAACCATAGAAAAATTTAAAAACCGCGCAATAAACAAAAAATCAGACGTTCTATATCTTAACAACTGTTATTCCATTTGAATCTTAACACCTGTTATTCCAATACATTCAGACCAATAATATAAATTTACATTAATATACATCATATTAATCATTCATCCATTGATTAATATACACCGAAATATTTTGTACCTGCATCTTGGGAATACCATCCAGTACGTTTAACTTAATTTTTCCTAGGGAAATCCCCATAACCTTTGTGACTGTTTTTCCAAATTCCCCCAGGTTAGTTGTGTACATGAATTGTTAGAATTTAGTTAGTCTATACCATATCTGCCATATATATATATAGCTAAATAAAATGTTCGCGGGGCTGAGTTTTTAAAAAAGAGGATTTTATTGAAGTACATACATTATATCAAGCAAAAGCACAAACTTAAAGCCTATTACAAAACTTCGTGGAACAAACTGACATCATAACGGGTAGAGGCAGAGTGTCACCGACGAAGGTGGGGGTGCCCCTTTTATACAATTATCTAGGAGAGGGGATAGTGTACATTTATTTATTATTCCTTAATACCATTGGGTTTCTATAACTTCTCCCCCCCCCCAAGTTCCGAGGTCTCCGATGGAACAAATATCTTAGTGTAAATAGGTAAGATTCTATACAATAAAAAATAAAAGGTTTGGACCTTATACATTTCTCAATACCTTTTACACTAAGTCATAACATTGCAATAGATAATATTCTATAAACAAAAGGGATTGGACCTTATAATTTAAGTTTATACAAAAATAAAAGGATTATAACTTGTGTACTAAGTTTAGGATTTGTACTGTCTATAGTTTTTAAATAAAAAGATTAAACTCTGTACTGAAATACAACTATCAGCTTCCTATAAACAAAAAGGATTAGACTTTGAACTTCCTGTTTATGAAGTCCGGATCTGTACACTTGCAAAATAAAAGGATTAAACCTTGCCCATCTCTTAATATTAACAATAAGCTTAAACTATAAAATGTTTATACATTACAAAATTCCTTACATGCTAAAGTACAATTTTTCCTAACAACTAAAAGATAACAGAATATTTCTTAATACTAAACAATACATTTTAATATCAATACATTATTTAAACAAAAAAGGAAAATAAAATAAGAGTCTTTGAATTACTTTCTTCTATTACAAATACTACTTTTAAATTCAAATAACACAATTAAAATTAAAATATTTTAAATCAGAAATAATAATTCAAACACTCTTCTAATTACAATTAATAATAATTTCAAAATAAAATATACCTTTCTCAATGATCAATCAAAATAATATTTCAAGACAAAATAATAGTATCTTAATATTTATTATAGTTCTCCAAAATATTAATTACAAAATAAATCAAACAGAATATTATCGTGAAATAAAATAATGCTTTGAATGATCTTTTACATTATTAACATGGAATATAATATTTTACAAACAAAATACAAAAGTCCGACTTTATTAAAATAAAACTACAGCATTGTCAGTTTAATACAGATAATTCTTTTCAATATAACATAAACATTACTCCTAATATCATTATATTTATTATATTTAAAATAAAAGATTTTTTAAGACATTTTAATATTGTTTAAATAAAATTAAATATTTTTAATCAGAATCATTATCTGAGTCATTGTTATCCGAGACATCCGAAATATTTACGCGAATGGATTCATTATCGTCGTCTGAAATATATTGTTTCTTTTTTCTCTTTTTTTTCTAGTGGGGGGGGTTTTTTAATATTGTCAATATGGGTTTTAATCGGTCTCTTATCTTCACTAGTACATTTACTTTTTTTAAATTTGTCTCTACTTTTATTTTCGCTTGGGTATTTTTCAAATATTCTGTATCCCCTAATTGTTTCTGAATATCTAAAGGGTCTTCTCTATTTTTATTTAATTTTTCTGTCCTTGTCTCTTTTTTTTGTCATTTATTTTAGATCTAATTAATTTATGTAATAACTGTTGGTCCTTGTGATATTTTAATACGTATTGTTCCGTCAGGTCGGTGTTTTCGTCTGACTCTAATCTGGAGGTTCCGAAAGTAATTTCATTGGGCGTTAATTTTAATTTATTATTTAAGGTATTATTGTACGCTATTACCGCTAATCTTAATTTCTGCTGCATAGAACATTTATCTTTTTCTTTTCCTATTATTCTCAATAATTCGTTTAGGGTAGAGTGGACTCTGTTCAATAATCCCAAAGAGTTTGAGTGGCTGGCTGAAGTATAATGTAAGGTAATATTATTTTCTTCACAAAACTGTTTTACTAAATTATTTTTCATTTCCGTCCCTTGGTCTAATGATATTTGTAGAGGTGTGGGAAAGTATGTCATATAGTTAGTCAGTGCGTTACAAATATTAATTGCGTTCTTTGATTGTAGGGTTTGAGCAAATAAATGTTTCGAAAATGTGTCTACTGCTGTGAAAATTATTGCGTTGTTAAAATTAAAAATGTCAATCATTAATTCCTGAAACGGTCTTTCTGGTGTAGGTGTAATTTGAAATTTGGTCTTTATAGGTTTTCGGTCATATTTCGTAACTTTACAAGTTTCGCATTTATTAATATACTCGGCTATTTTATTTTGCATCCCTGGAAAATAATATTCTTTTTTAAGTTTTTCGAATGTTTCGTTTATACCCCTATGCTTTGTTTTGCCTAAATGATAATTATCTATAATTTCTATTTGTTCATTCGGGTTTTCGACGTCATTTACAATTTGTTTATATTTTTTTTTTCAATTTAACCGATGGATATTCCGTTTCTATTATTTGCTGTATTGTTCTAAAATAATCGTCATATAAATTTTCGGTTATTTCGTTAGGTGATTTACAAATTATCCCGTATGTTTTATTAGGTTCGAGTATTTGTTCTAATAATGAGGCGATATCTGATTTAGCATAAATGTTTAATTCGTATCGGCGTTTCCCAAATGGTTTAGTGAAATTAATTTTTGTATTTCCCCTTTTTATAATTATTTGATTTTTTTCTATGTTTATACATTTTTCGGGTTCACAAATTCGTACTTGTTCGTTACTAGATTCCTGGGAATGGATGGTCTCTAAATCGTCTTCCGGTGGTACTTCTAAGTCCTCTATTATCGCGTCATACTCGGAATTGTTTTCGTCCGCTATTTCCTGATTTAATAATTCTTCGACGTCCATTTCCTCCACGTCGCTATTATGATTCAATTCGTCGCTTCCCCTGGAAAGTGCATCGGCCACGTAATTTGTTTTTTTTTTTCCCTGAATGTGTTTAACTTCGAATTCAAATTCTTGTAATTTCCAAACCCACTTCATTATGCGCGTGTTACCATTTTTCATTGAAAAAATCCACGTTAAAGGTTTATGGTCCGTGCATAAAAGAAATTTTGTACCGTATAAATAAGGCTTAAAGTGTTGGGTTGCCCATACTACCGCTAGTAATTCTTTTTCTATTGAACTATAATTTAATTCCGCATTTTGTAATACTCGGGACGCGAATGCTACTGGGTGTTCTATTTCATTTTCGTCTTTTTGTGAGAGCACGGCTCCGATGGCTTTATTACTGGCGTCTGTAGTTAATATAAATGGCCGTTCCCAATCCGGATAATTTAAAATTGGTGTGTTACTCATCATTTCCGTTAGGGTTTGACATGCTTCTTTAATTTCCTTTGTGCCATAAATTTTTTGTTTTTAATGAATTAGAAAATCGGTCTGGTAATTTTTGCGTAATTTTTAATAAACTTCCTATAGTATCCCGTCATGCCCAAAAAATTGTCTCGTCGTCTTTTCATTACGCGGAATGGGGAAATTTAAAATTGCTTCTATCTTTTTCTCGTCTGTTTTTTAATCCGTCCGTGGGGTTACGATGTAGCCTAAAAAGTTCAATTCGGTTTTAAAAAATTCGGTTTTATCTAGTTGTATTGATAGGTTATGTTCTTTTAGGGCTTCAAATACTCTTTTTAAATCTTTTTAAATGTTCTTTTTTTTTTTTTTTTTTATGTTGACTTTGTCTTTGTTGTTTGGTTGACTTCAATATCTCTTTTATTTATCTTTGAGAATGTTATTTGTCGTTTTTTTTGAGTAGACTATTATATCGTCGATGTAAATCATAGAATTGGGGATATTTTGTATCATCATCGTCATCGCTCTCTGAAAGGTTGGGGGTGCATTACACAAGCCAAAAGGCATACGTAGAAAACTCAAAATGCCCATTTTCGGTGGAGAACGCGGTTTTAGCTATTGAATCTTTATCCATTTCGATTTGGTGAAATCCCGACGCGAGGTCTATGGTGGAAAATATTTTCGATCCCTTTAGTCTATTTAATAAATCTTCGATATTCGGTAGGGGAAATTTGTCTTTTACTGTAGCCTGATTTAGTTTCCTGTAATCGATCACCATTCTAATTTTTTTCTGTCCCGACGCGTCTGATTTTTTCGGTACGATCCAAAGCGGAGAATTATACGGCGATTTGCTAGGTCTTATGATATTACTTTTTAATAGTTTTTTGAACTTCATCATTAATTTGTTTTTTAAATGTTCCGGGTAACGGTAATTACGCGTATAAATTGGATTTTCATTCGTTGTTATTATTTTATGTTTTATTAACCCTGTTGATTTTAAATTCTCGTCGTCCCTTTTTAATACTTCGCCATGTTGGCTAATAATTTCGATTAATTCCTCCTTTATTTCCGGACTAATATGTTCGTGGCGAATTAAGTTTTTAATTTCGTTTTTATCATTAATAAAAAATAAGTCATTTTCTAATTTGAATTTTTTCTTTTTAAATTTTAATTCATTTTTTTCTAAATTAATTTTTAATTTTAGTTTTTCATTGTCTCGTAGCCCAATAAAATATTAAACCTTTCGCTAAATGGAAATATTAAAAATTTGACTTTTTGATAATTCCTATCAGGGGCATTAGGTCAATTATCACGCTTTGTGATCCTTCCGCCGTTCCGGTAGGTGTTCGAATTGCAAAATCCTCTTTAGAAAATTTCCGAGAAATGTGGAATGTGATCGGGGTGTATATAATTTTTTGTGGCACCCGTATCAATTAGCCATTTATTTCCCATACTATCAGTTTAAGTTCGGTAAATCGTTATTTAAGTTCAAGTCATGAATTTCTATTTGTTTTATATCCTGGTTATCTATTTCTTTATCCGGTTTAGAATTTAAATTGTTTATATCCGGTCCGGAGGTCTGCTTGTGCTCGGGCCTAATTCTAAAAAATGATCCTGTCTTTTTCTAATGATTCTATACGCTCTTGTAATAATTTTATCTGTTTTATCCTTTTCCTCTTCTATCGCGTGTACTCTATTAGAAACGGTTCTCATTGAAACAGTGTTGGAGTCTATTTGGGGTTGCTGATAATTTTTGTTGCCTAAAAATTTCTGGAGGGCGGTTTATTAAAAAAATCTATGTTGTGACTGGGGGTCCCCACGGTTGATTATAAATCGGAGTAGTATATTCAATAGCTTGCTGTTGTGGCCGGAAGTTATGTTGGTGTTATTGTTATAAGAATTAAAGGTTGGACTTGTTCATGCTGATACGGTCGGTATTGTTGAGGATTATTGTACGACGCATATTGCTCGCGGTGATACTGATGGGGTCGGTTGTAAATTTGATAATCATGGTGGTTGTTAAAGTTTGGTCGGTACTCTTTGTTTTTAAAATTATTTTCGAAATTTTTCTTATATATATATATGTATTGTAAGTAGTTTCACACTCCTCTATATTCTGTAATTATATATGGGTGATTTCAATATTTCGGAACAATTCCAATAAAAAAAAATGTTCACTACATAAAACATGTAAATTGATCTTTTTTTTCACAAATTGTTTCTCTAAGGTGTGTGAAATAAGCCAGTGAAGTGGACATACATAATCTGCAATATTTCTACATATATTTAATGAATAATAACTATTAAAATCTAAGGAGTGAGTTGGGATCTAGGGAGTGAACAAACCACGACTAGGTTTTGAGTTTATTTATTATCAAGGGGGTGGGAAAATATCATATTTATTACATTTAAGAAAAGAAAAGCGAAATTAACGAAGTATGTATATTATAAACTTGGGGAGTATACACGAATTACATTTTCAGCATTTTAGGTACGTACTGTCACATCTGCTTTAAAACGTTCAATCTAAATTTTAAAAATACTAAAGTTATATGAAATTGCACTTAATAACGACAGTTCTATTAACTTTTAAACAATAAAACCTAAATAGATTGTAAATGATAAATAAGCTACGAAATAAAGACTATCACATTAGGTATTAAATAAAATACGAGTATATTAAAAATATTGTTTTGATAAAAATAATGTTCCTTGAACTTTCATTATAACTAATTAGGAGGGTGTAACGTTTAAACATTAAATAAAAAAATGTAGGCTGTACGTTTAAAAAAAAAAACATTAACGACCAGCATTAACTGAATTCGTTGGTTCCTCTTGGGCTGATGTTAATGGTCCGGCTGTGCTGAATGCCTAGAAATTTCCCACATTTCATGGTATGAGAGGGAGAAATCAAGAAATTTATTTTCATAGAAGCAGATAAGCGCTAAAGCAATTTAAGTTCAAATATAATACGATATCTTCACTCAGTTGTAGGGAATGAATTGTAGGGAGTGAGTTGCTTGGGAGTGAGTTCTAACCAAAAAAACGTTGGTATCACGTAATATGGTGGCCTATTTGAAAAGTAAAACATGGTATCTATTGTTTTTTCAGGAGTGCTTTGAATTTATCTTGACTTACAAAAAAAATATAATGTTTCCAATGGATTGCTACACCTTAGGGAGTGAGGATGAATTAAAATACGGTACTTACCGAGCGGAGTCAATGCAACTCCATTTGTCTACCAATGAACTCAGCATCTTGAAACAGATGGCAGTAGACAGGTCTACCAGAAATAGCGTTGCCCAATACAAAACACCACTCAAATTTTCCTTTTAAAGAGTGATGGAGGGATTTTCAAAAATAATTTAGAGGGTTGTGACACTTCTTCATGATGGTGTATATCGTGCTAAGAAGGCTAAATATCAATCACAAAATTATTTTTGGATACAAAATAGAAAACAATACCCCTTCATATTTTCAAACTAGAAAATAAGCGTAAGAGAAGGCCTTAAATATTTTCAAAATGCAAGCATTTTCAAGTTGTGACAACCTAGGGAGTGAGTAAATGCTATACATAAACGTCAATTACTCCGGTAATATATGTAGATATGTCATTGTTGGGAGTCCATAATGGTACATTGGGTGTTTGGCTATGTAAACTAAAATCTAAATTTTATGTTCAGCACAATTTTCAAAATACCTTTGTGACTTAAATTGTACCGAAATTTTGAAATCACCCATATATTTTTATTATTCTAGCACATGTTGTTGTTATATACTTGTATTGTAGCTTTATGTTTTTAAATAACTTCTATAACTTATATATGTTATTGTAACATGTTTTATCACTGTAGGGCTTGATTATGAGAACAATATAGTCTCGAATCGTCGCCAAAATAGTTGTTTTCATTTATTGACTGAGCCTCAAGAACCTTACTAATCATATATATGTGTATGTATTTTAAATTGTATTTATAATTTTATATTATATTTGGAATATTAGTAAGTTTACTTTTATGGCAAATATGACCCGGCTAGCATAAAGTTTTAGACAAGCTTATCTGGGCTTTAATGAGCCGTCCCCAGCAAAGCCTATAGTTGTAAATTTTTAACATGTAATATTTAAGTTGTAATATTTTTAACATGCTTAAAATAGTGCGTCTTCTACATTTAAAGAGTTGTTGCTGATCAACAGCTTAGGGAAATAATTATCTACTAAAAACAATATATTAAAAAAATACTATAATATAATATGATGTTATGTAGAAATACATAAGTTGAGAAATGGTTATGATTTTCTCACAAAACATTGCTGTTTCAGCACAATTGTTTACCTGTTTTCAATATTTCTTGAAATTCTGAAACGGATGAAGTAAGGCCACGAAAAATATTTTTACCGATTTTAAAACCTAGAATTATTCAGTTAAAGGAAGAACACTGAGTTGTAAAAACATTTTTTAAAACGAATTTCCCTGAAATATAAGAAAAGAAGGGACCCAGAACTAATGGCTACCTTTAATAGAAAAGTCCGTAAAGCAGCTGCAGCTCCTTCTAATACTGGGAGTCGTAAAAGTGGAATGTTTGTTCGGATCTATTTGTATTTGTATTTGTATCCCGCCCAGCTGCCTCCATTTATTGTTTTATTTTTCCTCTTCTTTTTATTACATTTATAAATTAGACTAAAATATTTCTCTTTCTTAATAAATATGGAAATTCTGTTCCTCTGTTTCTCGGCTCTAAAATACTTTATTAGTTCGTATTCGATTTGGTACTAGCATGGCTGTGAAAATATACTGTTAATTTACATGACTTCAAACATATGATTTTAAACTCAAAAATAATACTTTTTTCTAATGTTGGTTTCTCAGAAAAATAGTTAGATGCTGACGTAGAAAAATATTTATGTAAATAACATGGTCTATAAAAGTCTCAAATAATGGGATACTGAAATTAAAATTAGATTTTAAATACTGACATTAACCCTATTCTTATTTTTATATACTAAAAACTATATACTTTTTTTTTAATTTTAACAATTATCATTCAAGTCAAAAACATTAAAACTCATTACCCAATCACTCTAGTATATCAATAACGTAACATTACTCACAGAATTACACATACCCAAAGTACAAACTCACATCCAGATTTCATACAAAAGACTTCACGACAAACTCTACGGACATATCAACAATTGCCAGAGAATACCCGAAGAAGACTAAAAAGAAGCCTGTTGAGAGATCTACTCCGTTATAATTGATTAAATACTATGTTTCATGTTAGGAGTAAGTTTCGCTGGGTGCTGACCTCCATGCCTGACATGCCAATTATCTTGCATACAATCATCACATCTTCTTCTTGTCACAGTTGTAGATTTAAAAATTAAAGAGAAAAAATAATTATAATTTTTTTAATTAGTATGAAATGTCTGAATAAAACAAAAAGGGGAAAATTTCAAATAAAATTGTTATCGTTTAACGGTAAGAAAATGAAGAATTGGTCATCTAATATAAAACAATAATAAAATTTTATTTCGTTTTATCACTTTTTGTGTGTACAAAATTACTCTCCTTTGAAAATAAACAATACAATCATTGAGGTAAGCAAAACAGAATAAGGCACCTAAGGGCATATACGGTCAACAGGATTAGGCTTTTTAAATTGAAAATTTATTTTATACAGAAAACGGAATCACAGTTAAGCGAGAAAAAAAATATAAAACATGAGAAAATATAAAACAGCCAAGAGGCAATCCCAAAAACATGTTTTTGATTGACCAATTTTTTTTTATATATATATATATATATATATATATATATATATATATATATATATATATATATATATATATATATATATATATATATATATATATATATATTTGTGTCTTTATACTGTACTTTCTCAGAAAACTAATGTCTTACATTCACCCTCATTGTATGTGCATACCATTGTGCTTTTATTTCAATTTTTTTTTTAAACTAATTAATTATTTAAATATACATCTACAAACTTAAATAGTTTAACTTTGAAAATAAAGTTCAACATGATGGATTTCATTATTTAAAAAAAGAAAGAAAAAAAATTAAATACACGCTATAATTAATATTCATTTTCGAATATTGCGTCTTCTGCCCAATAATATCCTATAAGTTTTTTTATATCATCTCCTCACTTAATTGTACACTTCTCAAGATGATGATTATGATGATGGCTTAGAGTTCCACTGAACGAACATTTTCTTAATATATTCCTCATCGATGTTGCCTGCACTGCTTAGCCCTGCGTCTTGATGTTTCAACACAGGTTGAGGAGATATGACCCTTATTTTATTGGCCCTAGGATTTATTATCTCATCCGTATTATTCTCTGATTCAACAAACTATATGATCCTTTTAGTGTGGTTTTCCGAAGAACTGGCTGACATTAAAATATATTAAAATAAGATCATCTGACTAGTATGCAGATACTCAATAATACTTTAACAGGAATATTTTCCTGAGTAGCAGACTTATAAACATACTATGAGTGAAATATCTGCCTCTGAAACAGGCAAGGTTCTAGAGAAAACACGTTTCCCTGAACTGAGAAGAATTCGAAGCAGAATTCAAACTTTTAAACTGCAGGACAGATGTTGACTGAACAAGAACGAGTATAGTCCACCACCACCCAAGCTCAAGGGCTATGGGATTTAGCGGTAATTGAATAAACTACACCTGCCTGGTTGGCAGATATTCCCACTTAAGGGTTAGGTATCTCGTTCATGATTACGTTGTTTCTCACACGAAGGACAAATTTTAAAACCTGAGATTGTGTACATATCCTCATTTAATTCGACACTATATACAGGACCCTTCGATAAATAACTGAACCACAATAGTCAAAATCTACCGAAAAAATTATGTTAAAAAGAAGTTTAATCGAATAAAGTTTTCGAGTTAAGAGTACTTATTTCCAAGTCCCAGTATTAATTATACAAAGATTCAGCAGTATACCAGATTCAGCGTTATCGATCCGAAAGTGATAAAACAAAGTTAGCCAAATGGAGTTTTCAATAAAAAAAAAATATATATATATATACAATTATAAATATTATAAAACATAGCAACTATGTTCTTATTAAGTTAATAATTAATAAGATTATACTAGAATACAATAATTACACGTAACGGGATCCTTTGAAGCAACTGCTAATATCTGCACAACACGAGCCTTGAATCCATAACGCGCTGTCGACAACACTGCCCTAGACCGGAAATTAGTTTTTGCTGAGGGATTTGGTTGGCAGTGCACTTGTAGTACAGGCGGCTTTGTAACGGTGAGTGGGCAAACTTCAATCAGATTTCCGTAAAATTCATTAAAAAAAGTAACAGTTTGGAAACTTTTTTTTCCTAACTGATTTGATTCTTTATCCCTCTACCCTTTACGCAGTCATTAACTTTTGGATCAATAAAAAGAAAAAAAGTTTTTTTTTTCAAACCAAACATGTAAGATATGCTTATATGTTTTCTTTAAAAGTTTTATAATCTAAACACACTTTACATACAAACGAAGTCCAAAATCACCTTAGCTCTAACTTTACGAAATAATCCAATGAATATGAGTTTTCTTTTTTCAAACTCATATCACGATCCTTTCAGAATGGTGTCACGGATCGCTGATATAAATTTCTAAAATTCCCCATAACGTAATTTTACTGTTCATCTTAAGCCCTCGACTAACTTGAAATAGAATACATATCAAAAACCAACAACAGCTTAACAGGCGCTTGATATTATTGTCTACTTAGAAGGGGGAGGACACACTCAGTCTCTCACGGATCTTGTTAGCAATTTTTTTGGAGGTTCCTGGTCAAAAAATATTAGACACGTATTTTGCCGTTCCGACCAATGGGCCCTAGAAGCCGAGAAAAAAAATAAAATAGCATTAAACTAATTTATTTTATATTTCGAGTTTAAAAAATGATATTGACATGATTCTTGCACCAAGATTTTTATTTTTTATTGCGAATTTAAGAAAAAATACAGCCGCTCCATAGATTTTGGGTTAGTTTAATTAAATTCTAAAAAAATGATTAGATTTTGAAGCAAACAACCTCTATAGATTTTTTAACACAAAAATTGACGTAAGATTCTAATTTAGCACCCTCAAAAACATTGAAAACGTTTATTCAATAAAAACAAAAAATATAATTTTTCACCCTCTTCGAGGGGAAGAAATTTTTAAAACGATCGGTTTCATTCCTTTAAATAGCTAATACCTTGTCACGCAATTGATTCTTTGGAATCGCTGGAAAGAGGAGAGCCTCAGCTTTCTTTTGATGTATATTAATGTAAATTTCGATCAACTAACCTATTCAAAAAATTGGGAAATCCAAAAAACATATTTATTTTTAACTTGAGTTTGAAACCAGATAGGAAAATGAACCCAAAGACATTGCAAGTGTATTACCACCCTATATTTTGAATAAAAAAATGAAGTTGATACGTTAAACCGTCGAAGCGTAATTCATGTTTGTTTTTTTTTCCAATTTAAACAAAAATTGCCTACTATTTGGTCAGGCAAATTTTGAAGCTTACGAATGTTTATTTTTATTTTTGGATGAAATTTTGTATTTAAGGGTTCTTTTTAATGCTAAATTCGAATCCGATGTCGGTTCTTGTGAAAATAGTATATTGAACGTAGTTAAATGAAAAAATGATATTTTTTGTTTTAATTTAATAAACGTTTTTCAATGTTTCTGAGGGTGCTAAATTAGAATCTGACGTCAATTTTTGTGTGAAAAAATGTATAGTGGTAGTTTGCTTGAAAATCAAATCATTTTTTTTGGAATTTAATTAACCTAAACCAAAATCTATGGATCAACTGGAATTTTCCTTAAATACTCAATCAAAAATAAAAATCGTGATGCAAGAATCATGTCGATATCATTTTTTAAACTTGAGATATAAAATATTTTAATTTAATGCTATTTTATTTTTTTTTCTTGGCTTCTAGGGCCCATTGGTCGGAACGGCGAAACATGTGTCTAATATTTTTTGACCAGGAACCTCCAAAAAAGTTGCCAACAAGATCCGTTAGAGACTGAGTGTGCCCTCCCCTTGTTAGTTGACAATCACCACTAAAATAGCATAACAAAATACTAACAAAACTGTTTTGGAGTTCTGAAAAACCCACACACTGTCATAAAATACAAGCAGTACATTCAGAAATACTTTAAGATACGACTAATTACATATAACTTCTATTCTCCGTTTTGGTTATCTCTGGTTAAATCAATATTATTTTAAAAAAAGAGTAAAATTATATTGAAATATATTATTCACGAGATGCAGAGGGGATAATCCTAAATCAATTTAAAAATGTAAATAAATACAAACCAAAGACATTTATAAAGACCCTATACCAAGGACTTTACCTAGACTATCTGATAACAGAAAATCCTTATAACTGACTGATATGGCAGAAAATCAAATGATAATAGATTTATTTTACTTAGGATATAAAATAAACCATAGGACAATTTTTTTTTTTTTTTATTCTTTTATTAATTGAAATTTACAACTGTATTAATAAAAATACATTTAGTAAATATGCTGTAAACAATGCAAAATAATGGCATGATTAGAACTTGTAGAGGAACTACCCATTGGTAGTACTCTAATGAATATTTACAGAAGAAGATCACGAGGCCATCTTCTTTTCAGACGCCTCGGAGGATTGCCAGGAATGGAATGGGAAGCAAGTTGTGCTACAAGTGGATTTGGATGGGGAGTAAGTTTATTATGAAAGGATCGGTATCTTAGAACAATTTAAAATACACATTTAATTTCTACTAAAGTTAGATAAAGTGCATATATGGTATATCTGTCAACCAAGTGAATAAGCAGTCAAGTCGAAATATTTAAATGTGTTAAATGTTTGTGTGATGTAAAACTGGCATGGAAGACAACAGCCAACTTAGGCGCCAGGATCATCATAGTAGTAACCAATCTTAAAATGCTGGGAAGGCAAAACAAGATCCTTCCATTCCGATTGTTATTCGCTTGTTTTGTTTGTATTAACAAATGGAGGATATGAAAAAAAAAATGTATAAAAAAAAAGTGTAGTGTTTACTTTAAATAATTATTTTTCTAAGTTATCATCTTACTAAAACACTTATTTACAATGATAATACAAACAGAAAACACATCCATATTTCTTTTTAGATACTTAACTCATTTTGGTCGGAATTCGACTTAAATCCGTAATCACTAATGACAGTCACACATTTTAATGTGAATCTTTTATATAAATAAATTTAAGAAATTTACAATAGTCAAGACACAAGTAAATTAAGAGTCTTAGAGGAATAGGAGATGAGCGAGATTCGAATGTGGGAAGAGAAGGTGTCAAATGCAGCAGTCTAATGGAAAACGAAATAGAGATCGGTAGGACTAGGGCGTGTCTTGAGCGAGAGAAATTCGGATTTAAACTGATGAAGTTAGAATAAGTATGAATGCTATTTGGGATATGTAATAAATATGTGAAAGAGGAAAATTACACTTGCAACGGTGTTAAGGGAAAATCCACTTCAAATTTTCGCAGTATTGTGAAATATGACTATGTATGGGGGAAACCGAAAAAAAATCAGAGTTGGAAGCTCGTTGTTTTTTTTCTCACCTCAGCAATATATACCTAATACGAACTTTCTAAACCTGCAATTGTTATAAACGCTTTTTTGAATGATATTAATCAGACCTAAATGAGTATTAATTGTTAAACTAATGATTCAATTGATATCTCCTATGCCCAACTCTTGCATTCTAAATGAACTTGTTTATTTCACAAACGAAAAAAACCTTATTGATCATTATCTCCTTTACGTTGTCGATATCATCTGAAATGGATTTCTATCGTTCAAACTCTTAATCCTGTTTCTCAATTTTTTCCTGATAATCCTCTAAGCGATCTGAAAAGGAGATTATGTTCCTCCGGGATATGCTAGCAGAGGACTGTGATTGGAGTGCTGCAACTGTGTAGTTCCTTCAGGAGTTACTGTCATGTTTTATTAATCAGATGGGACATTTACTTACTGCTTTAGTGATCCACAGAATTAGTGGGTCTCTATAGACTTGGAGGATTAAGTCTAGAAAGCTTGAGATACTAAATTTCATCAATGCTATTCGACATGTACCTTTGGCTTGATAACTCATTACTGCAATATACCACTCAACTACTGGAGTAATGAAAACTGTGGAGGGTCTTAGTGAGAAAGAAAAAAAAAATATATTTGTTGTGAATATCTTTTAAAATATTTGTAAAACATACCGACATATACATATCGAACGATTTTTGTAAAATATACCTTTATAAGTTTATAAAGTCGAAATGAGAATAATTCATTGAAAAAAAAATATATACAAAATAAGTAATCATAGAATAAAATTAGGGATTTCAGTCGATAACACATCTAAACCTAAGTTTGTAAATGATTATAAATAATAGCTCCAATTTGATTTTCAAACGTTAGAACGTGAGCATGAAAATTAGAATATTTTTCTAGGAAAAACAAATTGAAGAAATTAAGAAAGAAAAACAACAGGGTAGTCGTTTTTTAAAAATCTGTAACATATATGAAATCTTTCAGAATTTGATCGAACAAGAATAAAAAATAGTCAAAGGGTATTAACAACATTTCAACAGTTTATTCGAGGGGTCCATAAGAATAAAAGAGCGACGTTTTTCAAAACAGGAAAATACCTAGATAAACTGCTTTAAGAGCGAACATTGAGACAGAAACGAAACTGACGAAGTTAGGAAAGAAAATATATTTATGACATTGAAAAATCTATTAGTTTCAACAAGTATTCCCCTTTGTTGAAACTAATAGATTAAAAAAAAAATAGAATTCGATTTCAAAGAATGGAATAGTACATATTCTGCTGATGAAGCATTGGATTTAATTATGAATTCGAAACTTTCAAAGGAAGAACTACGGCAAGAGACATAAGAGAGAGAGACAAATATGATCAGACTCAATCACTGATTAATTGAAATATTTACAACCATTTTCTATATTTTGAAATTCTAGTGTGAAATCACCATTATTTTTTATTTATTTATGGAAAATTTTTTTCTTTTTTTTATATCAATTCATTTAAATATACAACTGTAAAAATATATACATCAAGTAAATGAGCTGATAATGACTACAAAAATATGTCAAAACTTGAAAAGAACTACTCATCAGTTGCACTTCAATAAAGATTCTCCAGTAGATCTCTAGGTCATTTTTTTTTTTTCAGAAACTTTGGAGCATTATCGGGAATGGAGTGGGAAGCAAGTTGAGAAACTAATGGACTTGAGTGGTTATGGAACTTACTATGAAAGGATAGGTATCAATGGGCTAACTCAGCAACATATGGAACATTAAGGTCTTTATGGATAGGTTTATTGGTGGCAAAGTGAAGGGAATTTAGGATTTTTCGAAGGATTTTGAATTGTAAGGATTGGATACGAGATGAATTGGATGGTTTAGTAGAGCCCCAAAGCTCAACCCTTTACGTCCAAAAAGGTCTAATCACAGTCGTGTAAATAAGTCTTTTGTAATAGATTGGGAACTTTGATCGTTTGTCTAGTGAATGGAAATTTTTAAAATATATATAATATATTTATAGCTTGGAAAATGTTTAACTAAGACAATACTACATCAAGCTGTAAGCAATTTTGGCTACTACTTTAATATAAATTTATTTTTGAAAATGGTTCAATAAATTAATAAAACTTTTTTCATATTATTATAACATAAAGTAAACATTTTATGAAGCATTGTTTATGTTTGACATTACCGTAATCATTTTTAAAAAAAATAAATTTACAATGTTCTACTGTTACAATTTATCTTTATATAATAACTTCAATAAATATGTTTAAGGGATCTCAGAGACAAGAAAAAAATAAAAGAAAATTTTATTATGAGTGATTTTAAAATATCCTTTATTATGAATATTGGCCTGAAACGAGGTTCTTTCCGCTAAATTTCATCCAAGGACCAACCTGGAAGACCAGATCCATGTTAGCTTCAGGACTACAGGATCGAAAACAGAATCCTACAGCAATGGAGGATTCAGTAATTTCCCTAAGGATAACAGGGGAGAGGGGGAGAGGGAACAGAAAGGATTTTCCTTGTTCATGACCCAGCTACCGAATTAGTTAGTTGGCCGTTGTAAATATCAACAGGCAAATGGTAACCCAGGGCCCAAGTTCATATCAAGCTAAATATTAAATATTGTGCACGAATTAGCAACTGTAGGCTATAACAAGGACAAGATTATATATTATCATAATAATAATAAAATACTGAAGTATGCCTTATAATTTACTATATGATAGAGAAAAAGAACTGTCAAAATATATTTAAAAAAAAAAAAAAAAAAATAAATAATAAAAAAAAAAATAAAAAAAAAATAATAGAACATGAAATAATTTGAAATATATTAAATGTATTAAAAAAGGACCTGACGACAAAAAAAAAATTAAAAATAAATCTTTTAATATACTTTTGTTTATAATGTAAAATAAATGTTTCAAAATGGCTATGCATAAAAGAATTTTTTTTATTTTTTATTTTGACATGGTATTTCTGCTGGGGGTCATAATTTTTTGGTGTAACGTATTGATGTAGCATATTGCAGAGATTTCGTGGTGTCGCGCGGATCGAAAATTTGACGATTATTTTCTGATTTAATGGAGAACATTTTTGTGATATAACTTTTGTCGCAAAGACCTACCGCGTAGGTGTTATATTGGTATAAATGAAAAAAAACAACAAAAAACTTTTGACTAAATTTACTGTGTTGAGGATTTTTCGACACATTCTGTTGGTGTTGCTCGGGTCAAAGATTTTCCGATAATTTCCTTTTCAGGAATTCAATGAAGAATAGTAATTTGTTAAATTCAAGGAAGGAATTCAATTTGTTAAATAGCATTTTTCGCTTGGAAGTACACTTCAGGAGCTATATTGGTTTGAATTTTATGGTTTAAAAATTTTTTATTTTGAATAATCATTATTTGTTAGTTTAATTTAATTATTAATTAGCATACCATACTTTCTATGCTAAAATGTAAATTGGGGTAAGCAGTATATTATTGATAGACATGTATATGATCTTTTGATTTTCCCAGTCTGAGAAAAATACGTAATGCATTTTGTTTTCTTTTATACTTCATTGATATTTAAAACTGTATACGAAATATATAAAATAAGTAAATGTGCGGTAAAATGATTAAAATGACGTGATAATAACATTCCAAATACTATCCATTAGTAGCACTTAAATATAAATGCTCTATATTAAAAATTCCCTAGGCCATCTTCTTTTCAGACGCCTCGGAGGATTATTGGGAATTGAGTAAGAAGCAAGATTGGTGACTAATTGATTCGAGTGGATATAGACTTTGCTGTGAAGGGAAAGGTATCTGGTTTGGGCCAAATCAGCAACGTACGGATTATTAAGATATTTGAGGATAAGTTTGTTTGTCACATGATAAGGAGCATTAAGGATTTTACGAAGAATTTTGGATTGTAATCATTTGAAGGTTTAGTGAAGCCCCAAATCTGAACTCCGTATGTCCAATGGCTTAATTATTGTCATGTCAACAAGTCTTTTGTAATTTTAAATGGTAGCTTTGAACGCTTTTCTAGTAAATATTGGAGTAGTCAAAAATGACGAGCGGTTTCTTTTCGTTTAATTTTCGTATATAAATTAAATAAAAACCTTTAAATAAACCTGTTCGCAAAATTAGAAAAAGTTTATTAATTTTTATTTTTTTAAGAGACGAACGGGTTCATTTGTATTCGAACTACTTATTATAACCGTGTGTATAGTTAAGAATAGTTAAGTAGTTTAACTATTATTAAAAGTTCTTTCTTTTTTTGGAGGTGGATTTCAAGGTAAAAATAACGATGAAAGTAATACCTAACTCGAAAGGTCAAATTTTGTTAAAACTATTGATTCTTTCAATCTAAATTTGTGTATCATCGCATTGATATTTTTTTATTATTATTTTATAATCAGTGAATATAGACGATCGTTATACCACTAAGCCATGCTCAAAATAATTTTATTATAATTTGACCAATAATATATTTTTTTTAAAAGTGATGTAAACTAAAGCATTTTTCAAACTAAAAAACCTCTCTGAAATTCATGGTACAGGTGCCTTAGAAGGGATATGAAATAATCATAAAACATTTAGCTGCTTTTATCTGCTTTCTTGTCTGAAAACGAATTTTCAATTCCGCGAAGGGAGTTATTTACTATTTGGCAAAACTGTAAGGGCATTGATTTAATATATATTACTATATTTGAAACACTTAAATCAGAGGATATTATTCCAACATCTTCAGCTGCGCTTAAGAAATATTTAAAATTGGTAGTTACCAAAATTAAAACGAAATAATAAGAAGCTAAAAAAACCCGTAAAGTCATATTACATTTTATTGGACCCGATCATCAAGGAGATTGAGAAAATTACTTTTATTAGGACAAATAGTTTTACATACATTTTATAAATAAAGTTTCAATTCTCAAAAATACATAAGAATTAATGTATGTAAGCATATTTTTATTTTTTTATTTTTTTAAATGTATTTATTGAAATTTACAAGTGTATACAATATAAAATAAGATACATCAAGTAAATGTGATGACAGATAAAAATGACACTTCACTTCTTTTTAAAGGACCTACCCATTGGTAGCACTTATAAAGGTTCTTTATTATGAAGTTTTATATTATAAGGTCCCGAGGCCATCTTCTTTTCAGGCGCCTCGGAGGATTATCTGGAATGTTCCATAATATGAATTGGATTAGTACACCGGAAACATCTCATTTATACGATACCGAGTTGACGTGTTTTTTCATTCATTACTTTTTTAAGATAATTAAAAATAATTAATCAAAAGTAGTAACTTTAGATAATTACCGATTATATATTCGTTAGAAACGATCTAATTCATTATTTTTATTAAATTAATATAATATAATAAAATAAATAGTGAAAAATTAAATCTAATTATATATATATATATATATATATATATATATATATATATATATATATATATATATATATATGTATTGAACCACGGATAATGGGGACCTACTGTATAGTATTTTCCTAATTGTTGTGACTTTAGTGGTTTTATTTTACCTTATTTAAACTCTATTGTTTATGTATATCAGGCTGCAAGGTCTGTTTAAGTGATTCAGACTTTTTTCCTCCTAGATTGGGCATTCCTCTCACTGTGAGTCGATACAAACTGCTTCAACATTTACTAGACAAACGTTCAAAGCTCCCAATTAATTATAAAAGACTAATATACATGACTGTGATTAGACCTATCTGGACGTACGGAGTTGAGCTTTGGGGCTCCACTAAACCATCCCATTCAGCTCGTACCCAATCCTTACAATCCAAAATCCTTCGAAAAATCCTTAATGCACTTTACTTTGTCACCAATAAACCTATCCATAAAGACCTTAATGTTCTATATGTTGCTGAGTTAGCCCATTGATACCTATCCTTTCATAGTAAGTTCCATAACCACTCAAGTCCATTAGTTTTTCAACTTCCTTCCCACTCAATTCCCGATAATGCTCCAAAGTTTCTGAAAACAAAAAAATGACCTAGAGATCTACTGCAGAATCTTTATTGAAGTGCAACTGATGAGTAGTTCTTTTCAAGTTTTGACATGTTTTTGTAGTTTTGTAAAAAAAAAAAAAAAAAAAAAAAAAAAATACGGATGCTCCAAAAAAATCTTTTTGTCTAAAACACTATTACACTAGCGAGAAAGTTTTTATATAACATGAAATAACGTATTTTTTTCATTATTTCGCCACTGCCTTTGAGTGGTGATAAATAGAAAATGCTGTTAGGGAAAACAATGTTTTATTATTATTATTAGTACTAACTGTTTTTAACAAATTTATATATTTCCCAGATTTTCCAATCTTCAGTTATATAAATATGAAATATGTAATTTACATATTACAAAGCAATCCTCATAATGCCTCGTATTAGACATGTGTCCAAAAATCATATACCTGTTGAATTAAGAGTCTCTTGTTTCAATGCCGGTTGATAATTAAAAAGATATGGTTTCAGATTAATTAATTATTATTAATTATATCCGTTCCAGGAAATCCTTTCCCATCTTCAACAATAAAATTATAATTTAAATGTATGCTAAATATATATACAAATTTTTAATTATTAAACATTTCTTTCTTTATATAATAAATAACAAATATTATCAATTAGTAATTATCAGATTGATTCATGTAAAATGTAGTAAATTGAAAATTTTCAAACAATATTTTTCATCCAATTCTGACACATTGTACATATACTAGAAGCTACCATGTTACAAGATTTTTAAAGACTATTTATTGAAACATATAACTGTTTACAAAAGAAAGTAAAAATAAATCTAGTAAACGTGAAGTTAATCTATATAATAACTATCTTAATAAAACAATTTAACTAAACTAACAAAAGTTCTGTATTTTCAGATACCTCGGAAGGTTATCTGGAATAAAACGGAAAGCAAGTTGAGATACTAGTGTGTTTGAATGGTATATATATATATATATATATATATATATATATATATATATATATATATATATATATATATTTATATTTACAACACTATAAGATATATACATCTAGTAAATGTGTGGGAAGATGAGCACAGTAACTTTAATAAAAGTTCAATAGTAGGTCTCGAGGCCATTTTTTTGCAGAAGCCTTGGACGTTTATCAGGAATGGAATAGGAAGCATGTTGAGAGGCAAGTTGAGACTTGAATGGTTATAGAGTTTGCCATGAAAGCATAGACATCTATTCTTTGCTAAATCAGCAACATAGTTTTTCTCGGAGAATTCGATGAGGCATCTAAAAATCAGTTAGGCCTTTGTATTTAGCCAGTATATGATTATTTATTTTCCAAATAGGATAAGACACGGTAATAGGAAACGCTTTTTTTCCTTCTTTTTTTTTTTCTATATTTTGAGTTTACTTTACTTTTCAATCATCTTGGTTTGTACTTCACCAAGTTCAAAACAATATGTTAATACTGAAATTCTAATGTTTAAATGAAAAATCACTAAAAATAAATTTTCTGTTTTCGCCCTATTTTATCCTGAAGGCTCCCCATCATTTAGCAATCATCAGAACTCTTTGAAACTCTATTAGCCTTAATCAATAGTAAATATATATTCGTCACTAATTTAACGGAAGAAAAAACTTAAAAAAATTCTATTTTAAACAGTTTTTTGCTCATTTGGCCCACTTTGCGACGTGCCTCACAGTTAGAAATTTTATTGAAGTGCTACAAATGAGTAGTCATTTACATTGTTTTTCAGATCCACTGGGATATGACGATTTTTGATGGCCGATATCCAATAAGTTGCAGATTCGTCCAAAAAAGATAGGTACCTATGCTTTCATGAAATGCTACATACCCCCACTCGAAACCATTAGTCTTCCAACTTGAGTCCGAGAGTTTCAAAAAAATGAGGGCCAAGAAATGAATAAGAAATTTGAAATGAATAACATTATTTAATTTTTTAACTATAGATAGGAGCTTTACAGGTTATAGAAAGAAAGAAAGCTCAGAGAGTTTATTAAAATCTTAAATTAATGAAACTATTGAAATAAATAGTTCATTAAAATACAGTTATAAATTTCTCTTTTGGGATTGTGCCATTAGGGTTTTTTTCTGCCTAGAGCATAAGATTCACTTAAGCATAAAATCTATTCATCAAAATAGAATTTCTGAATCAGCGATTCTCTTTAGATTGAATTTGTTTGAAAAAAAAAAATGCCTCACCGTGTTTAATGGAATTGATGAAGAATGGAAAGAGTTTAATTTAAACGGCCCTCATGGTTGCTAGCCACAGTACCCCCCCCCCCCCTCGTTGAATCACTGAGAAATTCCATTCAATTAGTCGGCACTTGTCGATTGTAGTCAAGTCTGCTGTTTCGATTGAGGCCGACCAGAGCGCTGTCAGTACAACCGTGGCTAATCCACTGAATACCCCAGGTAAAATATTTTTTGTTCCAGTATTTTAGCAGGTTTTTAAAAATTAAATTTAATACCTCAAATTATATACAAAACTGTTATAGGTCCAATACAAACATACTCCGCTCATGTCTGCTGCTATACCTGCGATTCTTACTACTGGGAATGCGAAGTCATTCAAAACTTGTGGATGGTAAACAGGTATTCAAAGTTTTCCGAAGATTTTCCAATTATCTGACTTAAAACTAACACAGTACACTCACAAACACAAAAATTCTTTTTCCTTGAATCGATTACCATCAATCCCATCTTACAAAATATAAGATAATATGACAAGACATTACTAACGTGGCAAACCTTTTATTAATTATTTAACATCTATTTGAACGTATATCTCGATTTATATAAAAATTTAACAGAATTATATTTTAGTTTAACTAAATATTCGTATTATATATTTTAATTTAGAATAGAATAGAAAAAAAAAGTCGCATGTGAATAACATTACATAACAAAAAATAAAATGATAACTGGCCGAGAGTTTTTAAAAATAAAACAACATGGATAAAAGTGAATATGTATGAGAACAAATGCAGAGAAAAAATATAAAAATAAGAAATTATAAATATAAAAATAATAGAAAAAAATAAATATACAATATAGGAGTTCATATAATAAACCAAATTGCGGGAAAAAACAACAGAAAAATGATAATGAAAAAGAAAATATAGAAAATCAAAAATTATCGTTACAAAAAATTAAAACATTATCATATTCAAACTATAATTTATGCTAATGTTTTATCTCTGAAAGGCTTTGTGATTAAATTATAAGATTACATACATAGTTCATACATCCATATAATCAGAGAGCGTCAGGTTCGAGAGAAACAGAACACTAATGACTATACGAAGACAGTCCCCTTGGCGTACAGACCGACTGACTGATTTTGCATCTCGATTTAATCTAGAAAACCCTGTTCAGTACATAAAACGTTGTCACATCAAATTTTACGACATGCTTCCTACCCTGTCCAATCCTCTTTTTTCTTCTTTAAATCCTCCTTCAAAGCCAACCAACTGGAATGGAAGGACGAATTCTCGTCTTAAAACTCTCTTTTAATTTCTGTTTATTTATTTATTTAAATTTTATTTTTTATTTATTTTTTCCCTATCAGTTTAATTATCTAACCTTTTCTTTTTTTTTTCCTTTGTTGCTACCTTAATCTCAGTGTAACATCGCCACTGAATGTCGCTATTTAACTGTAACACTATGTTTTTAACTAACACTCCATCACATTAAAACATCCAAAAGGATGATATTTTGTAAAACTTTGTCTAGATACATTATATTTTAATAATATATGTATCAATGTACTATTTTATTCTGAATAAAGATGTTTTGAAATAAAAAAAAAAAAAAATCGAGAGAAAGAAGATGGTGAAGGAAAAGTGATCTAAAAGTTCCGAGGAAAGAATTTATGTATTTTTGTTTGGATATACATTTTTTGGTTTCTTCTAACCAAAATTTTAAATATAGTTGTTAAAGTAAAAATGAGAGGTTAACAGAGAGAAAATATTGATTCCTTTGAATTAATATCATAATCTACATACGAATTAGCATTTCAAAGAAAAATGAAAACAGTTGATTTGCTTTAAATCATGTATAGCGTCATCCAACCAAAACAAATGAAAATCACAGGTCGTGAATGTCAAATAGAAACTGACAAAAGTGCTGAGAGTAAACCCAAACCCACCCATACTTCTGGATATATATTAAAATAAACCTGTGTTATATTCTAATTTTAACAAATAATCAATTCTCGAATTTTCTCAGATATTAATAAAGAAAACAAGAAGTGTTTAATCACTAATTCGTTAGAATATAGGATCATAATTAAAAAGAATTAAGTGTGTTCAGATCAGATTAGGAAAACTGACCTCGATAGCTGATGCCATGATGTCATACATTACTTGAAAAAAAAATAATGTAACAGAGTAGAGTAACTCATTAAGGAAAATAAACATTTCGTCGTGAATAGATGCTAATATGTATTCTACAGGAAAACAACGCAGGCGTTAATCTGATTAACTGAGGAAAAAAGCGTTGTGCCATCTGAACAAGATTATTCTGAGATAGGGAAATGTGGAAATCTGAATACCAACAAATTTGTTCATCTCTGCTCTAAAGACTTTAATCTTATATAATTAAATTAGTCACTATGTAAATTTATATAAAATATGAATTTTAACTCTTCTTTATAAGGATTTTCTTCGCCGTTGTAAGGAAGTTTCCTTTAGTCGGTTCCTCCATCCATCTCTGTCTATCGCTTCTTGCATTATATGTCCCCGGCCAGCCATACTTTCAGCTACATCTTTCCACCTGATGCGAGACCTATCTCTGACCCTCTGCTTCTCAAAGAACACAACGAGCCATGAAGAGCTCCTTTCTCTTCTTCTTAAATACCATTCGGAATTCTCTCCCTCTTTATATCAGACGAGATAACTCAATTGATTCATTCAACAAGAAATTTTTTGCAAAAAAACCATCCATGTCCAAGGTAAATTTCAATAACTGTCAACCTACTCATTTAAAAGAAGATAAAGGGGAAAATATTGGGCTGTCCGGAAATTAATGCAGCATTTCATGTTTAAACCAAAAGCTGATATTATATTTAAATTGTATTTCATGGATGAATAATCTATCTGATTCCCCTCTATCAGTTTTGCTGCAAACGTTGGATCCCTTAGTACATATATATATATATATATATATATATATATATATATATATATATATATATATATATATATATATATTTTTTAAACCAGAACCTAATATTATTTTTAGATTATTCATCTGAAGAAATATGTAAATAGCGAATTCGGCCGAAATAAAAAATTAATCGGTATTTTCAAAAATATAAATGAGGAAAATTTTTAAACTAAAAACTGATATCATTTTCAGAATCCTCATCTAAAAAAAAAAACAAACGTAGAAACCAAATTCGGTCCAAATAAAAAATCAAAACTATTTTACCCCCAAGATTGTGTAGGATTTTTACAAGACAAGAGGCTGTCAATTTGTTAAGATTGAGAAATAGATATAGTTGATCTGGGAATTTTTTTTTTTAAAGTAGTTATAGTCCACTAAAATATTAAGTAAACCCCTTATACACTTATAAAAAGCAGAATGAACGCTAATTCTAGTGATGCCTTTTCTTTTTTAATCGGTTGAACACTGCAAATGTTATCGCCGTTAGAAGTTGATAAAAATCTCGATTTGTTAAATTTTCCGTCTTCGAAAGAAAAGAAAAAACTTATTGATTTTTATTAAATTTTACATACAAGGGTTTCTTAATGCGTTGAATCAAGATTTGAGGTCAGTTTTCATAAAAAAAAAATTTCACTTATTAAAAGCGGATTTCATTGGAATCTTGTCAATTGTTGAGTGTTTTTGGCCACCATGAAGCCGGTTCGTGTTATGAGCAAAACGAAAGTATTTTTATATCAAATAACATACAAAACTATAATTTAACGTGAAAAAATCATTTTTTTATCTTGACTGAGAGCTCAGAAAAAAATAAAGTGGCTATTTCTCTATTTTTGCACTATTATAGGTCCCAATCACAGGAAAAACGAAAATCGGCATTTAAATTTAAAAGTTACAAATCAACTTTCAAACACTTCTTTGTTATTTTATTGTACATTGAGCTGTATGTAGTTTCTTTATTTTAATTTTTTTTTTTTCTAACTAGATGTTATTTATTTGTTATTTTCAGGGATTTTATTCTAGAGTCAATTTGTTTTTCTATTTTATTCTAATGGATATTTACTTATAAAAAAAAAGAAGTTTCGCTTGATTTTTAGTTTTTTTTTTTTTTTTCGTAAATATAAAAATATATAATCCACTCACCTGTGGGCAAGAAGCGAAATGTACCGAGGAAACCGGAGGAGTTCCTCTGCTGAGCTGAAGTGTGGAGCTCCAGGACCAGGAGCGGCCCAGAACTGTAGAGTGTCCTGGGGCGGCGGCCGCACAGAAGGCCTGTCCAAGGGGTCAGCTCATTCACGCCCCCCGCCGCCTCCAGGTACACTCTCAGGAAGTCTCCCTCAGTGGAGTTACATCTGAAACAAAAACAGATATCTTAGAGAAGACTCGCTAAATTACAGGATTATGGGCCTTATGTTTCCCAAGCTAAGGTCAGAAACGTCCTCTGTAAAGGACTGATAGTCAAACAGTCCTTAAAAGTTATTTAAAAAAATGTTAATTAAATTTTCTATAGTATACATATTTGTCGAGCTACCTTTGGTTGTCAGGATACACATTATTGAAAATCCATAAATTTCGCAAAAAAATAATTTTTACCTCATTTTTTGTCAAACATTTGCTTCTAGTGCCTTCCACGATCGTCGATCAAAAAAAATGTCAGAATTGAAGTTGAGGAGCATTACATTTGCTTTAATTTCATATCAGTATATAATCCATACTTTTTTGGCAATTAAAGCAAATGATTGACAAAAAGTGAGATAAACTTCTTTTTTTTTTGGTTTCAAAAGCTATCGAGATTTAATAACGTATATCTCTAAAACCGTTGGACAAATATGTACATAAACAATTTTATAGGAAATTTAATTAGCTTTAAATTAGATTGGTAGCATATTTTTCTAGAGTCCATCGTTTTCGAGATATAATAGAAAAACCCTAAAATAGGACCTTTTCTCCCCTCCCCACCGTAATCTCACTAACCAAGGGGGGGGGGCTTTTAAACCTTTTACCTTCTAACTACTCCTGACAAAGCTGTGAAGTCAAAAAATTATCGCAAATTATAAACACCCTATAATATGTTTATTGACTGGCCTATGAGTATTTTTCTTGATTTATTTCGCTATGATTTACTCTGTAAAAAAGAGCAAAGTGGAGTTTAGTATCAGAAACCATTTAATCCAAATGGCTCACTTGACTCGGCAAACAATTTTCTGAATTCTTAAATACTCAGTTATAAATAATAAAGAAATTACTTGAATTTCACATGTTGGAATATAAGGATCAATAAAATTCGGATTGAGTAATTATTTGTAACTAGTATCCCCAGTTGCAGCTTAGCCCGCTCTTATAGGAGACAAGATTTGATAATTGAACAAATGAAATTGAACACAACATAACAAATGATTGAACTTTTATTAAAAAAATTGGTTTACCGATAAAAATCGTTTATTTTTATGAATATATAATATAATGCAATTGAGCATTATTTATTCTGTGATATTTTCACGCAGAGCATTAATGTAAAGATTATGACATTCATCTATTGGCATATTTTAATTTTTAAATCGAAAATATATAGCACTATCTCCCAACAAAATACTTTGTCGAGCAATCCATAACTGATATTGACCGTTCTTGCAACATTTATAGCAATTATAATAATTGAATAGCTATTAACGGTTAACATCAGTTATACTTGAAAAAAATTATAATTCAAGTTTGTATTCGGAAAGAGTAAAAGGTATTTGCTAAACTAATTGATTTGGTTTTCAATTAATTTTTTCCATCCAATTAAAAAGCAACAATAAACAATGGAAATGTAATTAACATACCCAGCAAGTAGAATAAATTGAAATCGAATTTTTTTTTAAAATGACAATACTTAATAAACCAATAGCATCCATTGTATACGAAGAAAAAAAATTTCAATTTCTAATATTGATATATATATATATCTTGCAATGGTACTAAAGTCTTAAAGGCATATAATTACCATATTCTAACATATATTATGTACATTAACTATATATATATATATATATATATATATATATATATATATATATATATATATATATATATATATATATATAGTTAATATAGTTAATATACATAATATATGTTAGAATATGGTAATTATATGCCTTTAAGACTTTAGTACCATTGCAAGATAGCTCTTCAACTACCATCTTTACCAGGATTAATTTATGTATTTATCAATATTTAAAGTACAAAAGCAAACATTATTCAAAGATCTTACTAATGAAGGAAGGAAATGTGCCAATGGCTAGTACCAGACCAACAAGTCCAGTTGGCACCATTTCAGCACGGTTCGTTCTTACTTAAGGGTCTGTCATTTAAGTATTAGAGCTTCATCTATAATGCGCGTTGAGAATATTTATGGTAAAGTTTTCATTAAAATAAAAAAGTAAGGTAACAAAAATAAGGAAACAAAAAATATTTGTCAGCAAAAAAACAAATACCGACTAGATTAAACATACATTAACAAACTTGAACTAAAAAGTGAAAAAAAAAAAATATTTTGATTTCTTCAAAACAAAGAGACTTATCGAAATTATCGATACTTCTATACCTATTCACAATTTATGATCAGTTATTTTTGGAGGCGGTGCAAGCCAAGAAGGGCAGTTCAATCCTGCCTTAGCAACAAACTTTCGCACGACACGAAGAAGCGTTGTAGCGGTGATAAAATAGTAGGAAGGTCTTTACTTTATTAGTTGGCATTGACTCCGAAATAACTGATCATAAATTGTGAATAGGTTATAGAAGTATCGATAATTTCCTCGATTGTCATTTAATTCTCTTTGTTTTGAAGTAATTAAAAAATATTTTTTTGTAATTTTTAGTTCAAGTTTGTCCATATATGTTTAATCCTGAAGTCGATTTTTTTTTTTTTTTTTTTAATTACTTTTATTTCTTATTGTTTATTGGTGAGTGTATTTTTGTTTACTTGAGGTACGCCTGATGGGATAGAGTCATCAATACAAGTTTTATTTGTTACCTCAGACAGATGGACAGAGATAATTAGGAAACTTGCAGACAGTAAACTGCATTATTAATAATAATAATAGCCTGTTATTATGTCCATAACTCAACAAATAAACCATGAAATGAAATGAAAATGAATTAAATAAAAATAAACATTTAACATATCTACAAATAAGCCCACAATTATTATCATATTTACAAACAAAATTCTTCTGTGAGTTTGAACATGAACCTTCCTTCGGGAGGTATAGGTCTAGACTCTCCCAGACGACCAGCCTATTGGGAAGCCGGTTTCGCAATTTTGATCCACTTCTCTATCCATATATCTATATCCCTTGCCATTCTCCACCATAGTGGTCCGGCCTTCTTCTTAAAGAAGTCACTCCATCTTTTCAACTGTCTTCCTCTTCGCCTTTTGTAGTAATAAGGTGTCCAAACAGTCACTTCCATTGATCACCTTTTATCAGTTCTCCTTAATAGTCCAGTAAAATAAGGGTTTGCCGAAGAAAAAACTGTGGAACTTTTATTCTCAACGGATCTTTGTGTTTTTTGGGGTGCTGAATCCGAATCTGAAGTTTGCTACCACGGCAACCATCGGCTTCATATTCAAAATCGCAAAAAATCGAAAAAAAAACCCCGTTATTTTTGTTTTTTTATCTATAACACGATAATGAAGCTTTTTTCGAAGAAAGTCTTCAAATATTAATTATACCTGGAACTAGTACCTACATAATGAAAAAAAGAAATCCGAAATCGGACCATTTTTTCGCGCGAAGTTACGTAATTGGGAAAAAATGGAGAAATTGGCCTACTTGTCGTCAGCCCCACAGCTCCGCGAAAACACGTATGTCGTACTCTTTTGGCTATAACTCTGAAACTATTTGTCCGATACAACATTTTTTCATCTTAAAGCTGATTAAATTTACTATAAGAATCTGAAGTTTTAATCAAACCCCGTAAAATGTACATGCCAGCCCGCTAATAAAAACGTACTGTTGTACAATCCAAGTGTTTTTTGGCACATTTGTCGCTCTAACTGCTCAAATAATTGTTCGATCCCAAATTCCTTTTTTCTATCGCAAAGCTGATTAAATTTGCTATCAGATGCTATATACGTACATTATATTAAATCCTTTAAACCACCCAAGCTAGCACGCTAAATGTGTATGTTTTGGCAAAATATGTAAACTATGACATGTTCAGTAGACTGGTGTGGGTATTTCATGGTGTTAATTATAAGTTACATATAAAAGTTATAATAGTAAATTTAACCACCTTTATGAAAAAAATATTAAATTTTGGATCGGACAAATGGTTTTGGAGTTATAGCGAATAATGTGCCAAAAAAAAAATGTGTTTTTACAAAAGTACGTGATTTTCAGCGCGACAGCTTTTGTATTTCAAGAATTTTGATACAACTTTCATATATAGGATCCAATTTTAAATTTAACCACCTTTCTGATAGAAAAAAAACATTTTGAATCGGACAAATACTTTCGGAGTTGTAATGAAAAATGTGCCAATAACCATGGATTTAACAACAATACGGGTTTTTAGGCGTCTGGGATGCATATCTTAAGGGACTTGATTAAACTTCATATATACATTCCAATAGTAAATTTAACAAGCTTTTAGATGAAAAAAAGTAATTGTAGATCAGACAAATATTTTTGTAGTTATAATGAAAAATGTACTAAAAAAACTTGGATTTCACAAAAGTACGGGTTTTTAGCGTACTAGTATGTGTTTTTGGCCACTTAATCTCTTTAACTCTAAAAATATAGGTCCGATCCAAATTATTTTATTCATATTAATGCTAGTTAAATTTATTATCAGATCCTATGTATAAAAACGTTAATGAAATTATTTCCGTACAATGTACAGTAAAATAAAAGGCCGTTTTCAGGAATGTAGTATATAATAAATACGATAATATGCATGTTAAAAATATTTTATAAACTCACCTATTGGTATTTTTCAAGGACTCCCTTTCTCGAATCTCAACGAAAAATCAAATCTATAGCCTGTATAATTGATCACTTTTGATCACGCCGAACGTCAGTGAAGATTTTCTGACCCCACTCTGTCAGGTACAGCTGGTACAAGGAGTTGGTAGTAATGAATAAAAACTGATCTTTAGTTCATGTTTATTATAATAACATAACATATATTTTATTATAATAACACACCCGTAAAACTGATGAAAATTAAAAAAAAAAAAATAACGAAAAAACAAAAAAGGTAAAAAACAAAAACAAAAAAAACATAATATATAATATATATAAAACAATTATATATATATATTTTATATATGTTTTATATGTATATTTTCATATTATTGTATAACAATAGTACGTTAAGAATCACGATTAGGATAATAATATGTATCATTATATAACGATAGAAAGAATATATAATATAAGAATATAAGTAGTATAACTAATAATAGACAGTTGAAACTGTAATTGTGTAAACTGTAATCCATGGCTTTTGGCACATTTTTTATTTTAACTCCGAAAGTATTTGTCCGATTCAAAATGTTTTTTTTCTATCAGGAAGGTGGTTAAATTTAAAATTAGATCCTATATATGAAAGTTGTATCAAAATTCTTGAAATACAAAAGCTGTCGCGCTGAAAATCACGTACTTTTGTAAAACACATTTTTTTTTTTGGCACATTATTCGCTATAACTCCAAAACCATTTGTCCGATCCAAAATTTAATATTTTTTTCATAAAGGTGGTTAAATTTACTATTATAACTTTTATATGTAACTTATAATTAACACCATGAAATACCCACACCAGTCTACTGAACATGTCATAGTTTACATATTTTGCCAAAACATACATATTTAGCGTGCTAGCTTGGGTGGTTTAAAGGATTTAATATAATTTACGTATATCGCATCTGATAGCAAATTTAATCAGCTTTGCGATAGAAAAAAGGAATTTGGGATCGAACAATTATTTGAGTAGTTAGAGCGACAAATGTGCCAAAAAACACTTGGATTGTACAACAGTACGTTTTTATTAGCGGGCTGGCATGTACATTTTACGGGGTTTGATTAAAACTTTATTTATAGATTCTTATAGTAAATTTAATCAGCTTTAAGATGAAAAAAAGTAATGTTGTATCGGACAAATAGTTTCAGAGTTATAGCCAAAAGAGTACGACATACGTGTTTTCGCGGAGCTGTGGGGCTGACGACAAGTAGGCCAATTTCTCCATTTGTTCCCAATTACGTAACTTCCCGAAAAATGGTCCGATTTCGGATTTCTTTTTTTCATTATGTAGGTACTAGTTCCAGGTACAATTAATATTTGAAGACTTTCTTCGAAAAAAGCTTCGTTATCGTGTTATAGATAAAAAAACAAAAATAACGGGTTTTTTGGCGGTTTTTTGCGATTTTGAATATGAAGCCGATGGTTGCCGTGGTAGCAAACTTCAGATTCGGATTCAGCACCCCATAAAACATAAAGATCCGATGAGAATAAAAGTTCCGCAGTTTTTTCTTGAAAACGGCCTTTTGGAGCCTTATTTTCCTGGACTATTAAGATGTGCCCAGCCCATTCCCATTTTCGTTTCTCGATATGGTGATTTATGTCTTTCAGGCCGGTCTTCTCTCTGATGACACAACTCCTAACCTTCTCCTTCCTAATTATCTTTATCATATTTCTTTCTATTCCTCTTTGCCAGCTTATCAGTTTCCTTGTTTGGGCTTTCGTTAGGGATCAAGTCTGACTACCAAAGGAGACGGCTGGAAGTATATAGGTATCAAACACTTTCTTTTTTATCTCTTTTGGAAAATCGTTTTTCACTATTGTTTTCAATGACCAGTACTTAGCCCAACCTATGGATGTTCCTCTGTCCACTTCCTTCCACGATTTATTTGTATAAGAGACCAACTGCCCAAGGTATTTATAATCTTCTACGTACTGTAAGCTATGATTTCCTACTTTTATGTCTACCTTTGCATTATTAGTGCTTACAACTAAATGCCTATAAATTATACTTTTACAAAAAATATCAAAAGGATCAACATTATGATTTGGTAATAATTTTTATTCAGCAGAAATAATTTTATAGTTTCCATCTAGTTGGATTTTAATTTCAAAACATAAAAGAATATGACAGTGTGGCAAATATCGTTTCTACCACTTAATAATGTATCACAGTAAACCTTAATATTGTAAACCTACGATGAATATGTATTTAAAATTTGATGGCTTAAATAGTTTTACCATTGCAGACTAAGCACTATGGTGCTTGTCTCAAACTGGTCGAATTTTATTCTCTCCTGGGATCCACATGTCGCACCAAATAATTAAGTTTTTGTAAATAATTTAACTGAATATAATAAAATGTGATTATCAACTTCAAGCTCTATATAACGCCATACCTTTCTAACGTCTCCAGTAGAATGCCGCTCTTTATCGGTCAGTTTACAAACTTTACTGTTATCTATATATTATGTTTTATTTTTCTTAATAACAAATAAATTAAAAATTAGTAGATTTTATTATTTCTGAAACTATTTAAATCTATATATATGATTTACTTACTGATCACCAGTAATTTTCTTGGTTAATGATCACAAACGAAAAATGGCTTGTCCTTTTATAAAATAGTATAGATTATCGTGTAACTGGTTATTTAGATACAAAGCCAGTCTCATTAGTGTTAATACCAATTTGATAATGAGGGTCCGTAGAGAACTAATAGACCTATCAAAACTATGAGGCTTTGAATATTGAAGAGTTAGTGTCCTATTGGTGATTGGATCTGCGCGGAACTGACAGGCCGAACCGTCTACCCAAGCCATTAGTACCGATCGGGTTGGCATATTTAATGGCACTGTTACTCCCGCTCTATGGTTATTATTGCCTATTTGCTGTCTAATCACTATGTCGTTAAATCAATTATTTTCTGTTCGTCAATCCTATTACAAAATACTAAAATTATGCGACTATTTGAAGTAATATGGATAAAAGAAACACAGACAGGCGTAAAAGGTACGACATGATCATTATCATAAGAAGAAAAGTAGTACAAAATTATAATTATAACAAAGCTAACCTTTAGCTTTTATGAATTTGTTCGTTATGATATGTTAAGACACAAGAGCACAATGTTTGGGTTATCTGAAACCGAAACAACATTTTTTAAAATTTATATATTTATTGATATTTGTATAAAGTATCGACAAGTGTATATAATGTATATATATATATATATATATATATATATATATATATATATATATATATATATATATATATTTATTTAACTGAAATTAGATTTTTTTTTCATACATGAATAGGTATAGAAAAAATAGAAAGTTTTTTTATATATTTTATGAAGAAATAAATGTTATTATTATTATAATTATTATTATTATATATATGACTGCAATGACAGGTCAATAACTGGAAAAGAACAAACCAATAGTAGCACATCCATAAAATCTACATTGTGATGTCCGTAGGCCATCTTCTTTTTAGACACCTATTATTGAGTAGGTTATTAAATTATCTTGAATTGAGTAGGAAGCATGTTGGTAGAGGAGTAGATTTGACTGGGCAAGGAACTTATCACGGAAGGATAGGTATCTTATTCGGGCTAAGTCATTTAAATCGTTATGGATAAGTTTATATGTGACAAAATAAGCAGCATTAAGGATTCAACGAAGGATTTTGGATTGTAAAGATTGGATACGAGGTGAATTGAATCGATTAGTGGAGCCCCAAAGCTTAACTCCGTACATCCAAATCTAATCACATTCACGTAAATAAGTCTTTGGTAATTAATTGGGAGCTTTCAACGTTTGTGTAGTAAATGTAATCCAAGATTTTCTTCGGAAACTTTTTCAGGGTAGTTAGAAAGTAAACATACAAAACGTCCTGTAGTTTTGGGGCCAGAGAACAGGAAGGGGGGGCGGAAGGTTCCTTATTTGGTTTAGCGCTCATATCTCGAAAAAAGTGGGTCGTATGCAAAACATGACTATTTACTAAATTAATGCTAATTAAATTCTCTACAACTTTTATGTTATACACATTTTTCATCCTCTGTACCTTTTCCCAGATATACGCTTGGCAAACCATTGGGTGATTTAACATGGAATGACCCACACCTAATTTTACATCCCTAACCTCTTCGGTAAGGGAATAATGGGGGTGGCATAAATTTAAACTTTAAATAAATTTAATTCATCTATGTCCACATCAACTTTATCAAACTAACTTTATCAAATCCTCATTTCCCCTCCTCATCTTTAATGGATATACACCTCCTGCAGTTCGGCCTACCAGTCTCTGTTACGAGTCGCTGCCGCCTCCCAAATGCGGATCTCTAAGATGGACTTAGATGGGAGAAAAAGTCATTATATTCTTATCTTTAACAAGCTTACTAGGTATATTTTGTCATATAGTTGTAAGTTTTAATAAATAAATACAATTAAAATCCCAGTATCCAGTACGGTATGGTTTATTATACTGATATATAGTAGAGATGGATTAATGGAAGATATGATGATGACAATGCAGATATGTATATGAGGGCTTAGAGGTAATTAAGTACAATAGGTCAAGTACAATTAGTAGGGGATCGGTCATTAAGAGCCTAGCCTCAGACGTCGCTAATAATCCTCTTTGTAGTGGGGCCCTTTGATGGCGACTGCTAAGGGCAGTATTGTCTTAGTCTAGTCCTGTCTCTGCCGATTCCTGTTTTAGTTCACTTAAGGTAGGGACCTTAAACGCTAAAATAATTTTTAGAGAAAAAAACAAAACCGACTTCAAGATTAAACCTACATACACAAACTTAACTAAAAAATTAAAAATTATATTTTAATTGCTTCAAAACAAAAACCATTAAATGAAAATCAATGAAATTATCGATACTTATATACCTATTTACAATTTCTTACCAGTTATCTTTGGAGTCGGTGCCAGCCAAGAAGGGCAGTTTAATCCTGCCTTTACAATAAACTTTTGAATGGCCGGAGACAGCGGTGTGGCGGTAATGAAACAGTGGGAGAATCTTTACGATTACAATTTCTTTTCAAGTTCTGTTTGTTTTGGTTGGCACCGACTCCAAAAATAACTGATCATAAATTGAGAATAGGTATATAAGTATCGATAATTTCATTGGTTTTCATTTAATGGTTTTTGTTTTGAAGCAATTAAAATATTATTTTTTATTTTGTAGTTAAGTTTGTGTATTTATGTTTAATCTTGAAGTCGGTTTTGTTTTTTTCTCTAAAAATTATTTTTATTTTTCACTCTTTAGTGGTGAGTGTATTTTTATTCATATAGTCAATTCTCGATCTTCAAGCTACCCTGAAAAATAGTTCGAGTTACTGAACAAAGACTTATCGAGGTTATCATTCCACTTACCTTCTTATAATTGGGAAAATTGAACACAAAATGGGAGTTGAAATCATTACGTATATTTTTCATTAATGGGTATGTGTATCTTGTTTGTACATACATATAAAATCATTGATACAGAAAATTAAATACCTGGTACCAATTTATCATATAACTTTCAACTTAATTGCGCTTTTTTCTGAAGGTGCCTAAAAGTAGACTTACCGCCTTCCACCAGTGGCGATCTTTTCTTTATTCTTTAGGACGGTTGAAAGAGACCTACGCGGAATTCGGAATTCACTAGCAACAATCGCCCAACTTCTTTCTCCTTTCTGCACTTTGCGAATTAATTTTAACTTTTCGTTAATTGAAAGAATTTTCAATAGCCACAGTAAAACCACTCGAGTTAATAACTAATAATAAGTGACTGGTTTAACTATGAACTGAAAAGACAAACAATGACAGAAAACAGGAAAACAAATTACACATGAAATTCTTTTAATTTGAGTTCGAGTTATAGAGGCGATGACTTCTAATAGTTCGTTTCATAGAGGTGGTCCTAGAAGTTCTCTAGTTTGAATCCAATTTTCAGTTCTACTTATTTTCTACACAATTTATCACGTTCTTTGTCTGAAATTGTCTCATTTAGGTCAAATTTAAGTGTAATGTACTTCCGACAGAAGATTTTGTTCGACTTATTTAAGAATTAGCTTATCGAAGTACAACAAATCGAGAGTTGACTGTATATGTAAATTATAATATATGTATAATTTAGATTTAGTTACCATGAAGATTTTAGATAATCATAATCTTAAATATGTTTAAAATGTAAGGTTATATAACAGTGATTTTTATTAACTGGTTTTTGGAATTTTCTTAAAAAGTGCTGCGTTGATTTCAAAATATTTTTTATGGGACTACCTCTGAAGTATGCCCTACCGGTCTACAGAAGAATCATCAAAATTGATTAAGAATTGACGGAGGTTCTCAACTCAACTGTTGTTTTTTTTTTTTTTTTTTTTTTTTTTTGTATGTTACGCGATTACTCCGTCAATTCTGAATCAATTTTGATGATTCTTTTTAAGATCAGTAGGGCATACTTCAGAGGTGGTCCCATAAAATATATTTTGAAATCAATGCAGCCCTTTTTAAGAAAATTAAAAAAAAAACAGTTAATACGTGATTTTATTATGTAAAAGTAAATATTTTTTATGGCACCATCTCTGAAGTATGCCCTACCGATCTAAAATGTACTCATGTACTCATGTACTCATGCACTCAGGTTCAAACGAAAGTAGAAAGTTCTTCATCTTTTAATTATAAACCTGATTAAACAAAAAAAAATAAAATTATTAGTAACTTCTATTTGAATTTGTTATTCGAAGATTATTTTCGCATGTTAAACATTGATAATTACCTCTAAAACCTTTTAAAAAAAATCAAATCATCAGGTCTTCGCTTATTATATTATATATATTAAATTTAAAAAAATGTAAGACAAAACATCAAACATACTCCTAAGGAGGCAAAATGAGCTTCATGAAGCTATCAGTTCTTAAAATAAACTGGGATGTAGTAAAATGAAAGGATGTGGTTCATACAGGTAAAGAATTAAGTAAATAGACGATCCCTTAGATTTTCCCTATGACTGTTTTATTTTATTTCGTTCTAACTGAAAACAAATTTAAATTGAACCTTCCTCTAATTCCTGTTGAACAGATCCACTACCAACCAGACTCCACTTGGACAAGCGTCTTACTTGGAATCCACATACAACACTAAAACAAGAAACCTCCCGTCGTTACAGAATTCTTCAACATTTACTAGACAAATGTTCAAAGCTTCCAATTAATTACAAAAGATTGATTTACATGACTGTGATTCGACCTATTTGATTTGGACGTACGGAGTTGAGCTTTGGGACTCCACTAAACCATTTAATTCATCTCGTATCCAATCCTTACAATCCAGAATCCTTCCGAAAATCCTCAATGCTCCTTAATTTGTGAACAATAGACGTGTCCATAAAGATTTTAATGTTCCATATGTTGATGATTTAGCCCAAACGAGATATCTATCCTTTCATCTATAAGATGCTTGCCACCTACTGTTGGACACTACAACAGGAGACACGTGATGAAGAGTACAAAAGGAAATAAATTACACATTAATTATGTTCGGTATTAAATATTATGGTAACAACTAGAGAGGAAAGAGGACATAGATACATTAAGGGGGCTGGATATTCCTTTGAGATACTTAAACTTAGGTATCTGGGTGCTATTGTCATTGAGGACAATAGTATCAAAGAAGAAATAAAATCAAGAATAATAGCAGGAAACAGGTGCTATTGGTCTTAAGTAAAAATGTTTCAAAGCAGAAACATGTCCTGCAATACCAAAATAAGGGTATATCGAACGATCCTTCAGCCGGTTGTTATGCACGGGAGTGAGACATGGACCCTGACATTACACGACGAAAAATTATTAAACAGGTGGGAAAGAAAAATCCTTCGCAAAATATATGGTCCAACCAAGTATGAACTGAATCTCTGGCGAATGAGAACAAACGAGGAACTGAGAACTCTATATGCTACTCCAGATATTGTAGCCAACATAAAAATAGGCAGAATTAGATGACTGGGGCATTTGCAAAGAATGGAGGCAAGTAGGCTTCGTAAAATGATGTTGGAGGGGCACCCGGGTGGAATGAGAAGGAGAGGAAGGCCTCAACTTCGTTGGCTGGAAGATGTAGAAGACGATCTTTGGAATCTGGGTGTGAGAGGATGGGGAAGGGTTGCCGAGAAAGGTTTGAATGGCAGAGAATTGTTGAGCAGGCCAGGGTTCTACAAGGACCATAAGCGCCATAAGATGATGATGATTAAATATTATTATTTTATGATTTTTACCAAAATGTTTGTTCTTGAACAAACATTCACCAAAATGAAGTGTTCAAAAAACATATGACTAAAGAGCTATTTCCGTTGTTTTTTGTTTTGTTTGTAAACAACCTTTAATCTCAAATAAAGGATGTTTAGAGAATTTTTTTTTCTAATTATTCGAATTCATCACATATATAAATATAAAAGTCACAAAAAATCACCCTTTCCGCTTTCAAATAGCACTTCTTTAACCATCTACTATCCACCCACACCCTGGCCTCCAAAAACTGCCAATAGCCACTTTTTAGTTGTTTAAAATATGATCAATTTATATTTAAAAAATTGTAAACAAAAATAAAAAAATATTTTAAATTTTCTGTTACTTTTTATTTATATATATATATATATATATATATATATATATATATATATATATATATATTTTGTTTTGTTATTATTTTATTATAATTAGGTATCTGTTATTTTTTTTTAAAATACTATTTCATTTTAAGGCTCTGAACGCCCTTGGTTGTACATAATTTTTTATTCTTATGGGACTCAAGGTCCCAGAACAAAAAAAAGAACTTAAAAAAAAAATTTCATAGGACTAAAAAAAAAAATAAAATTCAAATAAAAAATAAGCTATTTCAGGTTTAAAAAAAAAACAACGTATAATTTCTAAAAAAAAAAAAATGATGCTAGATAAATGTTTTTTTTTTGGTTTCAGAGTTGAATTCAGCACACATTTTTTTTTTATATACATTTATTGAAATTTACAACTGTACAAAATATATACATCAAGTAAATGTATGACAACGATTATAATAACACGTTAAAACTTAAAAAGAACTACTCATCAGTAGCACTTTATTAAAACTTCTACACTAGAAGGTCTCTAGGCCATCTTCGTTTCAGACGCCTCGGAGGATTATCAGGAATAGAGTGGGAAGCAAGTTGAGAAACTAACGCATTTGAGTGATTACGGAGCTTACTATGAAAGGATAGGTATCTGGTGTGGGCTAAATCAACAACACATGGAACATTAAGATCTTTATGGATAAGTTTATTGTTGACAAAGTAGGGAACATTGTGGATTTTAGGAAGGATTTTGGATTGTAAGGATTGGATATGAGATGAAATGGATGGTTTAGTGGTGCCCCAAAGCTCAACTCAGTACGTCCGAATTGGTCTAATCGCAGTCATGTATATGAGTCCTTTGTAATTAATTAGGAGCTTTGAACGTTTGTCTAGTAAATGTTGAAGTAGTCTGAATTCAGCACACATAAAAATATAAAAATCAGAAACAATTTCTCAAGTTTTTTTTTTATTCTAAACCGTAATTAAATATCTATATGACATAAATTATTCTCATACGAGTTACGTATTTTAAAACATTCTTATTTCATCCTTTTCCGTATTTATAATCTTCTGAGAACTATTTATTGAACAAATTTTAAATCTATCCTTGTAACTGAGGTTCATGACATTCGATTTTCTTCATATTTTGTTTCTTCTAACTAACTGTTTAAACAAACACACATTGCCAGGTACAACTTTCGACAAGCTCTCACCTTAAAAAAAGTGGGGGCAGAAGGAGGAGAGAGGGGACAGGGAGGACGCTATTTCATGCTGAGCCGCACAAAGTGTTGCCATACATCAAGCTTACAAAGGGTCTCCTATCTTCCCCTCTCGCTCTGATTTTTCTAGATCATGGCTGTCTTCACCCTCTTTTTACTCTTCATCTGCTCTCCTCTTGTTAGGCACTCAGGAGGCGTGGAATTTATTTTAATATCTTGTAAAACCAGACAGTTATTAACGCCAAAGAAAGTTACTGACACCCTAAATTAAAAATTAGAAAAAAAAAATATTTAGGGAAATATGTAAAGGGAAAAAAAATAAGTTATAAATTCCATTTAAACTCTTATATGTAAAAGTACTTTTAATTCTCTCCGTATTTTTTAAGATATTCATGAGGTGTCAATGACTGATTTTACATAATTTATTGCCTCTATCTTGTAAAATACATTCCAAGAATAGTGTTTGGGGTAAACTTTCTTGTTTAGCTTAAAGTATATTAATTAAGAAAATAAGACTGCAAATTTTGACTTTATTAAACTATTCTTACCCTACTACCTTTTACTTTTATAACTATGATTTTATTCAATAAATATTACAAGTTGCTTCACTAAAGGGCAACGAATAATAAGGACGGCAAAGAATCCATTTATACAATATATACAATCAAACTAAACAAAAAAAATCCTCTAGCAATACAAGATTAAAAAATATAGTTAATACTGATGATGATCCGTGGCGCTACAGCGTTAATACTAGTATAATTAAATTAGAAAAAAATGCATTAAGAATATAAACAATAGTAATAATGAAGAGAAAAAAAAAAAAAAAAAAAAAAAAAAAAAAAAAAAACCGAGCTTGTCTCCTACCTTTTTTATTTTTATTTTCATTTCTTTTCTCGATTCGGCCAGCTAAGTATATATTGGTCAAATTACTGTCATTTAAATTAATGTTTTGTAGTTAATTGGTAGCTTTGAACGCTTGTTTAGTGAATGAAGACTGTTTTTTGACGTTTGAATCTGTGAATTCCAAGTTAGACGTATATTCTGATAGAGTGTAGTAGCGGACCTCTTCGACAGAATATTACTAAAGGATACTCTATGACAGGAAGTTGTATGTTTACGAAACCGAGTATAGATTATTCGATATAGATTCGATATTATTCGATTATTCGAGTATAGATTATTCGTTTGGATTTATTTTAACTCTCAAATTTTTAAACTATTTTTGAAGGTTTGTTACGAGATTTATTAACTGAAAACACACTAAGTAGGGGAAGGAACCTAAGACCGAGATATTAAGGACTACGTTTTTTATTATATCATACAGTTATTATATCCTGTTGTTATTGTTATACCTCATGCGGACGACTCGATTCCTCATTTCGAATCCTCACATTGTTATCTGAGAGAGGAACAAGGAAGAATCCAGGACTCCATTAAAGCCAATTGTATTATCCTACACATAATCTTCCCTACGAGATCAAAGCCTTTCCTGCCAAAAGTTGTACATTCATATAACTCCTTTAATGAAATAGAGAGCTGAGCGGTTGGGCTGCCTCGTACTTCAAAGCAACCCTAAGCCAGGAGAGCTGCAAGTCCAAACTATTATTGTTCGTGTCTAATTTTATTATTGAATGTTCTACTAATGGCGATTAAGAGCTACTGTTTCCATCAACACAAAATGAAATCAATTAATACCTAAATAAATTAATTTAGATAGGTGAAGAGAAATTATAGTTTCGAATTATTGCATTAATTCAAATATAATGAGTAAAACATGAATTTATTAAGAGCCTCAGGCACCTTGGCTTCTACAGTGATCTTTCTATTCGGGACTCAATAGTAGAGCGAGTGTCTCGCGAAGTGCACGGTACTGAAGGTCGTGGGTTAGGATCCCACCTGGGCGAGATAAAATTTTAACTTTCCTCCATAGGAAATCAGGTTGCTAACCTGAAGGATAACCCGTTCTTCCTGCCTTAGTTAGATCGGTTGATTTTATAAGTTATCGGAAACTACATTCCATTGCAGTAGTAGTAACATAATGTCAGTATTAAAAAAAAAGAAGAAAATAAAAAATGAAACAAGATCAGATCTTCCAAAAAAAAAAAAAATGTTCTCTGCGATCAGACAGTATATCTAAGACAACATTTATGTATTTTATTTACAACTAAAGAGCTGATGCTCAACCCCACTGATTTTTCTCTCTATAAAGTTAATGAGAGAGTTGCGTTTAACCAATATCAAGCGTTGGTTTATTGTAATATTTTTCACTATGTTGAATATTGGTGGAATTAACTCTAAAGTCTTTTACTTTGTAAATCATTCGGAATCGATGCGGAAAAGACCATTTCTGAAACAATTGGCCCATGATATAACGATTGGGGAACCGAGCCGAAGAAGTTTTAAAACTGTTGGCATGTCTACTGATCTCCAAATGAGGTTGAAAAGATTTCGTACTCTTTCCCAGGAAGAAAAAAAAGACACTCCAACTAAAAGGCGACGATGCTCAGCGTGCACCACCGAAAATGGCTTGAGAAGACTGACTAATCACGAGTTGATTAATTGACGGCACCTATCTACTTGTTTCATGCAAATACTTTAATATTTAATATGATTTCTATCAATGACTTTTTAAAATTAAGTTAACTTTTATTGTATTATGTCTTGTGTTTCTACTTGAATTTAGATGTATATCATATATTTCTGAACCAATTTTATTCTTAATACATTTTTTTTTTCAACACTTTTGAGATATATTTTTCTTTGAAGATACCAGAAAATGTTGCTTAGTATATGTCTGTCGTTTAAATTAATGGTTATAATCGATTTTAAACCTGTGCCGGATAGGCACATTGCGCCCAATTAAGAGAGTTCATACATTGCGCCCGACCGAGTGTTAAAAAGATTGTTTCCATATTGTGTGCAAGTATTGTAAAAATCGTATAAACGATTTTTGGTTTAGCGATTTTATTAGTTTTCGTCCTTAAGGATACTATTTTAAGATGGCATAAGAACATCTTTGGGCCACATTTACATTAGTTTTCATCCTTAGGGATTATATGTTGAATAATATTACGTTTTTAATAATGAGTAACAATAAAATCATTCTTACGACAGTTTTCCGACGGGCGCTTACTTATAAAGACATATACGTCTTTTGGCTGGGATTCTGTGGAGTTTTTTTTGTACCATTTTTTTACCCTCGAAAATGTAACACTCTTGCTCTGTTGGTGATGCTCATATTAAAAATGTAACGGGAACATCCGGATCATAAATTGAATGAAGAATATTTGATGTCATATATAATTTGTAGATTGAACTACCTTTCAGGAGCTATATTGGTTTAAATGGAAAAAGACACGTTTTTCCCAACTTTTTCAGGTTTTGGGTATTTTTTGACACGCTGCTCTGTTAGTGATAAAAAAAAAAATTGTGGAAAGTTTCCTTATCAGAAGCAGTCGATATAAGAGCAGTAGATTATATATACATATCCATGATCTACTGTTATTCCTATTCAGAAAGAAATTAAGTTTTATAATTTTTGCTTTTTTATGTTCAATTTTACATCTTTTTTTATTTTTTACATTATTATAATTGTTCGCGCCAATCGGCGCTATTGTGAGGGGGGGAAAGGGGAAAAACTTTAATATACCGTGTATTGACGCACTCTATGAATTTCCGGTGCAACTAGCCCTTATCTGCGTTAATCCCTACATGAATATTCCTCTTTCTTCTATCTTCTGTGCTCAAGTACGCACCTACTACAAATTGCCCAAGACCTCATGGTCTTCCATTGGTTTTATAACCCAGTTCTCCCCCTAATGAGTGGTGACCTAAGAGGAGGCGAGCTTAGACAAATATTGCAGCTTAGGAGAAGCATTTGCCAGGCCGTAAAGATTCCAGGGGCCCCCGGACAGACCGTCGGCGGCAGTAATAAGGTAAGAAATTTCTTCTGTATTATTTGTTTATGCTACCTTCTAAATAAAATCTCCCCAAGGGTGCAAAACCTCGATTTCATACTTTCCCATACAGTCCATTTTCTAGAGGCCGAGGCGGGTTTTCCGTTTCGGACATTATCACTCTTTTACTATACAATAATAATTTACTTTTGTTTGGAAATACATATATGTATAGGTTTATTTGTAAATTATGCTGTAAAATGGAGCTTAATTAAAGTAATTTGTCTTTTTATGAATGAATATGATATAAAAATTATTGATTTTTGTATGTAATTCGTTTTGCCTGAACCTCAATTAAGATGCGGAGGAGAAAACCAGAGTGACGGTTTTGTTTGTTTATAATTCATTCATTTTATAACTTTTAATTTTGGTAGGGAATATGAACAAACTTGGAGGTGATTTATTTAATCAATTAAAGTAACTCTTGATTTTTTTTTTTTTTTTTTTTTTTTTTTTTTTTTTTTTAGGAACTCGTTTCTGTTAAGAAGTTATTTTCGGAGCTAATGAATGAGGTTTCCCAGAGAGGACACCACCCTGGACCAAAGTCTCCGCTTATCTCCTGACTAACGCTCCCTGGGGTTCTAACGATTAAACTTCTCCTTTTAATGCTCCAAAAGAGAATAATGCGATAACTCCGCCCCCGTGGGAGATATAAAAATGTTTTACATAGATAAGACAAAATGAACATATTAACAATGCTTAATTGCCACAGTTTCACAACAAAGTTTGGTCGTTACAAATTATTTGGGACAGTAATACGGTCAACAGAGGTGCATGATGATGGTGCTACAAAAGGGGTATTATTCAACGTTGTCAAACATAAAATTGTTAATATCAGTGAATCATTTAACAGTTTGGACAAAAGAAGAGGCACCGATCTCAACCAGTTTCTTTTCAGCATTTTGTGATATATGGAGTTCAGGCAATATAGCCAGCATCTCTACTCACGCACTGAGAGATTGTACTAAAGCGCTCTTAATTAGACTTCTCTGGGGTTTTTTTACACGATTAGGAAATGCAGCTATGTAAACATACACTGAGATATGTGTACATTTTAAATGACGTTAGATTGTATTTTTTAACTATAAATTTATTCCCTTTTTTTTTTTCTACTATTTCTCTTTTCCTATTTGGCCAACTAAAACCTACTTCATTTCAACTGCTTCTTGTTGCATCGAGCTTTAACATCCCCCAGTACTTGCGCATTCGTTCTCGGTGCTGTTGTTTCCTTTCTTCGGTTCACTTCTTTCCTGTTGGAAGCTTCTTGGAAACATCGGTGTGATGTTAGTTTCTGCTTAGTGGGGCTATGTTCCCAAATATCGTTGCGAGCAATTCACACCACTTTCAAATCTTTGTCCACCTCAGCGAGCCAAGCTCCCTTAGTCATTTGGAAAAAGTACGTGAAGATCCTATTTCTCAGTTGTATTGGGTTGTAATTGTTATATGGCAGTAAAAGGTAATTCTTCGTTTCCTCATGGTACCAGTTAATTTTTTCAGAAGGGTGTAAAGTTCGTGGTCGTGCCCCCTCTTATATTCTCCGTTTTCTTTCACTAGCCCCAGATTTTCCTTAGAATTTTTCTTTCTTTCTCTTCCAGTCTCTCCAATAGTTCCTTCACTCTGCAGCGTGTAACGCCTCTGAAAGGATAGCTGTGTGGTAGTATCTTAACTTGGCATTTGTAGATATCGATTTATTGTTGTAAACGGCCATTGTTAGACTACATGCCACCTCAGTGAACAAAGCTCCCTTAGTGTTCTTTTTGAGAATGTACATGAACATCCTATTTGTCAGTCGCATTGGGTTCATTTTTTTTACTATTACTATTGCTTTTATATTTTTATTTCATTCTTTAAACACAATTTATTTTATTGTATTTTTAAAATTTATTTATTGTATAGTTTGAGGTTCTCTATTAATTTACTTTATTATTTTCATTTTATTTATGGCATTAGGTATCATGAGAACCTTTTTTTTATTTTGTTCTTCTCTTCTATTCATTTATTTCATAAAATACATATAGCGAGAATAGATATATTCATTTCATATCATATTACTTATTGCCCTCTTTGAGGCAGATAGTAATACTTTCTCAATAAGTTAAAAAAAAAAAAAGCTATTATGATTATCAGCTATAATGAATTATTAAATTTTATATTGGAACCATACATATAACACAACATAATACCATTAACATAGTGGTAAATGTTTAATTATTATACGAAAAAAGTTTCATTTTAATATCAACCTCTTGTTTAGGATATTTTCTTAATTTATTTGTATGTGTTTGAGAGTGCTGAGTCTGAATTTAAATTTTACCACCATAAAAATTAGAGCGTTCCGAAAAAAGTCAAAAAAAAATTCCGATTTTCATTTTTTTTTTTTTTGCCTTAAAATATAAAAAAAAATTACATATCTGCATAAAAATAGAACGATGATGAGCTAGAGCGTGTACAAGTTGTAGTGCAGTTACCTCTCTCCCCCGATGAGAAATAAATACGGCTTTTCCCAATTGGTTTTCATGGTGAAAAATCTATATGTATCGATTCCTCTCCAAATCAATAATAAAAAAAAAAAGAAAACAGGATTTTTTTTCTTTTTTAATATACAGCTAGAATAGCACTTTATGTTAAACAATTTAAAACAATTCTCTTTTAAAATTACAAGCTGCAAATCCGCTGCTGAATAAGAAAGAAATGGAAACTATTTAAATGAATGCAGCTGGACAATAACATAATTTCATTATACGATATTGCTATGGTTTGTAACTGACCAAAACCGTTAAATATTTTATTTTATGTTTAAATAAATAAATATAACTTAAAAAAAAAAATTAAAAAATTCAGTATTTTTAATTCTTGTGTTAAACCAATATGTAATGGGTTCATAAGCTTTCCTCAGATGTTTCATTTATAAATATAGTAATTTTTTTTTCATATTTAATTTATAATAATTTGATCCATTACAGGTTGTTGGGCTTTAATTATTTCTGAATTAACATTATTTTCATTTAACTGTATGTTCATGCTCGCTTTCGAGCCTTAATATGCTACTAAAAAACAAGTTAGTTCATTTTAATAGATAATTGTTGATCTGTGAGTTCTGATCATTTGCTTGAAAAGAACGGAACAATTCCTCTTTATTCAAGAACTGTTTTGAATAACAAGAACAAGCTTAGTCATTTTAGTTTATAATCAAAGCGGATTTCTTAGCTATAAAGCTTACAAAAAAAAAAATTATTTCAGGTTAAAAAAATAATTCCGGGTTGGATCGTAAGAACGGTACAGGACTCAGCCTCACCATCAGTCAAGTTTTATTCTTTAGAGCATGCACTCTTTTGTGCCCTTATTCCATTCTACTATTTAGCCTTAGAGTTTTCATTATTATATTTAAGAAGGCGCCTTTCCATTTTCCTCTTTCTGAAGACATTTTTCGTTTTTTTTCTGCCTCTTTTTTTTTTTTTTTTTTTTTTTTTTTTTTTTTTTTTTTTCCTCTCATCGCTCGCTAGGGTTTAGAAAATTATTTACACCGGCTTCCGACGCGTTTCCTGTTTAAAAATTAAATCGAGATCCTTGAAGGGCTGGTCCGAAGAGCTGACGTTATTTTAACATAAATTTTTATCCAGAAAGCTTTAGGTGCTGAGTTTACCGCAGTTTTGAGAAAACCTTGTAAGCCTACGAAGGCTGCGGTGGAGTGGAGAGGCTTAGCCAGGCTAATATTGTATTCATCAGACTTGAGAGCTTAGGTGCTATAACTAATTCCTGTTATCCGAGATCTCTTCGACGAAATGTCGTGTTGTCTGAACAGGTGGCATCTCGCAGACCACCAAGGTAAGAATATCTAACTCTATTATAATTAAACCAAAAACAAAAATTATGTTTCATTATTAGTTATCTAAACTCATCAAAGGGAATAAATACGTTGATAATCTGGAAAGGGCAGGATACTAAAGGATATTGAAAAAATATTACAGTTTTGATGATCCAGCCTCTAATACACCGACAACCCTCAATCCTTACAAGAACCCTACTCTGAGACAAAAAATTGGACGAGATTCAACACAAACCAAAGACCTCAATGGTTAGCGAGGAGCTAGAGTAAGAAAGTTGCCGTGTGTGGAGAAGATAATTGAATGTTAATAATATTAATAATGTTTTGTTTTGTTTTTCTTAATTATTTATTGAAATTTACAACTGTAAATGTTATGGCATAGATAAAAATGACACGTTGTTTTTAAAGCAACTACCCATTGGTAGCACTTATAAAGGTTCTATATAATGAAGTACTACAGTCCCGAGGCCATCTTCTTTTCAGGAGCCTCGAAGAGTTATCTGGAATGAGTAGCAAGTTGTGATACTAATGGATTTGAATGGTTGTGGAGTTTGGTATGAAAGGATTGATATCTGGTCCGAGCTAAGTCAGAAACGTAAGGTATATTAAGATTTTTATGGATTAGTTTGTTGTGACGTAGTAAGGAGCATTTAGGATTTTTGTAAGGAATTTGGATTGCAAGGATTGGGTACGAGATGAATAGGATGGCTTAGTACAGCCCCAAAGCTCAACTCCGTACGTCCAAATAGGTCTAATCACATTCATGTAAATGAGTCTTGTAATTAATGGGGAGCTTTGAACATTTGTCTAGTAAATGTTGAAGTAGTCTGTAACGACGGGCAGTTTTTAGTCGTTTTAGTCTTTTATGTGGAAGTAAGACGTTTGTCCAGATGGAGTCCTAGGTAGCGGGTCTGTTCAACGGAGGTTAGTGGAACATCGTAAAAGGATACTGTAGGACAGGTAGTTTTACCACGAAGGTTGAAGGTGGTTTACCACGAAGGTTGAAGGTTATTTGATGGGATTTATTTGGATTTATTTTGATTCTCCATTTTTGACACCATTCTTGAAGTTTTATGATAAGGGATTAGAGTGTCTGGTAGGATAAATAATGTTAAGAAAATTAAAGGAGAATGATATATCAGACTGTTGGTACTTTATAAGATATCAGTATGCTGTGTATCCGATAAAATTGCGCAGCAATGTGTTTTTGCATTAACAAAACATATCTCTCCCTCTACTTTTTCTTGGGGATGTAATTAACTAATTATGTTAAATTGTGTAATCATGTAATTAAGGATGGGTATAGGTACACGATATACCAATATTTTTCTTCCGATAATCCGATATTTTCATATTGACATTTTTTATTCCGATAATCCGATATTTTCATATCGAAATTGTTTCTTACGATATATGGTTTTTCCTATAAAAAAGGCCAAAGTACAACTACATACGTCATAAAAATGTGGTTTATATAAGGGGAAGTTTTTAATGTTTAATTTTTTTTTCAGTAAGGAAAGTTTTGGTAAGGAAATATGTTACTGATGTTTCTAATTCAGTGCTAATAGAGTGATTATCACTAACAAGGATTAAATTAAATAGACAAATTTTGAGATGGTTACAATCCTACAATCTACTGATGAGGATAAGTGAGAAATAAAATGTTGAACTTAAAATGT